>OZ010609.1:23956753-24061753 GCA_963932145.1 Acanthosepion lycidas | reverse complement strand
CCGCGTTCGGGGCATGACTATAAAATATATCTGCGTCCTCGGTAAGACGATATACTTCATCCTTATACTGGGTATGATGATAAACTA
Organism: Acanthosepion lycidas; assembly: GCA_963932145.1. Classification (NCBI taxonomy): domain Eukaryota; kingdom Metazoa; phylum Mollusca; class Cephalopoda; order Sepiida; family Sepiidae; genus Acanthosepion; species Acanthosepion lycidas. Next base: position 24,061,666 of record OZ010609.1, on the reverse strand, counting down.
CGTCCCCATCCTGGGTAAGACGATATACTACATCCGCGTGCTGGGGAAGATGATAAACTACACCCGCGTTCGGGGCATGACTCTAAAAAACATCCGCGTCCTGGCTATGACAATAAATTACATCCGCGTCCTGGGTAAGATGATAAACTACATCCACGTCCTGGGTATGACAATAAAATACATACGCATGCAGGGTAAGACGATAAGGTAAATCCGCGTCCTGGCTATGACAATAAACTACATCTGCGTCCTGGGTAAGACTATATACTACATCCGCGCTCTGGGTATAACGATAGACAACATCCGCGTCCTGGGTAAGACTATAAATTACATCCGCATCCTGGGTAAGACTATAAAATACATCCGCGTCTTGGGCAAGACGATATACTACACCCGCGTCATGGGTAAGATGATAAAGTACATCCGCGTCCGGAGCATGACTATAAACTACATCCGCGTCCTCGGTAAGACAATATACTACATCCCTATACTGGGTATGCCGATAAACTTCGCCCGCGTCCTGGGTAAGACGATACACTACATCCGCGTCCTGGGTAAGATGATAAACTTCATCTGCGTTCTGGGTAAATCGATAAACTACATCCAACAGCAAAGCCTATGGTGAAGAGGTTTTGAGTTTCGTAAAACCACCTCTTAATTGCTGGTGTTCCCAGGTTCACCCTGACCTGAGGTGAGAGCACCTGTTAGGGTCCCAGCTATGGTAAATATTTAACTCCCAAACTGTGAACAAAGCACTATGAAAGTGTAAAAATAGGATTTAATACCAGCATACATTTTTGTAAACGGTTATTACCAGCAATAAATTTTTGAAGAAAAAAAATTATTACCAGCAAAATATTTTTGAAAACTAATATTACCAGCCATGCATTTTTGAGGAAAAAGAAATTAAAAAGAAAGTAGCAATACATTTTTGAAAATAAAACAAATATTATCAGCTATAAAAATCTTGTCGGCATTAAATAACACATTGAGGTGTTGATATGCCGTAAAAGAAAATTAACCAAACCAATCTAAACCAAAGAATACATTTTCTATTCATACGAACCTTTCCAAAAATCTTGGCATCAAATAAACCATTCACGTTGATATGCCATAAATAAAATCTATTCATGCGAACCTATGCTACAAATCTTGTCGGCATTAAATAATCCTTTGAGGTTGATATACCGTAAAAGAAAATGAATCAATCCAAAGAATACATATTCTATTCATACAAACTTATCCTAAAAATCTTGTCGGCATTAAATAACCGATTGAGGTTGATATGCCATAAAAGAAAATGAATCAAACCAAAGAATACATATTCTATTCATACGAACCTATTCTAAAAATCTTGTCGGCATTAAATAACCCATTGAGGTTGATATGCCATAAAAGAAAATGAATCAAACCAAAGAATACATATTCTATTCATACGAACCTATTCTAAAAATCTTGTCGGCATTAAATAACCCATTGAGGTTGATATACCGTAAAAGAAAATGAATCAATCCAAACAATACATATTCTATTCATACAAACCTATCCTAAAAATCTTGTCGGCATTAAATAACCCATTGAGGTTGATATGCCATAAAAGAAAATGAATCAAACCAAAGAATACATATTCTATTCATACGAACCTATTGTAAATATCTTGTCGATATTAACACACCAACCCAAAATGATTGTTGCGTCAATCAGCGAAATAAGATGAGTTTATCTACTTACCTTGAAAATCAGAATTTGGAAAGATTACCTGGGATTGAACTCTGGCAATGAAGGTAGATATTTATATTTAACGTTCGTCACACTGTACTCGTTTTTATTATTATTATTATCATTATTATTATTATTATTATTAAAAAGATTTTTTGAATAAACAAGATCGACCATTTTGAACTATTTTCTTGTTTATTTCCGCTCACTTCTCTTCTGTCCGGTTGGTTACACTCGTCACATCATTCGAATTAAATCAGAAGAGGTTATGACGTTTGCGGAGTGACACATTTGCTGTAAGCAAGTTATCCGCCTGTTTTAAAATATGCGGAAGAGGAGACGGTCGTAGACCGCATGTTAGTTAATCACGAAAAACGAAACAAACAACAAAAAAAAAGGCCCATCTAAAACTAAAAATAAAAACATAAATAAAAAGTTGATAAAATCTAGTGAAAGAAATCAGCCCCTAAAATGATATTCTTCTGTCTGGTGTTTTAGCTAATAGGCTTCGTGAGAGTCCTAATTAATATCTGACAAATTTCTGCCAATTTTCTTGAGCGAGGGGATGGATTTTAGTCGTTTTCTTTTCATTTTCTTTTTTAATATTTGCAGCCAACCGTATAAGCTGAGTGTATGCGCCATTATGATTAGACTGAGAGATTAAACAAGCATAGATACCCACAGCTACAGAGGAATGGTTGGGAGAAGCTAACGAATTGGTTGTTACATCATGTTACATCTTGCGTGAGGCGGGCTGACAGAGGAGAAAAGGGCGGACGAAATGACGAAAAGTGAAAAATTAAAAAAATCGGAAGGTGGAAACTAATAAGAATAGACAAGTAAATATATATGAGGGCTGAGAATGGTGCTATATATATATATATATATATATATATATATATATATATATATATATATATATATATATATGGATTGCTGGACAGATACAAACAGTTAAATAATAGATATGAACATTTTAATATAGATAGATAGAAAGTGATGGATATATAGAGAGATGTATAGAGTGAGACAGATACATAGATAGATGTGAAAAGACAGACAGACAGACACACACACACACACACACACACACATATATATATATATATATATATATATATATATATAATAACTGGCCATTCGTATTCGAGTATACCCAACTATTAGGATGGCTAGCCAATCCCTATTGCAGACGCTCGCTCAGGCAAATTTGTGTTTGTTTAACACCGACCTGTTGTTTATATTGCAACTCTGCTGAGCAGATCTTAGTTATAGTTTCTGGAAGAGAGCGAGTTATCTAGCGTGATCAACAATCTGAACAAGACCAGCACCCTCAAACCCTCGGTCACGATGACTTGTGACTTCGTGCTAGCACAGCTATCGATGCCTACTCAACCGGTGGTATGGTTTTCAGTCACATTCAGTGGCCATGTGCATGGTGGGATCGCCCCCTCCAGACCAATAACATCAGGAAGCGTACTTCCTGACAAATCAACCGCAGTGAGAGTCGAACCCGGGTCTCATGGTCAGAAAGCAGATAGATAGATAGATAGATAGATAGATAGATAGATAGATAGATATGAAGAAACTGAGATAGATAGATAGATAGATAGATAGATAGATAGATAGATATGAAGAAACTGAGATACATAGATAGATAGATAGATAAATAGATACTAAATAACTCAGATAGATAGATACTAAATAACTCAGACAGATAGATAGATAGATACATACATACATACATACATATAAAGAAACTGAGATAGATAGATAGATAGATAGATAGATAGATATGTATGTAGTGAATCAGTAAAAAGAAAGATAATAAATAGCAAATATAGTGCCCCCCTCTTTTCTGCCCCCACAACATACGGTACTTTCTGTTCAACCAATATTTTATGGCCACCTCTCGCTTCCCGTCTGCTCTTATTCGGCCTTTCTATTCCTCATGTCTTAGGACCCCTTCAGGCTTAGATTCGGGAGACCCCCAGGCTGTTCAGCGAGCCGTACACAAAGCGCGTGTACACGTGCGTACAAATTAATTACCGCTAATAGATGATGCTACTCTGTACTCCGGCTATCTGTGTCAACTGCAGTGCACACCGTAAACAAGTGAAATGGATACTTATGCTGAATGCACAACATCTCCCTCCACACACATACGCACACTTATATATATATATATATATACATATATATATATATATATATATATATATATATATATATATACATATATATATATATATATATATATATATATATATATATATATATATATATATATATATATGTAAGTGTACGTGTGTTTTATACAGGAAAGAAATCCATTAGTTGAACTGAACTACCATATGTTTTAAAGAATTTATTAACGTTTTATCGTTTTGTAATTATTTTCTAATTTATCTCTCCTTCACCTTCATGTTGTATCTGGTTGAAAGTTCTCGAGGTTTCTAAATAAATCCAATGTTCTATAAACTGAGAGAAATCCAAAGAGATACATGTTTTTCCTGATTCTTTTTCTTTTTTATTGTTTTACCCAAACAAGGCAATGAAGCCACTAAGACGCAAGGTGGCAGTGGAGTTACTGAGTGTTGAATAATATGAGAAAACAAAGCCCTATTAAGGAGAGTGAAAAAAAGAACGAACAAATTTCATCATACATCCCGAAAATAGATTCCTATTACTGCACACCACTGCAAATGACCTAATCTGAGGAAAAATAGAAATCGATTACCTCCCCTGTCACTCCAGTGAGTCAAAAACTGACTGAATGGAGAAAGAAAGGAAACCAAAGCAGTTGATTCTATTAATTTGCAAAAGGATGTATCTTACTTAGTCTGTTCATATCTATCTATCTATCTATCTATCTATCTATCTATCTATCTATCTATCAAAAAATACATTCATATTACTGCACAGCACTGCAACTGAGCTAATCTGATGAAAAAATAGACTGTCATTCCAATGGGTCTAAAACTGACCGAATGGCGAAAGAAAGAAATCTTAAGCGGTTGTTTCAATTAATTTGCACAAGGCTGTATCAGTCTATTCATATCTATCTATCTATCTATCTATCTATCTATCTCAATCTCCATATCTATCTATCTATCTATCTCAATCTCCATATCTATCTATCTATCTATCTATCTATCTATCTCAATCTCCATATCTATCTATCTATCTATCTATCTATCTTAAGCAATGAATGTCAGTTCATCGTAGACGAAGTTAAATACATGAATCTGTTTGAAATGGATAGAAACACTTATCTGAAATTGATCATATCTCTTCTTCCAATGGCTGCTTGTCAATGCATTAACATGTCTATTAAATTTTGCTTGTGGCCAACATCGCCTGTCATTTGGCTAAGCTAAAACCCGTCCTTTCACTCTGGTGGTCTTCAAGTAAACTCATCTCTCCCTATCAGGGATCTTATCAAAAATGGAAGATAAATTATATTTTTCTTAACATTAAGACGTTTACGAATATATCTCCTAAATTTTATATTTCCGATACAACACGATTCTGTTAAGAAAGCCTCTCCTTTTGCTTTCAACCAGGCTGTACGACCGAGGCTAATGTTTCCCCTGATTTTTAAACCCTTCTGAAGTGTCTTCCTGATTTAATATTCAAACCTCAATTGTCACTTGTGCACTTCTCTTTTTTTCTTCTTCAGTCAATTCATCGTATAGAAATTGTACTAAGCTAATCAGGAAAAACGGAAGTATTCCCGATGACATTGTGTGCGGCACTACCGGAAGTAATTTCCGCCATATTGGTTGACTACAACTATAAACAAGACTGTGCGTGTTTGGGAATTTGGTAGACGTGTAATGCCGCAAGTTATAACAAAGATCCCTTAGGGATCCTATCGTCACTCATCCTGACCAAATAACCGCTCCGTCGCAATCAGAGTTGAAGTAACCGAGAGTCTATATACTGGTAGACAGACTCACGTATATTTGCCACCAGATACCCAATATGCGACGGCACCAGTGTTGATGAAATCGATCCAGACAAAAGAAGAGGATTCTGAATTGTCAACTCTTGTAAATTACATTTTAATATACACCCTCGAAAAAAAGGTTGTGATCTCAATGAACGTTGCTGCCTGCATCTTTCTTTCTCTCTCTCTCTCTCTGTCTGTCTGTCTCTCTCTCTCTCCCCACCCTGTATGGTAATTATCTATTTACACTTTATTGTAATTAAATGTTGTGAGAAATGTGCTATAACTATGAAAATCGTTTTCATTTTCCAGGTACTTTCGATTTTCTTCTGAGATCATCTTCAGGGATACAAGTAGACACACAGGTCCAGAAAGAGCAAGGACACACAGTTTTGTATCACTACTTGTACCCCTGAAGATGATCTCGTAAGAAGATCGAAAGTACTTGGACGTGTGTGTGTTTGTGTGCGTGATTTGGGAATCAATGTGGATCAAATATGGCTTTGAATGAGACAGAATGATAGGAGAAATGGATATAAATTAACTTTTTTCGCTTTTAAAGTTAGGATGCTTGTCTTCGTTGGTAGTTGAATAATTAAGAGAAAGACTTGCAGTTCCAACGAATAATATATTTCATGGAAATATTTCGACTACTTGTTGCTAGCCTTGGTCACACCTTTAATTTGAATAAAACAATGCAAAGAAACTAGAAACGCTTACAAATTCAAACCGAGTTGATGACTTTTACAAAGTAAGAACATATGCTTTTTTAGCGAGGTCTATGCCTTATTCGTATCAAAGTTAGGTTGATTGTCTCCGTTGGTAGTTGTTGGAAATACAAGTTTTTCTTTTGAGTTTCGCTTTTGTTTAAGCTTCATTCGGAATTAAATACCAGAGCACATAATCTGGTGCAAACGATAGTTCTTTTTTTTTTCTTTTTTTTTTTTGTTGTTGTTGTTATTAGAAATGCCAGTTCGTTTAAACCTTCGGTCACGATGACTAGGGAGTTCGTGCTTCCGAACGCTTCAATTTCACAAACGAAACTTGGGCCAAACCGTGATAGAATTTACAGGAACTTTATAAAGGAGATGTTCACTGGGATCACCTCCCCCGTTCGTAACAAATCGGGCATACTGAGATTCGAACCCTGATCGCATGGTCGGAAAGCGAACGTTTTGATTACTCGATCACACGTCCACGCAATATATATATATATGTATGCTTATACAGAAAAAATGTCCATATGCGTCTTGATATCAATTTCCTTGAGCATATAGCCAAAGAATTTGATCTAACTTATAATGAATGTGGTTCTGTCTGCGTAAGAATAATCAAAGACACCACACACGGAGAGAAGATATCCACCCTACGTTGTGTAGCATTTCTACTTGCAGAAAGTGTAAAAAAAGAATGTATCTTTAGTTAGCAGACTAAAATGACATTTGAAATTGTTGTGGATTCCGTGAATGGAATCCTGCACATATGAATATACAACGCCAGTAATTGAGATAGAAAAATAAGTGTATTAAACGTAAGAATACAGACTTGAAGTGAAGATTAGTAGTCCAGGAATGCGGGTTAGTAGAAAGTATATGTACAAGTCTCTGTAAGTAAAGCATCTCTCTCTCTGGACTTTTACTTTCTTACTTCATTCCTTCCTGCCTTCCTTCCTTCCTACCTTCCTTCCGGCCTGCCTGCCTTCCTTCCTTCCTTCCTGGTTTCCTTCCTTCCTGGCTTCCTTCCTGGCTTCCTTCCTTCCTTCCTTCCTGTCTACCTGCCTTCCTCCCTTACTTCATCCCTGCCTTCCTGCCTTCCTTCCTTCCTTCCTTCCTTCCTTCCTTCCTTACTTCATCCCCGCCTTCCTTCCTACCTTCCTTCCTTCCTTCCTTGTGTAACTCTCTGAGAACACCCTGTGTCTGTCTCCCTATCTCTCAACCTGTCTCAACGTATCTCCACGTATCTCACGGTAGGTATTCTCTCTGTCAGTATAAGTATACTTTGGACGAGTCCATCTTATTTAAAAGGGGGAGAGCCCCAGAACAGAAATTTCAAAAATGATTATGCAATAACTACTGCAAAAAAAAAAAAACCCTCAAATTTTGCGTAAGAGAATATAAGGCACAAGCTGGACTGAAAAGCCACATCCGGACCATGTGATTACCGTATTTTCCGGCTTACAAGACGCACTTTTTTCCTAAAAGGAAAAATACCTGTGCGTCTTCTAAGGCAATGCCGAGGCTCAAGTAAGCTTGGACGGTCACCTAATTGTCTTGACTGATAGGGAGTCATTACGCTATAACGTTAGCTATCTATCTAATTCAGTCTTTTATATGATGTAATCCCAGTTGTTACAAGTATTTCCGAGACTATAAACCTTCCTAGAGCTGAGCCACAAACTTAAATATGCTCTGTTTACTAGCAGGGGTGGGAACCTTTCTGCCCTTGACTAGTATGACATTGCCATAGAATCAAAATCGATCGAGTGATTAATGTGAACAATACTTGGCGCCAGTATGTGAGGGACGCATGGTACATAAGAGGTTAATGGTAAGAGTTGAATCAGATCAGGAAACAGCAGTATTAAAAAGTGCTTAATACACGTGTGAAAAAAAATAAAAGTAAAAATAACATGTAGAGCTTTAAAAATCAGGAGATCAATTGAATCCGCTACCTTGGTTTCAACCTTACGGTATCCTCAGGCGGTTTTTATCAAATGACATCTTAACGTACATCCTTTAAATTTATAACACCCTTGCCTTCCTTCTTTTCTTCTAATTCCTTCTTTACATTCTCCTCATCCATTTCTATTCCAGCCACAAATCCACGCCTTTGTTTGTTTCTTTTAAAAGATATAGCCTTTATTAGTTTTTTTTTTTAATAAAGGGTGAAGAGGTCATTTGATAAAAATCGATTGAGTATATCGTAAGGTTGAAACTAAGATAGCGGATTCGACTGACCTCCTAATTTTTAAAGTATATATATATATATATATATATATCATCCACAGACAGAGTGTTTCGCTGTTTCACAGCTCATCAGTGTGGCTAGACATCCGGTTGCCTCTAGCTCGGATCGAAACCCGACTGAATTGGTATCAGCCGGAGATTCTACCACTATATATATATATATATATATATATATATATATATATATATATATATATATATATATATATATATATATATATATATATATATGTTGACGGGTCCACCCCTTTTTTATGCAAATGGACTCACCCAGTGTATACTTATACTACTGCCAGTGAAGACCCGAGAGAGCAAGACCTCCGAGTCTAGCTGAGTCGTGAAACAGTCTTTGACTGTAAGCGAAAGCTGTCGAACTCTCTGCGTTAGCAGAGAGGAACTCGGACGAAGCTTTGCCGAAGGGCAAGGTTTCGTCCGGGGAAGTAGACACGGCCTGAACCCGTCTGGGAGGGTTCAAAGGCTATATTTTTGGTCGAGCCTACGGGCTCGGAGATACCCACATTAAACCGGCCTTGTGCCACGTTCAATCCTAGTGGGTGGATCGATAAATACCGCAAGACCTCCGAGTCTAGCTGAGCCGTGAAACAGTCTTTGACTTGAAGCGACGTCTGTCGAACTCTCTGTGTTAGCAGAGAGAAACCCGGACGAAGCTTTGCCGAAGGCAATGTTTCGTCCGGGGAGGTAGACAGGGCCTGAACCCGTCAGGCGAGTTCAAAGGCTATATTTTTGGCCGAGCTTACAGGCTCGGAGAAACCCACATTAATCTCGGCCTTGTGCCACATTCAATCCTTGTGGGTGGATTGATAAATACTGAGCAAGACCGGAGAGTCGAGTCGAGTCGAGTCGAGTCGAGTCGAGTCCAGAGTGACAGAGTAAAAGGTTGTAGGTAACCGGAAGAGTGAGGGGTGAGGTAACAGCGTTGTAGGAGTCTCAGTGAGCGAGCACGTAGACTCAGTAAGAAGTCATACAGCGATACTTCAATACCAAAGACTGTATATATATTTTGCTACTAACCCGTATTCCTGGAACTACTAACCTGCTTTACCAGTTTGTATTATTCCGTTAATACATTATTTTCATATATTCATTCCTGGTGTTTGTTATTTATTCGTACCGGATTTCAACCCTGAATCCACAACATATATATATGTACAAATGAAATTTAGAGATAAAGTTCATTTTCTTCAGAAAATCATTCATTCTTGTAGTTCACTGCTACTGACAAGCAGAATTTTTTTTCCTGATGATGACCATGCTGACCGAAACTTGTCAAGGAACCTAATTGAACTAATAAAACAAAATAATATTAATAAACAACCCATTGTGTTAGAAAAATTTTATTTTCATATTTTCCATTGTTCAAAACATATATATATATATATATATATATATATATATATATATATATATATATATATATATATATGAGTAAAATATGAGTGAGTAAAATGGTTTTGTCTATATGATAAAATTATAATAAATAAATAATTATCGCTCTACTATCGGAATGGAGCACTCTTTTGGATTAATGCTTTGAACGTTGGAATTTATATATTATTTTTCTTCTCATCGCATCGGTCGGATATATATATATATATATATATATATATATATATATATATATATATATATATATATATATATATATATATATATTCCGGATGCTTCAAAGTTATATATCTTGTAAACCAGAAAATACGGCATTCAGAATCGAATCACAACTATCATACATAAACAGACGGAGGGGCAGATATATATATATATATATATATATATATATATATATATATATATATGCATATATATGCTTAGAGTTGAATCAGAGCAAGAAACAGTAGTATTAAAAAGTTCTCAATACACGTGTGAAAAAAACAAAAATAAAAATAACATGTAAAGTTTTTAACTTTAAAATCAGGAGGTCAGATGAATCCGCTATATATACATACATATATATATATATATATATATATATATATATATATATGACGTCACACATTATGCAATGGATAAAGTCCGACAATTATTTTAAGACATTTTTATCTTTGTACATTTTTTCTTTTACTTAAATATTTGTATCTATAAAAAGAATGTACAAACATAACAATGTCTTAAAATATAAATATATATATATATATATATATATATATATATATATATATACACACACACCCACACAGACACGCACACACACACGGTATTCAATGGTCAAGTTTCCTATGGTAAGTATCTATCTATACACGCGACAGGAAGTGTTCAGTATGTCTTGCTTGTTTCGCCTGAATATCAACATTCGTGGATTTTTTTAATGATAAAAATGGGCTTTTTATTTCCTAATATTTAGGAAGGTTACAGTGTTATAAGTACTAATGAAATAGTAATATTTAGGTGTGCCGTTCTCTATAAAGCCTTTCTAGAAAAGCAAGGATACAACATATTCAAGTAAAAACATTACCAACAATACATTTTTGTAAGGAAAAAAAAATAATATTACCAGCGATACATTTGTGTAAGAGAAATTACTAATGCTCGTAAGAAAATTAAATTTCGACATTAAATGGCCCATAGCGGTGTTGATATGTACGTAACAACGCAAAGCAAGGTAAAGATTTGCCTTAGAAATAACAACAGATTAGTGACAGGAGCTTTTTCAGACACCATTATTTTTTAAGTAAAATTGTATCTTTCTCAAATATTGAAAGAAATTCTGTTTTAAAGGAACAAAATTTAATCAGTGCTAAAAAGGCAGACTTATTAAAAGAAAGAGAGGAATAGAAAAAAATCCCAAAGTATGAAAGAAACTATAGACATAATACTGAATTGCTAACTCCCAAGATGGTGCTTCCCTGATCACTAGACTCTTAACCTGTTTAATTCTATGGTTAACCGTTATCTTTCACACATTCATCCCAGGTATGACGATAGATTACATCCGGCAGAGAGGCCTCTCTGCTCGGAAGGTTTTGAGGATCCTTGACCACCTTTTAATTACAGTTGCTCCCAGGTCAACCACGACTCGGGGTGGTAGCACCTGTTAAGATCCCAGTTATGGGCAATTAGTGAACCCCAAAACTGGGGTCAAAACACTATGAAAGTGCAGAAATAAATTTCTATAGTGAAGGTTCCAGCAATACATTTTCATGGTAAAAATATTACCAGCAATACTTTTTTTGTAAAAGAAAATCCTAATGCTCCAAAGAAAATTACATTTCATCATTCGTTGACCCAAAAGGAGATGATATAAAAGAGGTCACTTTTTGAATAATAAGAATTATATGTCATGGGAGTGGGGGTCATCAGGATTTTAGAATTTCTTAAGAGTGATATGAACAAAGAAAAGGTTGTGAACAATTTTTTTAATCGAATGGTCACCTCTTTTAGTCTATCTATCTAAGTTCTGTATTTCGATCAACTTTAACTTGCCGAATGTTTAATTAAAACGTCATGAAGCCTGGCCTCCTTTTAATAACAAAACGGATTTGATCAGAAGTTTTTATCTGCTGTTTGCTTGTGGTAATAAACTGTTTTTGTTTTCTTTTATTTAGAATCAACTTTATAAGCGTGACTGGATTTAGATTAGTTCAAAAATTAAACATATTGTAAGCATGAAGTGAAAGTTTTTCAGACAACATTATTTTTTAAGTAAAATTTCATCTTTCTCAAATATTGAAATAAATTCTGTTATAGTGATTTTCTAAGCCCGGCTTAGATGTGGCACAAGGCTGAAAGTATGGGGCACTCAGTGAGAATCGTACTCACTATTCAGTCGTAACTGTTTTAGCGAGACAAGCTTGCAAACCACTGCACCGCCTCGAGGTGCTCTTAAAAATTTTCTAAGCGTAGCTTAGATGTGGTACAAGGCCGAAATTAAGTGGCATCCAGTGAGTATCGAACTCATTACTCAGTCGTAATTGTTCTAGCGAGACAAGCTTGCTAACCATTACATCTGGAGATGTCATTTTCGAAGCGTTGCTTAGATGTGGCTAAAGGCCGAATGTACGGGGTACCCAGTGAGGATCGAACTCATTATTCAGTCGTAATTGTTCTAGCGAGACAAGCTTGTTAACCATTACACCACCTGGAGGTGCCCAAATAAATTCTGTTATATAGGTACAAAATTTAATCAATGCTAAAAAGGCAAATATATTAAAAAAAAGAAGAGAACTAGAAAAAATCTCCAAATAAGAAAGAAACTACAGTTACATTAATGAATTGTTAACTGCCAAGATGGTGCTTCCTTGATCACTAGAATCTTAACTTATTCAACTCTATTTTGCACAGGTATGACGACAAAAAAGAAACATCCGGCAGAGAAGGCCTCTGGTCGGAAGGATTTGATAAGCCTGGTCCACCTCGTAACTGCTATTACTCCCAGGTCCACTCTGACTTAGAGTGGCAGCACCAGGTAATATCCCAGATATGGGCAAATAGTGAACCCCCAAATTGGGGTCAAAACACTATGAAAATTTCGAAATACGTTTCTATTGTGAAGTTGCAAGCAATTCGTTTTCATGGTTAAAATATTTCAAGCAATACTTTTTTGAAAGGAAAAAGCGACTATTACAGGAAATAAATTAATACATACATTTTAAATAATAATAATAATAATGATAATAATAATAATAATAATATTAATAATAATATTTTAATAATAATTTTTAATAATAATAATAATAATAATAATGATAATAATAATTTTTAATAATAATAATGATAATGATAATAATAATAATAATAATAATATTTTAATAATAATTTTTAATAATAATAATAATAATGATAATAATAATTTTTAATAATAATAATGATAATAATAATAATATTTTAATAATAATTTTTAATAATAATAATAATAATAATATTTTAATAATAATATTTTAATAATAATTTTTAATAATAATAATAATAATATTTTAATAATAATTTTTAATAATGATAATAATAATAATAATATTTTAATAATAATTTTTAATAATAATAATAATAATATTTTAATAATAATTTTTAATAATAATAATAAGGTAATACATTTTTGTAAGGAAAATAGAAATATAACATAAGGAAGAGGCAGATGAACTTTCTGGGACACATGATGAGAAAGGAGGGCCTGGAGAATGTGATACTCACGGGACGAATAGAGAGGGAAAAGAGACAGGGGAAAGCAGCGCATGACATACGTAGCGGGCTTGGGCGGAGCGTGGTCCGGAGTAGTTGACAGAAACACAAAACCTGTTTAGAACTACAAGGAATAGGAGGAAGTGGAGGGCCATGATCGCCTACGTCTTACAATGACACGGCACATAAAAAGAAAAATAATGAACCAACAATACATTGTGAGGAAAAAGAATTTTACCAGCTATACCTTTTTGTAAAAAAAAACATTACCAGCAATACATTTTGGTAGAAGAAATTACTAAGGCACCCAAGTAAATTAAATTTCGGCTTTAAATGACCCATAAAGAGTTGCTATGCCGTTAAACAAATACAGTCGGGTTACTGGCCATTCAAAGTCTCCTTACGTGCTGTTCTCAAAAGCTGCTATAGAAAAGATGTTCGGGTTCAAAATTTGAAAACTTTAGACGATTTTCGCAAACGCAAAGGAAAAAGACGTTTTGTTGAGTTCCAATGACTTTTCAAACGTTTACATTTCAGAGTGTTACTGTTTTGTTTCAATCTCTCCAAATTATGCTTGCTTACACAACAAGCTACAAATTGCAGATAATCGAGTCACGCTGAAGAATATGGCAGAGAAAAACTGTATATATTTTCGCAGGTGAAAAAAGGCCTTAATACGTTTCCGGCGAAAAGCATAAGATGAACGGACGTGTGCGAGTCACAGGAAGTATAACCTTTAACAAACCGACAAGAAAATGTAAATAGCCAGAAAAGGAAGTAGAAATCAGCACAAGAATGTAGGAGAATCGTGTTTACCATGTCTCAACAAAAATGGTTAGCCTCATGCCTTGCTTGAAAGAGTTTAGCAGCAAGACGACTAAAAGAATATGATTAATCTTGCGCCAAACGAAGTCATTCAACGATGACCATCAAGCGAAGTAGACTAAGTGTCGGTGATGTTTTATCTAACATGTCATTTCAACTCAACGGCCCTATTCTAGTTCCATTTCACATTAACACCATTGAGAAAAGCATAAATCGATTTTCCTCTTTCCCTATCTATGGGTTAAATATAAAGCTAGACGGCAGTCTGAAGACTTCGCTGGCAATCAGTCTGTGACATACTCGCAAAGATAGAACAACTTTACCCAAAAAGTCATAGCAATTCAAAGATAATAATGCGCAGAGGTCTACAATCGACTGTGTCCTGACAGTTTACGGTGTTTTGAAACATGCGTTGTATATTAGGATAGAACCGGCTCTGTAACCACGTTTGGTAGCCAGTCTAGGAGAAGAACAACTCTGGATTTGAAAAGATGTGGAAAATTATGTTTTAAGTTTTAGAAATAATAAATAAGCATACTTATAGAAACAAACTCTGAATTCGTCTCTCTCTCTCTCTCTTACACACACACGCACGCACACACACGCACACACACACATATATATATATATACACACACATGCACACATATATATATACACACATACACACACACACAAGAACACACACACACATATATATATATATATATATATATATATATATATATATATATATATATATATATATATTATACATTAAAGGTTAGTTGTCAGCGTTGAATCAGACCAGGAAATAGCAGTATTAAAAAGTGACAAAAAAGATAACATGTAGAGCGTTTAACTTTAAAAAATAAAGTGGATTCAAGTGACCTCGTAATTTTTAAAGTTATACATACATGCATACACACACACACACACACACACATATATATATATATATATATATATATATATATATATATGAAGATAAAGCATTAGACAGCATATAATTCATTAGGTTGGTGCAAAAATAATGACGTAATATTGTCGTTTCTTGACGTTATACGTCAAAAAACGACATTATTACGTCATTATTTTTGCACCAACCTAATATATACAAAGAAATAATCACACATAGAACCAATGAGCAACATTAATGCTATTATTAAAATACTGTTAATCCATATTATTTAAAATACTATATTAATCCATATTAATTGAAATCCATGTTAATTAAAATACTGTTAATCCATAGAGTGACGTGAGTCACGTCACTCTAAGGATTAACAGTATTTTAATGCATACATTATACACTACTAGCGATGGATGTCGCCAATAATATCATTAATGTTGCTGATTGATTCTATGTGAGATTATTTCTTTGTATATATGAAGATGCATATATATATATATATATATATATATATATATATAGTTTTCAGCTGTGCTATATTTACGGTATGAAGTGCTCAATATCAGAGATAGAGTATATGTAAATATAAATATAAAAGTGAACGTTGAAGTCAACACTCAGAAGCGACAGGAAAATTAATTTTATTATTTATTTTCCCAGCATTCTTACATTTTGTTCGTTTGATGACAATAAAGGACTGCAAAAATTGGCCACATTGTCCATTGTTTCAAGTGATCTCGGCCATTTCTTTAGCCATTATCTATAGCGGTTGTTTTTAGTTGAGGTTAATTTCTTGTTTTTGTGTGGGTTTGAATACTACTACGAGTGTTTATTCCGAGACTCCCTCTGTTGGGTGTGGCTGGAATTCAGTTGAGTCTTTTTCCATTGTCAAAAAAAAAACTCTCAACACTCCATCTCCACTGTTGAATAAGGTGAGATTGATAGTGGTAGCGAGATGTTTTATATGCAAGCCCTCTCCCACATCTCGCTCTCACTATCTTGTTCACAATATATCTATACACACACACACACACACACACACACATATATATATAAAGACAAAAGGAAAACTTATGTTAGACGTCGCGTTTCTTCTTGTGAGATACTTTATCAACACACACACACACACACATACACACACACACACACACACACATATATATATATATATATATATATATATATATACATATATATATATATATATATATATATATATATATATATATATATATATATATATATATATGTGGGAGGCACGGTGGAGTAATGGATATCGGCTTGGATTGACGAATCGGAGAGACGAGTTAGAATTCCAGTCGAATCCATTACATTCACTTACGTGCTAATAAGGTATTAATCCTCTTCTCCTCCCTCCACCTATGGATAAATAGCAGGACGGACTGGGTTCTATAGCCTTGGATGGCAACTGGTCTAGAAGAAGGACAACTCTTAATTCAAAACCTGCGGAGGGTCGGCCCTTCAAAAAGTGTGGATGGTCCTACACGAAACCAATTCCCATGTGCTTGACTCTTGTATGTCGGATTCGACAGAAGAGTCGAATGATATATATATATATATATATATATATATATATATATATATATATATATATCGGAAGTAATAACAAAATTGTCCCGATTGTGGAACAGCACAATTATCCTCCCCACGAAATGTTTAATATCTAAAAAAAAAAACTATTTGTGTTTCTTTTTCCATGTTTTCAAATATGACATTTGAGTTAATTTTTCGAAAGAAATTATTGAAAAAGGCTAACGCTATTCAGCTAAAAAGATAACAGGTTAAAAACGTTTTGTGTTTGCCCGTAGTACGTCTTCCCAAATAAGCAATGGTTAGAGCAAAAAGGTAATTCAGGTCTTCAGTAATGATACCAACATTCATACTCTGGCTTCCATCTTCAAAGTCCCTTTCAGTACTATCAAGAGAATTTTGAATAAGTTTCAAAAAGAGGGAACAGTACAGAGGAAAAATTGATCAAGAAGTTAAAACGGGAAGGGAGATCATCATTTCAACATAGAGCTAAAGAGTTCAATTAGAAAAGATCCAAGTCAATCCACCAGACGTTTGGCATGTGAGTGAGAAGTTTCAGCTATGACAATCCAAATATCAGTGAAAAGAGACTTAAAAATGAAATCGTACGTGGAAACTATGAGGCACCTCGTTATTCCAAGACAGGACGTTAGAAGATTAGAGAGGATTAAGATCACCTTGAAAAAGTTGGAAAATGATCGTCGAATAATATATATTTCTAAGATGCAATGGTTCAGAGCTTAATGTAACAATTGTAATTTTTTTCTGTTAAATGATTTAGACAATTTTATTGTTACACCCGGCATATATATATATATATATATATATATATATATATATATATATATATATATATATTTGGAGGGATGATAAGCTGATTATGCGATATAAGTAATTTCATATCCTGGGGTATGTTTGCTAAGTAATGGAAATATCTACATCTGTGCTCAATTAATAGAGGTTCACGAAAAAATCCCCCTTGTCTCCCTTCATTTTGAACAAAGAATTCTATATGTGAGTTGGCGCGAAAAATTTTAGCGTGTGTGGCTGACGATGTGTGCTATTGTGCGTGTGCACGTGTGTGTGTGTGTGTATGTGTGTGTGTGTTTGTGTGTGCCGGAATGTGTTTCTGTGTGTATGAAAGTGAGACCTCTGCACAGAAATAGGAGAGACTAAACATAAGAGATAGAAATAGGAGAGACTAAAGTTTTAGTTTTAAAAAAAAAGAGAGCAAAGACGTATGATATGGTGTATGTTATATTTATGATGAAGGAAAAGATACGTCCATTGAAAGGGAAAGTTAAAAACAAGCGAAGGAAAGAAAGAAGAATGTATTATGGAGCTAAGATGTATGAAAGAAAGAAAGAAAGAAAGAAAGAATGTGCTGTGAAAGAATGACGAATAAAAGTCAGAACAGGAAAGAAAGATGTATAAATAAATAAATCTTACTTATTATAAAACGCATATTGTGTGCGCGCGGGCGCGCGTGTGTGTGTGTCTGTGTGTCTGTACGTTTATATGTTGGATCGGATTTCCTACATTTTTCAACCGATTTCAACAAAACTTCACAGGACTACGTAAAATTACCTTGCGGTGGTTCTGACAGCGCCCAAAATTGGAAAAACACAATTGTTTTTGCACGAAATCAATTTGAAAACACAATTAAGAGGCATCGCGAGAATGAAAGGAGAACAACTCATATCGAGTTATACTTATTATAAAACCCAGGTTGTTTGTGTGTGTGTGTGCGTGTGTGTGTGTGCGCGTGTGTGTGTGTGTGTTCGTTTATATATGGGATCGTATTTCCTACATTTTTCAACCGATTTCAACAAAACTTCACTTTTGTTTTGGCAGGTAGTGTTTCTCATTGTCTTGCACACTTTTTTCGTTATTTTTACATTCAGAATGCTTTTAAAATTCCATTTACAAGACAATTGTTTATAATAAAATTCTATTCAATCAGTAGACTCATAACGATTGAAAACAATGTTTTTGTTTGAGTTTGGGTTTGACCAATTCGTAAAAAAAACGAAATAAATAAAATAAACAAAAAATAAAACTAATTAAGACATGCGTGTCCGTCAACCTTAAACAATAATCTTTGTCAATTTTATTTTTCAGTCTTTATGATGGTCGATACTTGATCTATCTCTTACTGTTATATCTCCGGGCAACGCCGGGCTCTGCTGCTAGTAAAGACAGAAAGAAAGAAAGAATGTTTTCTGAAGGTATGACGAATAAAATTCAGAACAGGAAAGAAAGAAAGATGTATAAATAAATAAAGAAAGAAAGAATAAATGACAAGAAGAAAGAAAGAAAGAAAGAAAGAAAGAAAGAAAGAAAGGATGTATCATGATAGTAGGACAAGTGAAAGGCCAAAACACGGTGAGAAAGAAATAGAATGAAAGAATGAATGAATGAAAGAAAAATCTATTATGAAGTTAGAAAGAATGAAAGAGAGAGAAAAGAAAGAAAAAAAAGATGTAATAAGATGTTGGAAGGAAGGTAGGAAGGAAGGAAAAAGAAAGAAAGAAAGAATGTATTATGATGGTAGGACGAATGAAAGAGAAAAAAGGGAAAGAAAGAAAGATATGTAAATATGTATGGAGAGAGAAAGAAAGAATGAATGAATGAAAGAATGTATTATAAAGTTAGGACGAATGAAAGACAGAATAGAGAAAGAAAGATGTCTAAAGAAAGAAAAAAAAGAAATAAAGAAAGACTTATGCAAAAAAGAAGGAAGAAAATAAATTTGAAATCAAGGGAAAGATTTATAGTTCTAAAGAAAGAAAGGATTAGAAAGTCGGAAAGAAAGAAAGAAAGACAAATAAATGATAGGCTAAAATAAGACAGAAAGAAAACTGAATGATAGAAAAAAGAAAGAAAGAAAGAAAGAATGCCAGGCAAAAATAAGAAAGGAAGAAAGAAAGAAAGACAAATAAATGATAGGCTAAAATAAGACAGAAAGAAAACTAAATGATAGAAAAAAGAAAGAAAGAAAGAATGACAGGCAAAAGTAAGAAAGAAAGAAAGAAAGAAAGAAAGAAAGAAAGAAAGAAATATAAAATTAGAAAGAATGATAAAGACTTTAAAAAGAAAGAATGAATTATAAGGTCAGAAAAATATAACGTCAGAAAAACGAAAGAATTATAATGTCGAAACGAAAGAAAGAAACAAATAAAGAAAGAAAGACTTATGAAGAAAGAAAGAAACAAGTAAACAATAAAAGAAACGAAGAACTCTACTAAAAAGTAAGAAAAAAAAAGGAAGGCAGAAAAGGAAGTAATAATGAAAGAAAGAGTTATATAGTCAGAAAGAAAAAGAAAATTAGATTATAACGTCACAAAGAAACTTAAGAAAAAACAATAGGAAAAAGGTAAAGAAAAAATAAAGAAAGGAAAACAATTAAAAAAAAAAAGGTTTGAGAAACCGAATGGCCAACGAAAAAAAGAAGATTCTATAAATTTAAAAATGATAGAATGAAAAATGAAAGATTAGATAGAAAAGAAAGAAAAAAGAAAGAAAGAAAGAATAAATGAAGGTAGAAAAAGGTAATAAAGAAAAACGTAAAAATTTTGCAATGACCGAAAAGGAAGGAATGGTAACTAAGAACAAAAAGATTAGATATTGTTGAAAAGACAGACAGACAGACAGATAGATAATGAGAAGATTGAAATATATATATATATATATATATATATATATATATATATATATATATATATATATATGATAGGAAAAGGAACAAGCATAAGGATAGATAGATATGGTCAGAATTATATATATATATATATATATATATATATACATAGAGAGAGAGAGAGAGTGAAAGCGAGAGAGAGAGCGAGTGTGAAAGCGAGAGAGAGATAATATATATCTATAGATAGATAGATTTCTACAAGCTGACATAGATAGATAGATTTGTACAAACTGAAATAGATAGATAGATAGATTGATACATACATACATGCATACATACATACATGCATAGATAGATAGATAGATGGAGAGAGGATAGATAGATAGATCTTCTATTGCGTTTCGTTACTTCCCTCATAGCCCGAGGGCGAATAAATGTTGCTGTCTTTCACTCGCTGAAATGAACTCCTCCGACACAACAAGCTGGACAAATGCCTAAAGCAAATTGAAAATTATACCAATAAATATGGCGTCCAAGTCAGATCACTTTACACGACGCGCTGAGTCGTGAAGAACGGGAAAAACATACCGCGGCTAATCGCCATAAAAACTAATATCTAAGATGGGAAACTAGTATTTGTGATGGACCATTGCTTCGTACATGCTTAAGATGGAGGCTTTTTATTTCTTTTTTTTTTCTGACGAAATTAATTTTTTTTTAATAAAAATAAATATTCACTCATTTTGTTATAATTATTTTCTTTGTTAATTTACATTCATTTTTATCATTTCACCACATGCAAGGTAATAAAGCCACTAAGACAAGGAAAAGAAGAATAAGAAAAAAGAAAAGCCTTAATAAGGAGCGAGACAAATAACAGTAATCAAGAAGACGGTAGATAGCGATTGACAATGCGATTGACAAAGCATTTAAATTTTTGAATATCAAAGTTGGCAGAAGAGTATGGAGCCATATCGGAGTTCGACAACTGAGAAAAGAAACTGTTTGTATAGAATATATTGTTGCATCTAGCCAATTCAGTTGGTGACACCTTGCGTTTAAATTTAGAAAACCAAGTTACGGGAGCGGAAAGTAGCATTTACCCAAGTCTCCCGACTGAGACGAGGTGAGACAAAAACTCGAGTTTAATCTGTGGAACCTTAGCATCTACATACAGGCAACGGACAGTAATTTGCACAGTCCCGTAACCGTCGTTTCTGTTGGCATTGGTATGATAACCGATCCCTCCGTCTTTAGCACAATGGCGGAGTGAGACCAGGCGCCTCACAGTTTCCACCAGCAAAGTCTCTGCCGGTAAACAGAAACGCAACTGGGTCGCCCTCTGATCGAAGACAGAGACGCAACTGAGAGATGAGCGGTGGGCCACGGAAGGTTCACCCGAAAAATTGCCATCAAAATATTGAAAGAAAGGTAACAGGGGTGAAAATTTACGTCGGTGGAAAAGTGATTGAAGTCGAGACGCCATGTCAGGACCAACGATATTGCAGATTTTTCTTTAGATTTCAACAAGAATCTCTAAATATATAGCAGGAGCACCAAAACATGTGTGGCAGCAATATTCAAAGCAAGGATGAATGGGAGATTTGTAAATATGTAAGATAGATTTTTCTTCTGATTTTATCAAAAATCTCTAAATATATAGCAGATGCACAAGACCTGATGTGGCAGCAATATTCAAAGTAAGGATGAATGGTAGACTTATAAATATGTCAGATAGATTCTTCTTTGGATTTTATCAAGAATGTCTAAATATATGGCAGAAGCACCAGACCAGATGTAGCAGGAATATTCAAAGCAAGGATGAATGGTAGACTTATAAATATGTCAGATTTATTAAACTTTGGATTTTATCAAGAATCTCTAAATACATAGCAGGAGTACCAAACCATGTGTGCCAGCAATATTCAAAGCAAGGATGAATGGTAGACTTATAAATATGTAAGATAGATTCGTCTTTGGATTTTATCAAGAATCTCTAAATATATAGCAGAAGCACCAGACCAGATGTGGCAGCAATATTCAAAGCAACGATGAATGATAGACTTATAAATATGTCAGATAGTTTCTTCTTTGGATTTTATCAAGAATCTCTACATATATAGCAGGAGCACCAAACCATGTGTGGCAGCAATATTCAAAGCAAGGGTGAATGGTAGACTTATAAATATGTAAGATAGATTCTTTTTTTGGATTTTATCAAGAACTCTAAATATCTAGCAGGAGCTGCAAACTATGTGTGGCAGCAATATTCAAAGTAAGGATGAATGGTAGACTTATATATATCTAGGATAGATTCATCTTTGGATTTTATCAAGAATCTGTAAATATATAGCAGGAGCACCAAACCATGTCTGGCAACAATATTCAAATCAATGATCAATGGTAGACTTATAAATATGTAAGATAGATTCTTCTTTGGATTTTATCAAGAATCTCTAAATATATAGCAGAAGCACCAGACCAGATGTGGCAGCAATATTCAAAGGAACGATGAATGGTAGACTTATAAATGTGTAAGATAGATTCTTGTTTGAATTTTTTCAAGAATCTGTAAATATATAGCAGGAGCACCAAACCATGTGTGGCAACAATATTTAAAGCAAGGATGAATGGTAGACTTATAAATATGTAAGATAGATTCTTCTTTGTATTTTATCAAGAATCTCTAAATATATAGCAGAAGCACCAGACCAGATGTGGCAGCAATATCCAAAGCAATGATGAATGGTAGACTTATACTTATGTAAGATATATTCTTTTTTTGGATTTTATCACGAATCTCTAAATATATAGCAGAAGCACCAAACCATGTGTTGCAGCAATATTTAAAGCAAGGATGAATGGTAGACTTATAAATATGCCAGAGAGATTCATCTTTGGATTTTACCAAGAATCTCTAAATATATAGCAGAAGCACCAGACCAGATATGGCAGCAATATTCAAAGCATGGATGAATGGTGGACTTATAAATATGTAAGACAAATTCTTCTTTGGTTTTTGCCAAGAATCTCTAAATATATAGCAGGAGCACCAGACCAGATGTGGCAGCAATATTCAAAGCAATGATGAATGGTAGACATATAAATATGTAAGATAGATTCTTCTTTGGATTTTATCACGAATCTCTAAATATATAGCAGATGCACCAGACCAGATGTGGCAGCAAAATTCAAAACGATGATGAATGGTAGATTTATAAATATGGACCATCCGAGTTAACCCCGGTGGATTGAATTTTGAGTCAACTGCAGTGTTGTACACATCCCACTTTTGCGCCGTGCTTTTCTATTCCATTTTTTTCTCTTTTTTAGCTCTTCGTAATAGATCCAAAGAAAACAAGCTGTATGATAAAATTAAAATGTTCGTCTATATTTTATCTATTTTTTTTTTTTTTTTTTCTGAGATTTAATTTTTTTATTAGTTTTGTGCATAAAGTTGTACACAATTTACTGCTGTAAATTATGAAATAATCAATCACCTTGTTAGCAGGAACGGAATAATCCATTTTACATTGATTCCTATCGGAAAAATAGTTTCGGTTTGCAAATATTTCGGGTTACAAACGAGTTTCAGGAACGAATGAAATTGTCAATCCCAGTTCCACTGTATTGCTATCTACATTTAATCTGCAGAAAGTTTACTTTTATTCTTTTATTCCAATCTTTTTACGAAATCAGTGTTTATTCTAAAAATACTTTTTTGTCTGGAAAAAGTTGCCATTTTTATCCCAAGTTTTATATATATATATATATATATATATATATATATATATATATATATATATATATATATATATATATTACATAGAAAAGAAATTCAAAATGACTACTTTTTAATAGCTATATATGTGTTTCTGTGTTTGTGTGTAGGATGTGTGTGGGTGGATGTGGATGTCTATATCTCTCTCTCTCTCTCTCTCTCTCTCTATATATATATATATATATATATATATATATATATATATGTTGAATAAATTCCTTTCGTAATAACGTATAACCATTCCTAATGGAAGACTTCAACAATACTGCCGAGAGATATACAAAAGAGCTCCACTCGTGTGATGAATGGCTCTGTGCTGCTTGGAGCTGACAGAGCAGCTCGGCCAAATATCTCGACACCGAAAAGGTCCATCTAAGAATATAATGACTTATCGGGTTTTACCCTGATCAACCAATCTACGTCATATTCAATTAATCAACTTTTCTTTTTCTTTTTTTTTTTTTTGAGAAATGTGTCATGACAGGATGTCTACAAACAGATCAAAGGTATTAGATTAAAACAGATACAGATGGTTACCTTCATTCGTAAAGTGTATACAAATCAGACAATCAACTTTCCCAAGAAATAAAAGCGCAGGGAGTAGGGAGCTACTTATATGCTTTGTGACTTTCCTACATAAATTCTTTGTCGTTGATGAATAAGAGACATCTTTAAGAAACTAGGAAATAATTTTAACGTATAGAATTATCTGGCAAATTAATATGCAATCATTAAATAAAAGACGTTACTAATGCCAACCAATCAATGCAATAAGTTAAAAATACTAACTAAATACCAGTATATCCATATAAAATGCTAATAATACTAACATGAGATTAACACAGAACTATATTATATCCAAATTACTCTTACAAATAGAAAAATATACGTATAAGAGGCTACGCTTTTCGTACACTAAAATATAATTAAATGCATTACCAAATTCCAAAGTTTAACTAAATTATAAGTTAAAATGTAATTTGTCTACAATTTACAGTTAATTCACCTCTTTGATATAATTAGGCTGTTTTATCAAAAATTCTGATATTTTTCAATTTTTCATGTGAACAAACAAAATAGGGTTCATATAAAGATCTTCCTGTTCTAGATATTTTTTTAAAATTTTCTATTTTTTTTAAATTTTCATCTTAGGTGTTTTATTATCACCTTTTAAACTCCAAAAATATTTAGAAAGTGATGAATTATTTTTGCAAGTAGTAATTGTGAAGATCAAGATATGTTGATACCACCTCGTCTTAAAAGAATTAGTAGTACTACCAATACAGGATCTTTTGTAGAAATAGCACTTAGATAAACAAGAAATTTAGTTACACATTCGTTTGGTAATGGACATTGCTCAGAATTCCTTTAAGTTACTGGATCCAACCAACTCTTTTCTCCACTGGGCCATGTTTCCTTGAGGAGTGAGGTGTGACTTTAATACCTGGCTACAGCAGTGGTGACCAATCAACCTTGGAGAGATGCTTTAAAGGCAGATAACTGAGACATTTGGGAAATGTATTGCACGTGTAACAAGAACAATCTACCAGCGTGGACGAAATAAAGGATTCACTTCTAAATTCCAGTCACCTAATAAATGCCTGAGCGCACTAAGTGAATATAGCAATAAAAATGAAGACAACTGTCCGAACAATGTAAATAATTGCAATACCTCATCTCAGAAATATAGACAGATCCTGAAGACGATCGAAGTGTACAAATGCCGAAACGTCGTGAATATGGCAACGAATATGAGGAAAAGTGTCCGAAAAATGTAAATAATTACAATACCTTATCTCAGAAATATAGGCAGATCCTGAAGAAGGCCGGTGCGTACAACAGCCCAAATGTCGTGAATATAACAACGAAGATCAGAAAAAGAGTCCGAACTATGTAAATAATGTAAATACCTCATTTCAGAAATATAGACAGATTCTAAAGAGCGCCAGATTGTACAATTGCTGAAACATCGTTAATATGGAAATAAAGATTAGGAAAACAGTCCGAACAATGTAAATAATTGCAATACCTCATCTCAGAAATATAGACAGATCCTGAAGAAAGCCGGTGTGTTCAACTGCTGAAACGTCGTGAATATGGATATAAAGATGAGGACAACTGTCCGAACAATGTAAATAATTACAATACATCATCTCAGAAATATAGACAGACTCTAATAAAGGCTGGTGCGTACAACAGCCGAAACTTCGGGAATATGGCAGCGAAGTTGAGGAAAAGAGTCCGAACAAAGTAAATAATTTCAATACCTCATTTCAGAAATATAGACAGATCTTAAAGAAGGGTGGAGCGTACAACGGCCGAAACGTCGTGAATATGGCAATAAAGATGAGGACTACAGTCCGAACAATGTAAATATTTACAATACCTAATTTCATGAATAAAAACAGATCCTGAAGAAGGCCGATGCGTACAACAGACGAAACATCGTGGATATGACAACGAAGATCAAGACAAGTGTCCAAACAATGTAAACAATTACAATACCCTATTTCAGAAATACAGGCAGATCCTAAAGAATGCTGGAGCTTACAATGGTTGAAACATTTATGGCAATAAAGATGAGGACAACAATCCGAAGAATGTACATAATTACAATACTTCATCTTAGAAATATAGACATATATTAAATTAGTTGTTTAGTAGCTGTTATGCATTTCTTTTCAATGGCATCGGCTGCATTTAGAACCGGTGCACTTAATATATTTCTGCTTCATTCATTAGTGTTATTTAATATATTTTCTTAGATATATATGAGGGCGGATTCTGAACCTGATGAAGGTGGGGGTAAAATTTTGAAACAGTACGAGTTTTACGGTTCAAAGGTGGGGAAAAAGAAAAGCAAAACGGGGGTCTCTGGTCGAAGGATTTTGACGACACCTGCTTTGATAACGCCGTGTATGGACGTCTGTATTTATGAAAACGTTAATAGATTCAGAAACAAAATTAAAATTATTTTTAAAATATTGGGTTCGCTGAATAGTAGTTAGCTTTTCCCATTTTTGCTTAATAAATAAACATTAAGGCCTTTCTCAAAATTTCGTAAAATTAAATGTATGGGGGTGTAATAGATTTAAAAAATATATATATAAGACACGGTTCTACAACAATGTCTTTCATTTATAAATAAGTCCTGAATCTTTCATTAAAATCCGGCAATTATTTGATTTTTGCCAGAATTTTGAAAGCAATGAAACGCCAAAAGACATTAAAATTTCTGCTACTAATTTATGGTCAGCCGTTGATGCAAGAAAATAGAACCGAGCCAAAATTTTCTGGGTTCTAAAAAGCATCTCCCTCTTAACACTAACATAAAGGTTCTGGCGGTAAAAATTATTCTATATTTTGTTTGGTGCATTTTTTCATCACGTATGCTCATGTTTTGGCGAATCTTTGGAGGTAGCTACTTAAATTGTTACGATTGCAACCATCGACGAGAAACCCAAGTAGGATTTCCAGTTCTTTTTGGATAGAGTTGCAGACAGGCATTGAATGAATTTGGGGAGAAGACACATCCCTCTCTTGTCACCTTTCTATTTTTGTATAGCACTCAATGCATTTCCTACCCGTATGCAAACACAAAGCTACATTGTAAGATATCAAGAAGAAATAGATGGTTGGATTTCCAGTTCCTTTTGGATAGAGTTGCAGGTAGGCATTGAATGAATTTGGGGAGAAGACACGTCCTTTCTCATGACCTTTCTATTTTTGTATAACACAATTCATTTCCTACCCGTATGCAGGCGAATTGTTCCCAGTATAATTTCTGGGTTACCCTTTTTTCAAATAGGTCTCGTTTTTCTAGGACCGACTTAAACTATTTAAACTATTTCGACCCGCAAAATATATAACATGCAACACAAAGCCAGATTGAAAGATATCAAGAAGAAATAGACAAAAAAGTGCTCTGCATATTCTTGAGTTCAAACCAAGAGTCAATAAATCCTGAAATAAATATTTTCTTCAAAAAATTTATTATTTATACCATTTAATGAGTAATGGATAGCGCCTCGGACTGTGGAATCGGAGAGCCGAGTTCGAATTTCAGTTGAATCTTCTCCCCCAAGCTATGGACAGACCGGGTTCTATAGCCTTAGATGCAACTGATGTACCGCAGAAAGAAATGGCACCCTTCTGAGCAAAAAATCTGCCTCGTCAGTCAGGATCTCCTAAGCGTATATCACGCATGGCACATAACTGACCGGCTGACTCTCCAGTCGAATACATTGCATTCACTTATGTGCAAATACCTTTGGGAAGGGTATAAATCATTTTCTTCTCCATCGCCATCTATGGGTAAATATTAGGTTGGTGCAAAAATAATGTCGTTTTTTGACGTATTTTTAACGTCAAAAAACGACATTATTTTTGCACCAACTTAATAGCAGGACAGACCGGCTTCTTTGGATGGCAACAGATCTATCGCGGAAAGAAATGGCAACCTACTAGTGAAAAAATCTGCCTTGTCAGTCATGTATCAAAAGACACATGATCGTCTAAGCGTGCATGGCACATAACTGATTGATATTCGGACAACAGTCCTCATTTTTTGTTGTTGTTTTTTTTTTTACATTAAGGTTCACAATGAGTAGAAAATTTTGAGAAATTCATTTATTTTGGGTTTAATGTTTATTTACTAATCATAAATGGAAAAGCTTAATACAATTCAGTGACCCCCCCTAGTATTTTAAGAATATTTTTAATTATTGATGAACAAGCGTTAGGTGTATAGCGCGGAAGCAGACTTTACAAGGAACTGGAAACCCAATCATAAAAAGAAACACTGGATAATCCTTTAATCTTGTTCAAAAGACCGGGGAAGAGTATTAACCAGGCGATAAGCGAACCTATCTACTACGACTGAAGTAAAAATTAATAAATAGCAACATTTCAGAGTTAGGCAGACATTAAAATTATAGAGTTGATGTACACTTTAGAAGGAACCGGAAACCCAATCCGAAACAGGAATTAAGGGATAAACATCTACTCTTGTTCAAAAGAAAGAGGAGGAGTGTGAACCGGTCGATAGGGAGAACCTATCTCCTCCTATTTATGTATTGTTATCAATTGAGATTTACGAACTTTCAAAATACATTTTAAGAAATCTCATCATATGAGAATGTGTTTTGGATTCAATAAGGAGATTAATTTATCCTGTAGTTACATAAAAGTTTTTAAAAAATGATACGATACAAAAGTTTTCTGTGTGACAAGCCCGTAGTAGTGAAGGCTTCTACCGCTAGATGCCACTTGAGGCAACCCTCATGCATCCGTGTGCTAACTGGTGTCATCGTGGGAAGACATACAGCTCAGTGGTTCACATTTGTTTTGAAGTGCTTCCTTTTTCTCTATTTCTACCATGGATGAAAGGATGCCTG
The DNA here is from genome assembly GCA_963932145.1 of Acanthosepion lycidas. Lineage (NCBI taxonomy): Eukaryota > Metazoa > Mollusca > Cephalopoda > Sepiida > Sepiidae > Acanthosepion > Acanthosepion lycidas. Next base: position 24,031,814 of record OZ010609.1, on the reverse strand, counting down.
TCGTAAACTGAAAGCGCAGTTGGAATTTGATCCAGACCTTTTTTCAAAGGTCATCGCTGGTGACGAAATCTGGTGCTATGGCTACGACTCGGAACGAAGCAGCAATCAAGTTAGTGGAAGGATCTATTAGTGAGAGTAGTCGTGGCTTCAGGAGGCACAGTTCTATCGTTAGATAGAATCTCAGTGGAGTTCCAACAATCGAGCGTCGCTATACTGAGTCTGATTTGCAATCTCTTCGTCACCGTGGCCTGTTGGAACAGTTGGTATGATGTTTGCTTGATAACCTAACTGTCAGGGTTTCAATTCGCGGTAGTGGATGCGCACTGCTAATGAAGTCCCAAATATAGGACGAAACGGCCGTCCAGTGCTTTCGGCATTCTGTTGAGGTTTCTTTCAGATTCGGTGAATTAATTAAACATATATATTCCAGGATCATATTCCTAACTTATTCAAGATGAACAATGACCTCCTTAACATTCTGACTTCCTTTTCAGGAGAAACAAGTTGCCTCACATAATTCAGGTACGATTTCTTTTTACTGCTTTTTGGACTGTCATAGCTGAAATTTGTCTCTCAAGTGCCAAATTTTTATGGATTGAGTTGGATCTTTTCTAATTGATCTCTTTAACTCTAAGTTGAAATGATGATCCCGCTTCCTGTTGTGACCTCCTGACATATTTTTCTGCGCTACTGTTCCCTCTTTTTTTAAAAACTTATTCGCCGTTCTCTTCATGGTTCTTGAATGAACTTCGAATATGGAAACCAGAATATGAATGTTGGTATCATTACCGAGGGCCTGCATGATCTTTTTCATTTCAGCATTGCTCACCTGAGAAGACAATGGGTCTGACCAAAAACAATTTTAACTCACAAGTGTTTTTTTTTTTTTCAAAGTTTCTTGCGACAAATAGTATCAAGATGGTTAAACGTCTTATCTGAGAACTTGGAAAAAGGAAACTCAATTAATTTTGTAGTGTCTGCAGGTCTGTGAATGACGTATGACCTCTGATAGTGAGCAGTAGCTGACGCAGAAACAATAACTGCTGCTGATTGGAGGGCACAGTGTACACCCAACCGATGGCTCCGCTTCTGAAGACAGCATTTTCTTCTCCGCCCTCAACTTGGGCTCTTTGCTTGTGCATGCTCCATCTATTCTGTGTCCATGGTGAAGTATACGGGAACCTCAACATACAGCAGTTTTCGGGCAAACAGGTCACTTTGGTGTAATTTGAATGAAACTACCAATGTGTTTCCTGGTATATTCTCAGCTATATTTCGAGCAGTATCTTCTGTGAAATATACAAGATGAACAGTTAGAATCATTAATATCGGATTCCAACAGTTGTAAATTTAGTTGAAATCGTGAATTTCAAACCCAGGTTGCCTCACGTTCCCTCATTAAAAGAAATATATCAGTCCAGTTGATTACTGAGAAGCTGGGATTTGAACCCTTCAAAGAAAGCTTTGTCTATGAAATCTCAATAGTTAGTATTGTTCAGTTGAACTCCTCAAATAAAGTTTTATTAATCTAATAATATTTTGGTAAAAAAATTCATCAGTAGTCTTAGAAACATGAGAAAGGATCATTGCCGTGCAAGGATATACAATCCATTTTGAGGCTGGGATTTGAACCATTCAAAGAAAACTTGCCTATGAAATCTGAATATTGCCTATGAAATCTCAATATTGTTCAGTTTAACTCCTCAAATAAAGTTTTATTAATCTAATAATATTTTGTTAAAAAATTCATGAGTAGCCTTAGACACATGAGAAAGGATCATTGTCGTGCATGAATATATAGAATCCACTTTGACAGTTGTGAGGCTGGGGTTTGAACCATTCAAAGAAAGTCTTGTCTACGAAATCGCAATAGTTAGCATTGTTCAGTTTAACTCCCCAATTAGAATTTGATTAATCTAATAATGTTTTGGTCAAAATTTCCGCCGCATATCATCACACTGTTGCCTCCTTTTAGATTTCAAAAAAAAAAAGATTGTTCAAATTCTAGGTAGTTTCAACATGTTTTATTTGATATAAAAACTGCAGTCTTGAAATTACTATGCAATAACCAGAAAATCACTTTTTTAATTTGATAACAATGTAATAAAGTTACCAACAACAGATCAATACCTATAATAGAACAAATAACATATGTCTTGGAAGCATTTTCATCCTGATATAGTCACCTTTCTTCTAAATAAAAGCCAGCAATCTACTATCAATTGATTTTATAAATAGTATAATTTAGACGTCAAAACAAGTATCAGTTGAAGATTTATTTCATTGATTTTCTTCAGTTTGCCGTGAAATATTGTCACAGCATATACAGGGGTTGGACAAAATAAATGAAACAGTTTCAAAATCAACTCCTATATTTCAAAGACCTATTATCTTAAGAACTTTAACTAAAACTTCGTAATTGCAGATTATATCTATTGTAAATACGTTTATTTATCTAATTTACTGTCTTTGTCTTACTTATTTTTAGAATTTAGTAAAATTTAAGCTAAATGCGTGACCTCTCCGAGTTTGAAAAAGAGCAAATTGTTAGAGCTCGCATGGCAGGAGCCTCGATCACTAAGGTTGCTGAACTGTCTGGTTTTTCAAGAGCTACCATATCAAGAACACTGATGCAATTCGAGAAACAGGGAAAAACCTCTAGCAACCGTAACAATTCGGGCCGGACTTGCAAACTTACTGACAGGGACTGACGTGCATTGAAACGCAATGTGGCAAAAATCATCGGACAAATGCGGCCAATGTGACTGCTGAGTTGAATAACCATCTGAATAGTTCAGTTTCTACTAAAACTGTTCACCGTGAGCTCCATAAGGCTCCATATCATGGAAGAGCCGCTGTGAGGAAACCTCTTCTCTCCACTCGCAACATTCAAAAGAGGTTGAAGTGGTGCAGAGATTACAATGTCTCGTCTGTAGACCAATGGAAGCAAGTCATATTCTCAAACAAGTCTAGTTTTTCTCTTTTCCCAACTTCATAGCGAGTTTATGTGTGGAGGCAGCCCAAAGAAGCTTACAACCCTGACTGCCTTCTTCCAACAGTGAAGCATGGAGGTGGATCAGTCATAGTTTGGGCCACCATATCATGGAAATGTCTCAGTCCAATAGTTGCCCTGCATGGTAGAATCAACAGCAAAGATTACCTGAACATTTTGGGGGATCATGTTCATCCAATGGCCAAGACTTTATTCCCTGATGGTGAATGCATCTTCCAAGACGATAATGTTCCAATACATACCGCTCGAGTGGTTAAGAATTGGTATAAAGAGCATGAAAGTGAGCTAGAATACATGGAGTGGCCTCCCCCTTCTTAAGATATCCATATTATTGAACATTGTGGTGCATTTTGGAGCGACAAGTTAGGGGCCGCTATCCTCCACCGTTATGTCGTAAAGAGCTGGAGAAGGTTTTAATGGAAGAATGACTGAAAATTCCTCTGGATAAAGTCAGGAAGCTGTATGATTCAATCCTGAAGTCTCTGAGGCTAAAGGAGGACCAACTCCATATTAAATAAATTTTCTTTGAATTTAACAAGTGTTCCAATTATTTGGGCCAAACCTTTATATGTAGATTTCAAGGGTAAGTGGCTCGTGCTAATTAAAGACGTTTAAATCTTTTAAGAAGGATGTCTATTTCCTCAGCTAGATTTTTGTTTCATAGATGAAAGAGTCCTTCAAACAGGTTTTTATTCCACAGACAACAACCACAACTACAATATACATTTGTAAGGGTAGTTTGAAATATGAGCTTAGGTAAAGTTTATATTCGGAAATAAGCTGAATTTAAATGTTATTTTGAGTTTAAATGACCGAATGGTTCGAGACAATTTCTTTGTATTTGATAAATTTGAACGAGGTGAATTTAATGATGCACATAGGGAAATTTGAAAAGAATAATTTTTTTTTTTTTTTTTTGCACTGTAAATGAATTAATTTTTTGGAATGTAATCATACCACGGAGATCGTATTCAACAAAGTTTATGCTGGATTATTGTGTTAAATAAAGTTGTTATTTATATTTTACTTATTCTTATTTAGAAATAATAAATTAGTTTAGACGTTGTCCACTAAATTTTAAAAATCGGTCAAAGATACATATCTGTCTGAAATTTTACGAATTATAAGTGTTTTCTTATTTTGTAAATCGTGTATCTTAATTTCTAGAGTTTCTGCGAGACAAATTATCTCCCTGGCTTAAACACAGTAAACAGCGTTTCCCGTAACGACATCATCAAAAGAGATTTGGATGCAGCTGGGTTCCCTTCCCAAATCGAACCCGTAAGCCCCGACCGCGGTGATGGAAAGCGGTCGGATGGCATTACCATTTTCCTTTTTAAAATGGGGAAGTCGTTGATTTGGGATGCGACCTGTGCGAATACATTTTCGTTCGGTAATTTGATCAGGTCCGCGGTTGAGCCAGGATCCGTCGCCCGGGACGCAGAGATGAAAAAAAAATAGTTAAATATTCTTCTGTTGCTGATAGTTTCTTTTTTACAGTGGAGACTTCAGGGGTTATTGTCCCTCGTTCGATGGCGTTCATTCGGAGGGTTGGCGGGATGGCGTCTCGATTAAGGGACGAGCCTCGCGAAACGGAGTGGCTCTTGCAGCGTGTCTCACTGGCCATGGTTCTAGGTAATGCCTTCTCCACCATTGCGGCTGGTAGAGGATATAAAAAAATTGTTTATAGTTACGTTGTTCTGGAATTGTCATCAATGGTCAACTAAACTTGTTTTGTTTTAAGAAAGTTTTTATTTGATTTTTATATAAAAAAAATTAGCCAAACTAGATATTACTTTAAAAGGTACTTTTCATCAATACTGCTTTACAGTTTCAGGTTGCAACTTGAATCAGACAGACATAAATCCTTTCATCCTAAGCACGGCAATAAAGTCACTAAGACGGAAGAGTTTACTGAGTGTTAGAGAATATGAGAAAAAATAAACTAAGGCGAGATAACAAATACAAACCAATAAATAAGAAGGTGGATAATGATATTGATATTTCAATTAAATTTTCGAAGAGCAAAGTTGACTAGGAAATCAGAGACCGGAAGACAGAAGTGCGATAGAAGAAAGTGTTACCAGAGAGCCATTAATGTATTTATAGAAAAGGCACAGGGTATCTATGTTTTGGCGGTAGGAAAGTGACTGTAGCTGAGATGCCAAATCAGGACCAAAGATATAGCAGATTCTTCTTTGGATTTAATCAACATTATGTAAATATATGTCAGAAACACCAGACAAGAGGTGACAGTAATAATCGAGACAAGGATGAATGGTAGACTTAATTAATATGTAAAATAGATTCTTCTTCGGATTTTATCAAGAATCTCTAAATATATAGCAGAAGCACTAGACCAGATGTGGCAGCAATATTCAAAGCAACGATGAATGGTAGACTTATAAAAAATGTAAGATAGATTGTTCTTTGGATTTTATCAAGAATCTCTAAATATATAGCAGAAGCACAAGTCCAGATAAGGCTGTAATATTCAAATCAAGGATGAATGGTAGACTTATAAATATGTAAGATAGATTCATCTTTGGATTTTATCAGGGATTTCTAGATATATAGCAGAAGCCACAGACCAGATGTGGCAGGAATATTCAAAGCAAGGGTGAATGGTAGACTTATAAATATGTAAGATAGATTCTCCTTTGGATTTTATCAAGAATCTCTAAATATATAGCCGGGGTACCAGATAAGATCTGGTAGCAATATCAAAAGCATGGACGAATAGCAGACATATAAATACGTAAGATAGATCTGGCGAGAAAAAAAAAACTGTAGCACAATGAAATGAACCAATATTCTTCGCTGCATATTTAACAATTGGTTCAATATAATTAAAGATTGAGAGATTAAAGACAAAAAGACTTATAAATATGTAAGATTGACATCACCAACCAACTTCCTTAGCAACTTCAAAACAATCTTCCCACTTAATGTCAGCCGACAATGTTAGCCCGAAAAGATACAACGATCTACTTTCATTAACGTTACAATAAGCCGTTCCGATAGCAAGCGAAAAGGGTTTTTTATGTGATTGATAGAAAGAACGTTTCGTCTTCGAGGCGTTAAAATTACCAAGCCCTTCCTTGCCCCAGTTAACAACAGATTGTAGGGAATTCTTGAGATTAGATCAGTTGCCAGTTTGAACTTATCGAACTGATCAGACTATACAGACAGTGGTAAATGGTTGTATCCTCAACATATATAGCAAAAACTACCGAACGATTGATTTTCTTTAGATGTGGCACAAGGCTAATTTTCATTATATATCATGAAAAAAAAATCACTTCCTAATTTTTGTCGACAGAATCCATTTTGCTCATTTACAGGGTGCAATGGGAAAATGATGGCCATAGTGTAATTTTCCTGCTTTCTACTTTTTCCGCAACCAGAAACATTACACCGGACCGAGAACAATAGAAGAGTAATCAGGAAGACAGTAGATAACGATTGATATTGCATTTAAATTTTTGAAGATCAAAGCTGGCTATAAAGCATGGAGTTGGAAGAATGTTCCACAAGCGAGAAGTGAGCGAGAACAATAGAAGGGTAATCAGGAAGACAGTAGATAACGATTGACATTGCATTTAAATTTTTGAAGTTCAAAGCTGGCTGTAAAGCATGGAGTTGGAAGAATGTTCCACAAGCGAGAAGTGAGTGAGAACAATAGAAGAGTAATCAGGAAGACAGTAGATAACGATTGATATTGCATTTAAATTTTTGAAGATCAAAATTAACTGGAATGCAATTGTTAATATTAAAGTCAGGGACAAATGGTAGACATATAAATATGTAAGATAGATTCAGGCGGCAAAATTGTCTAGCACGACACAGAAAGTGTTAGAAGAATAACGAATAAGGAATAAAACCTACGTTACTCGAGTTTCGCCATCAAGTTGAGGGATCGTCAGGCCAGGTTCAATGTTAGTCTTACTTAACTCGTGATACGGAACATAAATATTTTTACCCTGATGTGAATATAATCTGGGTTCCATATTTGATATTAAATATTTTTTTCGTGTAAACAACTTGCCATAATTTCAGCTCTCTTAATAGAGCCGCAGGATATGGAAACACAAGAATCGGTAAATTCTTCTGGTATGACTTACAAAATCTACCCCCTCCTCCACCTTGTAACTGTTATATTTGCTATTATATTCCTTCTTATTTTTGGTTTAGAATTCCTGCTTATGTTTCATTTTCTAAATGTATTTTGATACATGCAATATCTAATATGGAATGTAGATGCCATGCACTTCCGGTCAATAAAAACGAAGTTCTCCATATATAAGGTCTTTACCACGTATTGAAGAGTCTTGGTTCCTAACTTCCATATATATATATATATATTACCAACTACTATTGCATATATATTATAGACAGACAGACAGACACGCAGACAACGGAATCAGATAGATATCGCGGGACCATAGATGAATACATAGAAAGATAGATAGAGAGAGAGAGAGAGAGGGGGAATAATATATATACACACACACACACACACACATATATATATATATATATATATATATATATATATATATATATATAAATAGATAGATAGATAGATAGATAGATAGATAACGGAATCAGATATATATCTTGAGACCATAGATAGATAGATAGATAACAGAATCAGATATATATCGTGAGACGATAGATAGATAGATAGATAGATAGATAGATAGATAGAAAGAAAGACAACGGAATCGGATATATATCGTTGGACCACAGATGGATAGATAGATAGCCTGAGCGAGAGGGGAATAATATATATTAGGTTGGTGCAAAAATAATTTCGTTTTCTAACATATGTTACTATGTGAGAAAACGAAATTATTTTTGCACCAACCTAATATATATATATATATATATATATATATATATATATATATATATATATATTTTAGGTTGGTGCAAAAATAATAACGTAATAATGTCGTATTTTGACGTATTTTAACGTCAAAAAACGACATTATTACGCCATTATTTTTACACCAAACTAATAGATAGATAGATAGATAGATAGATAGATAGATAGATAGATAACTGAATCATATATATGATGAGACAATGATAGATAGATAAAAAGAGAGAGAGATAACGCAATAAGTTCTACATCGGCAGACTCAGATAGATAGATAGATAGATAGATAGATAGATAGATAGATAGATAGATACATACATACATACATACATAACAGAATAAAATATATATCGTCAAACTATTATATATATATATATATATATATATATATATATATATATATATATATATATATATATATATATATGAACATCCAGAGAGAGAGAGAAAGAGAGAATAAAGGTTTGGAAACTTTCTAAACAAACGACTCGTTTCTCGGGAAGAGAATAAAATTTACTCAAAATACACAAGCGAAAAATAAAGGAAGAATTAGCAAATTCTGCAATCAAAGAGATAATTGTTTAATTGTCTTTAATTTTTCTTCTATTTTCGTTGTTTGTTTTCTTTGCAATCCACTTTTTTGTCTTCGCCATTTCGTATATTTGCTCAATTAAGAAGGTATTTCTTTTCTAACACCGGTTGTTGCTAACCAATTAAGCGAAGAAAAGAAAGACGTTTCTTGTTTAGTTTTGTTTTTAAGCGCATATTTAGAACTTTCTCCGAGAGACAATAAACTTTTGCTGTATACCCGGTTTCAGTGCCACTTTTCTTTCTAGATTAACGCATAGTCACCCAAAACTCTAATCATATGAAACTAATTCAGACTATTCGGACAAAGGTTAAATGCGTGATAGTAGGCGTTCGTTTGTCTGACATGATAAGGTTAGAATCCCTAAATATAGAGCAAAAACACCAGACCAGATGTGGCAGTAATATTCAAAGCAAAGATGGATGGTAGACTTATAAATATGTAAGATAGATTCTTTTTTGGATTTTATCAAGAATCTCTAAATATTTAGCAGAAGCACCAGACCAGATGTGGCAGCAATATTCAAAGCAAGGATGAATGGTAGACTTATAAATATGCAAGTTAGATTCTTTTTGGGATTTTATCAAGAATCTCTAAATATATACCAGAAGCACCTGACCAGATATGGCAGAATATTCAAAGAAAAATATGAATGGTAGACTTATAAATATGCCAGAGAGATTCATCTTTGGATTTTATCAAGAATCTCTAAATATATAGCAGAAGCACCAGACCAGATGTGGCAGCAATATTGAAAACAAGGATCAATGGTAGACTTATAAATATGTAAGATAGATTCTACTTTGGATTTTATCAAGAATATCTAAATATATAGCAGAAGCACCAGACCAGATGTGGCAGCAATATTCAAAGCAAGGATGAATGGTAGAATTATAAATATGCAAGATAGATTCTTCTTTGGATTTTATCAAGAATCTCTAAATATATAGCAGAAGCACCAGACCAGATGTGGCAGCAATATTCAAAGGAAAGATGAATGGTAGACTTATAAATATGTAAGATAGATCCTTTTTTAGATTTTATCAAGAATCTCTAAATATATAGCCGAAGCACCAGACCAGAATAGGCAGCAATATTCAAAGCAACAATGAATGGTAGACTTATAAATATGCCAGAGAGATTCATCTTTGGATTTTATCAAGAATCTCTAAATATATACCAGAAGCACCTGACCAGATGTGGCAGAATATTCAAAGCAAAATATGAATGGTAGACTTATAAATATTCAAGATAGATTCTTCTTTGGATTTTATCAAGAATCTCTAAATATATAGCAGAAGCACCAGACCAAATGTGGCAGCAATATTCAAAGGAAAGATGAATGGTAGACTTATAAATATGTAAAATAGATTCTTCTTTGGATTTTATCAAGAATATCTAAATATATAGCAGAAGCACCAGACCAGATGTGGCCGCAATATTCAAAGCAACGATGAATGGTAGACTTATAAATATGTAAGATAGATCCTTTTTTAGATTTTATCAAGAATCTCTAAATATATGGCCGAAGCACCAGACCAGAATTGGCAGCAATATTCAAAGCAAGGATGAATGGTAGACTTATAAATATGCCAGAGAGATTCATCTTTGGATTTTATCAAGAATCTCTAAATTTATAGCAGAAGCACCAGACCAGATGTGGCAGCAATATTCAAAGCAAGGATGAATGGTAGACTTATAAATATGTAAGATAGATTCTTCTTTGGATTTTATCAAGAATCTCTAAATATATAGCAGAAGCACCAGACCAAATGTGGCAGCAATATTCAAAGCAAGTATGAATGTAGACTTATAAATATGTAAGATAGATTCTTCTTTGGATTTTATCAAGAATCTCTAAATATATAGCAGAAGCACCAGACCAGATGTGGCAGCAATATTCAAAGGAAAGATGAATGGTAGACTTATAAATATGTAAGATAGATCCTTTTTTAGATTTTATCAAGAATCTCTAAATATATAGCCGAAGCACCAGACCAGAATAGGCAGCAATATTCAAAGCAACAATGAATGGTAGACTTATAAATATGCCAGAGAGATTCATCTTTGGATTTTATCAAGAATCTCTAAATATATACCAGAAGCACCTGACCAGATGTGGCAGAATATTCAAAGCAAAATATGAATGGTAGACTTATAAATATTTAAGATAGATTCTTCTTTGGATTTTATCAAGAATCTCTAAATATATAGCAGAAGCACCAGACCAAATGTGGCAGCAATATTCAAAGGAAAGATGAATGGTAGACTTATAAATATGTAAAATAGATTCTTCTTTGGATTTTATCAAGAATATCTAAATATATAGCAGAAGCACCAGACCAGATGTGGCCGCAATATTCAAAGCAACGATGAATGGTAGACTTATAAATATGTAAGATAGATCCTTTTTTAGATTTTATCAAGAATCTCTAAATATATGGCCGAAGCACCAGACCAGAATTGGCAGCAATATTCAAAGCAAGGATGAATGGTAGACTTATAAATATGCCAGAGAGATTCATCTTTGGATTTTATCAAGAATCTCTAAATTTATAGCAGAAGCACCAGACCAGATGTGGCAGCAATATTCAAAGCAAGTATGAATGTAGACTTATAAATATGTAAGATAGATTCTTCTTTGGATTTTATCAAGAATCTCTAAATATATAGCAGAAGCACCAGACCAGATGTGGCAGCAATATTCAAAGCAAGGATGAATGGTAGACTTATAAATATGTAAGATAGATTCTTCTTTGGATTTTATCAAGAATCTCTAAATATATAGCAGAAGCACCAGACCAGATGTGGTAGCAATATTCAAAGCAAGGATGAATGGTAGACTTATAAATATGTAAGATAGATTCTTCTTTTGATTTTATCAAGAATCTCTAAATATATAGCAGAAGCACCAGACCAGATGTGGCAGCAATATTCAAAGCAAGGATGAATGGTAGACTTATAAATATGTAAGATAGATTCTTCTTTGGATTTTATCAAGAATCTCTAAATATATAGCAGAAGCACCAGACCAGATGTGGTAGCAATATTCAAAGCAAGGATGAATGGTAGACTTATAAATATGTAAGATAGATTCTTCTTTTGATTTTATCAAGAATCTCTAAATATATAGCAGAAGCACCAGACCAGATGTGGCAGCAATATTCAAAGCAAGGATGAATGGTAGACTTATAAATATGTAAGATAGATTCTTCTTTGGATTTTATCAAGAATCTCTAAATATATAGCAGAAGCACCAGACCAGATGTGGTAGCAATATTCAAAGCAAGGATGAATGGTAGACTTATAAATATGTAAGATAGATTCTTCTTTTGATTTTATCAAGAATCTCTAAATATATAGCAGAAGCACCAGACCAGATGTGGCAGCAATATTCAAAGCAAGGATGAATGGTAGACTTATAAATATGTAAGATAGATTCTTCTTTGGATTTTATCAAGAATCTCTAAATATATAGCAGAAGCACCAGACCAGATGTGGTAGCAATATTCAAAGCAAGGATGAATGGTAGACTTATAAATATGTAAGATAGATTCTTCTTTTGATTTTATCAAGAATCTCTAAATATATAGCAGATGTACGAGATCATGTGCACGAGGTCGGGTGTTAATAAATTTTTGTCGTATAGCGGCTTCAATCCCACTTTTCTTTCCTGATTAATGCAAAATTCAAATCTCATAAAACCAATTCAGATCAGATATGATAGCAATATTCAAACACTGTTCGGACAAAAGCTAATTTCGTAATTAAGTAGGCATACGTTTCTCTTAAAAAGATATGGTTAGCTTCCCGTTTGGTCTAATTTCCGTCCTTTGGAGGTAAGACTGAAATGACCTCTCCAAATCCGAGGCCTGGATGCATGATCTCCATATATCTTCTATAAAGAGGCATCTCAAGGCGGTGTAATAGCTAGCAAGCTTTTATAGCTCGAATAATTACGACTGAGTATTGAGTTCGATCCTCACTGGGTGCCCCTACTTTCAGAACCTCTTTATATACCATACGCTCCACAGTATAAATCACCCCACATGTCACCGTACCTGCAAGATCCATCGGAATAATGAGCAAGAGAACGACTTGGCTGCCGGAGTTTACGGAACGTAATGTTGACAGACAACCACACTCTGGGATCTACTCTGGACATCTTGTCTGCATCTACTTCTATAGTCTTATCCGTGTTTGGATATGACTGCAAGACAGAGGAGGTTTAAAAGGAAAGGGTTTCCCCCCTGAGATAGCCTGTCAACCTGGGTTGTCGAATGATGTCTTCCGGAAGCAGCGAATGTTGGTTGTTACCCTGTCACTCATTCTCCGGCTTGGAACATCATTTTTCGGCCTCTTTATGGATGTTTGGAAATCCATTAACAATCCTTCTCCTCACTGCTTGGACCTGCGTTGCCGACTCCAGATCCCCAATATCCAACCCTGAGTCCCAAACTATTACATAATCCTAGACCACCTATAATCCCTTTCTTTCTGATTTTCCGTGCGGTTCTACAGTAAAACATTAATATTGAATTTACATTATACATATAATAACCTTATACCATCAGTAATGCTTGTATTAATTCCTGACCACTGAAAATCCCTTTCTTCCTGATTAATATTAATAATGAATTTACATTTTACATATAATTTCCTTATTCAATAACATTCCGATTTTCAGTGAATTTCGATATTAAATAAGACAATTAATCAAATAAATTAAAGGTCGTTATAGCTTGCGTTTGCATCACGTTAGAACATCGTTTTGCGTACGATAACCGAAGTTAAGCAAAATTTAGCCTGGTCAGTACCTAAATGGGTGATCTCTTGGGAAACCCAGCTGTTGTAGCGCCGGTGTAATGAATTTATAAACGTTGAGCCGAGTTTCAATTCCAGTAGGGTTCGATATATGCACTTACGTGCATATACCATTAGGGGGCGTATGAATCTCTTCTCCCAGCTATGGGTTAATTAGTAAGCCACTAAATCATACGTATCTCAAAAAAAAAAAATTCTTACAATCTAAAAATATTTTCTGGCTTTAAATAACTTCCAACGGGTTGATAAGCCATAAAAAAGTGAAGGAATCTATCAATAAAAGGAATTCAATTAAAGAAAGAAAGAAACTGTGAAAAAAGGGAATTGAATATAAAGTTCAAACCTGTAAAAGGATAGTGAATTCAAACGGCAGAGTTATATATATACATATATATATATATATATATATATATATATATGTGTGTGTGTATAAGAATGTGTGTGTGTGTAAGAAATGCATGGCCGCAATTTTCGACAAATTTGCACATAAATTTACATGCACATGCTCCAAGTTAGAGGGAAGACCATGATTTTTTCATGCTTCTACGGCAGTTTTCATGTAGTTTGCGACCATTTTCTACTGGCCAGAGTGAAAGACTATAGCTGGCTGCCACGAATAGACAGGAAGATTCTATTGGCCAGCGTGAGAGCCAACAGCTATCTGACACGAATGTTAACAAGCATGCTAGTATGCAAAAAAATCGATAGCTGCATTCGTCACAAGAGGGAAAATTTAAAATCTACATGGCACTTTACTCCAATTGGCTCATTCGCTTGCTTAAACTCAACGTTCATTCTGATTCCGCAGAACTGGGTTTGGGCGTGAAAAAGTATTTGTTGTTAACATTCTTTTTTCATTCGGTTTTTCCAATTACGAGTCCTTTTCTAAAGCTGATCGTTTTGTGTGAGATAGGCAAGATGTAAGGCTTGTAGCAACATCAGTACTATAGTACTGTTTTCTATAGCCTTGGATGGCAACTCGTCTAGGAGAAGAACAACTCTGAATTCAAAACCTAAGGCGGATCGTTTGGAGACCTCGTGACACGTAGTGCACCAGGTCTCTGTATTCGGCCCTTGAAAAAGTGTGGTCGGTTCTGCACAAAGCCTTCACCGCTATAATCTAATCATATGTGCTGGTGTCTGGCTGTCGGTTCCTAGAAACTGAGCTGCTTGACACTCATAGTTCAAATACGACAGGAGAGTCCACCATATATATATATATATATATATATATATATATATATATATATATATATATATATATATATATTGAGTTGTATGGATAAGAGATAAAACTGAATATATTTATGCTTGTTTGTGTTTTATTATGTCTGGTGGTGGGAGGGGTAAATTCTCCTCTGAGTCCGTTTGGAATGACACCCTACACACACAGAGGCACACATACATACAGGTGTACTCATTTTAGTTCACACAAACCTACCTATATAAACAATGCGAGATTAGGCTCAGATATATATTCATGCTTTCTGGCATCCATAGATACGCAACTGTAATTCTATTTCGGTGTCGAGACTCTATGTAGCGATGTTCTTTCAACATGGGGCACGTTCGGGTGTTCTTCACTCTTTTCAGATCGGCTGCCCTCGTCGCCAGACACACGTGTAGAGGTGCATGTACACACCTATTGTACTGTGTCATGATCGCAAAACTGTGAAACCAAGGGTCACTAACTCAAAACCACACAACTGAATATGTTAGCACTATCACTGATATTGAGCACTTTCCAATAAGTACTGCACATATAAAAGAACACACACACACACACACACATATATATATATATATATATATATATATATATATATATATATATATATATATATATATATATATATATATAATTAAACCTAAGCCTTCCGTGACAATCCGCCTTGGTGCAACCTTGGTAGACTTGTCTGGCTCTCTAGGTTTAACTAGATCTGCTCTACTTACTGTATCAAGCACTTTATTTAGTTATTTTGCATACTCGCATCGGGGTTTTTCTTTGGACTTTGGACATGCATGCTAGACGATTATTTTCGGCTGGCGTACATGTTCTTGGTTCTTTCTTTTTATACCCATTTTTTTCCCTTTGGTATTGGTTTGATTATTTGCAAATCAAGACACCGAAGGTTTTCCGTACGAGTATAATTTCCTATAATTATAAGATTATTACTACTACTACTACTACTACTACTACTACTACTACTAATATATATATATATATATATATATATATATATATATATAAGTTGACAAGGCCTACAGGGAAGTCTCGTGAGTCGAAATAGATATTGCAATGCGATAACTTTGGATTTTTATTGTATGTAATATATATATATATATATATATATATATATATATATATATATAAAATAAATCCTAAAGCGCCAGGAAGAACAACCTAGGTTTCACCTACACGGATCTTCAAGGTTTACCTGGCTCTTTAGGATTTATTTTAGTTATTCCCGCTCTACTTAGTGTATTGAGCACTCTACGTTTTAGTCTTACTACTCTCTTGGGGCGGCTTTCTTTCTTTGGACTAAAGACTTAAGGCACTGGACGATTTATTTTGCCCTGTTCGGATGTTTTTAGTTCTTTCTTTTTTTATTTCCAATTTTATCCTCGTGTAACGATTTGTTTTGACATATCTACAAGTTGACCTATCTGATGTTTTTTACCAAACGAATATTACAATTAGTATATATATATATATATATATATATATATATATATTACTGTAAAGGTAGATAGTTTACATAGATGCGTCAATGCATCAAGTTCAGCACCTTTTTATTCGGTCTGATAGACTGGACATGCTCTCATTGCAAAGTATTGCTCCTATCGATTATCACTTGTTTTTTTTTAATCAGCATATATGAAGTCCTACTAGCGATATCTCTTTAAGCAGATGAAGATATTGTTAGGTCTAAAGCTAATTAGCATTTAATATAATAATAATAATAATTATTATTATTAATATTTTTATTTTCTTTGCTTTCTGGCGTTTACACATTTCTTTCCGGGTCCCACCCAGGGACCTAAGGTTAGAAATGGCATCATGATACTTTTCACTGACAAATTTTTTGTATCTCCTTGAGGCATGGGCTTCCAGGAATCCCTGCAATTAGTCTACTGCAATCTTTTCCAACCAGTCCTAGGGCTCCAACTACAACAGGGATTGTTGATGTTCCCATATGCCACATTTTCGAGACCTCTATTTCAAGGTCCTTGTATTTTGACAGCTTTTTGAATATCTTCAAAGATACATTGCAGTCAGTAGGAACTGCCATATCAATAAGGAGGCACCGTTTTTGTTTGTGGTCTTTAATAACAATATCTGGGCGGTTGGCCTTGATTGTTCTGTCAGTGTGAATTGTGTAGTCCCATAGAATTGTAACAGGTCCTATCTCCGTAACCGGGTCTGGGTGGTGTTAGTACCAGTTTCTTTCTGTTTCCTTCCCGTAGAAGTTGCAGATTTTCCAGTGCAGATATTGGCCCACTCTGTCATGTCGGGTTTTATATTCAGTGGGTGCCAACATCGTGCAACCTGATACAAGATGATCAATCGTTTCTGGATATTTATCACAGAATCTGCATT
The DNA here is from genome assembly GCA_963932145.1 of Acanthosepion lycidas. NCBI lineage: Eukaryota > Metazoa > Mollusca > Cephalopoda > Sepiida > Sepiidae > Acanthosepion > Acanthosepion lycidas. The sequence goes on along the minus strand of OZ010609.1, from coordinate 24,014,902 downwards.
TTGTGCTGACACAATATTTTAGTATATGTGCTTGATAATTCCTAGTTAGCAAGCATTGGTCCTGCGCAGCAAGGATAAAACCTTCAGTTTCCGCTTTCAACCCTGCACTGCGTAGCCACTGATGGGTACGGGTTTTGTCTACATCAGCTTGTTTGATACGGGCAGAGTATTGGCCATGAAGCGGTTTATCTTGCCATCGCTTCTGTATCTGGTCGGTTGCATTCGTCTTTGCTGTCTTTTTCAAGTATTTTGCAGTTTCAGCCGGTGTATTGTGCTGTAGTTGCATCTCTACGCCCATTTGAAGCTCCAGTTTGAATTTGTTGGCTTCTTTCATTACGGAGTAAAGACGCTTACTACTTTCATGTTCCTTGACGCATACCCTCATCCAGTCTTCTGTAGTTTCCAAGTATCTTTGGAGGCCAATTGTTGTAGTTTTGTAGGACAGTTCTAGTTGAACTAATCCTCTGCCTCCTTCGGATCTGGGCACATACAGACGATCAACATCAGCTTTGGGATGATGCATGCGATAGCAAGTGAGAAGCTTTCTCGTTTTGGCGTCCATTCGCTTAATTTCAGCTATGGTCCAGTTAAGGACATTAAAGCTGTAATGCACCACTGAGACAGACAATGTGTTTATAGCTGATATTCTATTTTTTGAGTTTAGTTCAGTATTTAGTATCAGACGTACACGCCTGTAGTACTCTTATTATTATTATTACTACTATTATTATTGTTGTTGTTGTTATTGCTAATTGTTTAAATATATATTTTTAGCTATATAACATATTAGTCTCGGGCTGTACATTTTTAGTAGCTGTGAACATTATTGGCCTCGAATATCGCTGAGATTAGAAGACCGGTTTACTCGTTTATCCGTTTTTAATCGTTCTTATAGATCGGTATTACCATTTTCCGGTAAAATATATTTTCGGTTACCCTCTGTTTCTTTCCTTTGTTTATGAATTGCTTTCTAATATGTCTGCGTTTCTAATTGGAAAAAAAAAGAAGAAATGCAAAAATACTTAAAAACCGAAAAGAAAGAAAGTAAAAAAGAATGAAAAAAAAAAGAAAGAAAGAAAAATAGATTAAAAAGAAAGAATGAAAGACAGAAAGAAAGAAAGAATAGATTTGAAAAAAAGAAAGAAAGAAAGAAAGAAAGAATAGATTTGAAAGAAAGAAAGAAAGATTGAAAAGAAAGAAAGATTGAAAAGAAAGAAAGTTGGAATGATTTGTTTTTACGGCTCATTAACTTTTTTGAGATCATTTAAAGCTACAAAATATTTTTAGAGAGTAAGAAACTTTTTTTAGATAATGATTTAGTGATAAATCTTAATAATTTGTTAAATATAGTAATGATTTACTGAAGCAAGCCGTACTAATTAACCTATATCGGGGGAAGAAGTAATAAAAGAAAAAAAGAAAGAAAGAAAGAAAGAAAGAAGATAAGGGAAAATGAAAAAAAGAAAAATATGTATATAAAGACAAGAATAAAAAGAAAATAAACAATAACTAAAAAGAGAGAAATAAAAGATATTTGAAAGAAAGAAAGAAAGAAAGACGAAGGAAGAGATCTGAAAGAAAGAAAGAAAGAAAGAAAGAAAGAAAGAAAGAAAGAAAGAAAGAAAGAAAGAAGTGGATGAGAGAAGTGAGTGTAAAGGGGAAAATCAATTTAGAAAGCGATAGAAATATGGACGAAAAGAAAGAAAGAAAGAAAGAAAGAAAGAAAGGAAGAAAGAAAGAAAGAAAGAAAAAAAGAAAGAAAGAAGAACGTGACGGAAATGAATGTAAAGGGAAAGAGACAGATATAAAGAAAGAAAGAAAGAAAGAGGATATTTGAAAGAAAGAAAGAAAAACAAAGAAAGAAAGAGAGAGAGAATTTAAAAGATAGAAGAATAGATTTGAAAGAAAGAAATAAAGAATATATTTAAAAGAAAGAAAGAATAAATTGAAAAGATATAAAGAATAGATTTGAAAGAAAGAAGGAGGAAAAGAAAGAAGGAAGGAAGTAAGAAAGGAAGTAAGAAAGGAATACATTTGAAATAAATAAAAAAAGAGAGAAGAAAAGAATACATTTAAAAGAAAGAAAGAATATATTTGAAATAAAGAAAGACAAATCGAATGAAAGAAAGGACAAAAAAAAAAGCAAACGAAGTCAGTTTTGATAAAAGTATGAAGATGAAAGGCTGTGTGGAGTATAAAGTGGATGTGATATAAAAATAATAGACAAATGAGTCAAATCTGCTTTCAAAGCGTAAAGGATTCCACTAGAGAAATTTTAAAAATATAAAGAAAGAAAGAAACACCGAAGATCAATATAAGGGGAAAAAATATACAAAAATACCCCCTCATGAAAACTAAAAAATAAAGCAGGAACGTTCTTGTTCATTTTTTTTTCTTCTCCATTCAAATAACATTCTTCATTTTTCTCACTTCCTTCCAACGTAACGTCTTTCCATTTGTTCTCATTGTTTCTTTCTACGCTTTTTCGATTATGATTCCATTGCACGGTTTTACTATTTTTTTTTTCTCCCATTCTACCCGCCATTTTCTTTCGGTTTTTGCTTTCTCCTTTGTCCTTCCAACTTTTACATTCACTCTTTTGCTGTTGTACATTTTTTTTATCAATTCCCGAAATAATTTCCCCCGATTCTGCCTTTTTCCACATTCCCGATCATTTTGCAATTGTTTGTTTATGAGTCTCCTTCTCCTCGGCTTTTCCACCTTATTTGTCAATTCTCGCTAATTCTCGTTTTTCCACGTTTTCACGTAGCATTCAATATTCGTTTACGTTTTCTGTGATTCACTTATTTTATTTAATTAGTCCGGTTCCCTTTGAAAGAACGGTTATTTGTTTTTCTCTTTGATGAAATTACCCTTGCACACCCGAACATTAACTACTCAACCCTTCTCTTCATATATATATATATATATATATATATATATATATGCGTGTGTGTGTGTCTGTGTACATTATTGCTAATATCTATCTCTGTATATTCATATATGTCATAATATATTGCTAATTATGTATCGAAATGGAGATTGGACTACTCTGTCGAACAAAAGCTGCTTTCTATTTATCTATCTATCTATCTATCTATCTATCTATCTATCTATCTATCTATCTATATTCATTATCTATCTATCTATCTATCTATCAAGCGATTTAGCTATCTATCTATCTATCTATGTATGTAAGTCAGGTCATACGTAACTATCTAAAAAATCTTCCTTTCAGTCTCTCTTTCCATCCCTTCCTCCTTTCTTTCTTTCTCTCTCTCTCTCTCTCTCTTCCTATATATATATGCACCCATGTATCTACCTATGCCAGATTTCAAATCTGTTTATCTTATTACGTTTATATCTATCGATATATGAAACTGAGATATATATATATATATATATATATATATATATATATATATATATATATATATATATATATATATATATATCTCAGTTAGTTCATATCTGTTTGATTCTCTTTATATTTAATTTGTCTATTCATATATGTGTGTCTACCGAGGGAGCTATCTCCATTTTTTATTAGATGACTCTCTTTTTCATGAGGATACACAATACACAAGTAACAAAAAGGGGGATCGAGGTACTCAAAGCAAAAAATGATACTGACATCTGATAGAAATCAAACGATGACGATAGCCAATAACAAATGATACATATACGATAGTGTATCTCATTCTGTAATATTTATCTATCTATCTATTTATACATCTATCTACCTCAGTCTGTTCACATCTATCTATCTGTGTCTGTTCATTCCATCTGCCAGTCTATCTTATTGCGTCAATATCTATCTATCTATCTATCTATCTATCTATCTATCTATCTATCTATCTATCTATCAAGCGAGCTAGCTAGCTCGCTATCAGTCTGTTCACATAAACATAGTGTCTTTCTCACTGAGTTCATATCTATCCATCTATCTAATTCAATGTGTTCATTATTTCTCTCTCTCCTCACACACACAAACACACACACATATAGATATATATAATTGTGTATGTATTTGTGTATTTTAATTATCTATCTATCTATATCATTATTTCTCTCTCTCCATATATATATATATGTTTATATATATATATATATATATATGTGTGTGTGTGTGTGTGCATGTGTGTATTTGTGTATGTTAATTATCTATCTATCTATCTTTATCATTTTTTCTCTCTCTCTCTACATATATATATATATATATATATATATATATATATATATATATATATATATATATATATATTAGGTTGGTGCAAAAATAATAACGTAATAATGTCGTTTTGTGACGTATTTTTAACGTCAAAAAACGACATTATTACGTCATTATTTTTGCACCAACCTAATATATATATATAAATGTGTGTGTATTTGTGTATGTTAATTATCTATCTATCTATCTATCTATCTATCTATCTATCTATCTATCTATCTATCTCACATTAACGTTTATCTATTTATTTGCATAATAAGGAAACTGAGCATTTTGACACTAGAATAAGTCCATTGACTTATTTATCTCAATTAGTACAGGCCGACCTTCTTGGAGCATTTATTCTCCTGATCTTTGTCTTCGTACTTGTAACTCTGAAAATTATCAATCAACAGCGTAAATTGGAAATTGCAAGATTTCATCTGGCGTGGGATTTGGAAGCGGCTGAGGAAGCTCTTAACAGATGAGAAAATAGAAACTGAAAACTGAATGGCCCAGATGGTAACGGTAGGCTGAGCTTTCCATCCAGGTAACAATCGGCATTCGTTGAACAAATAATTAATTTTACTTTCGATTGATATTTTAAAATCCTTGTTCTTTATTCGGTTGATATTTATAAAAACATTTTATTCAATACCTTTCTCAGATCCTTATCTATCTATCTATCTATCTATCTATCTATCTATCTATCTATCTATCTATTTAAATGTCTAAGTTTATCTATTATCTGCGTATGTATCTATCGAAGCCTCTTCATATCTATCTATCAATCAGGTTAATATTTATAAAAAAAACACATTTTAATAGCCTTCACAGCTCCACTGTTATAGCTTTGTCTAATATTGATAGAAGTTTATTTCTTATCTATCTATCTATCTATCTATCTATCTATCTATCTATCTATCTATCTATCTATCTATCTATCCCAGTCTGTTCATATCTCCCTATGTATTTTCCTTATCTATCTATCTATCTATCTATCTATCTATCTATCTATCTATCTATCTATCTATCTATCTATCTATCTATCTATCTATCCCAGTCTGTTCATATCTCCCTATGTATTTTCCTTATCTATCTATCTATCTATCTATCTATCTATCTATCTATCTATCTATCTATCTATCAGGTTGATATTTACAAAAACAATTTTATCTAACCGTGTCTGTTCGTCATCTATCTATCTATCTATCTATCTATCTATCTATCAGGTTGATATTTACAAAAACAATTTTATCTAACCATGTCTGTTCGTCATCTATCTATCTATCTATCTATCTATCTATCAGGTTGATATTTACAAAAACTATTTTATCTAACCGTGTCTGTTCGTCATCTATCTATCTATCTATCTATCTATCTATCTATCTATCTATCTATCTATCTATCTACGAACAGACACAGATAGATAGATAGATAGATAGATAGATAGATAGATAGATAGATAGATAGATAGATAGATAGATGTGTCTGTTCGTTATCTCTCTATCTATCTCTTTCAGGTTGTTCTCATATCTATCTATCTATCTATCTATCTATCTATCTATCTATCTATCTATCTATCTATCTATCTATCTATCCCAGTCTGTTCATATCTATCTATCTATCTATCTATCTATCTATCAGGTTGCTATTTATTTCAACATTTTAATAGCCTTCTCAGATCCACTGTTATAATTCTTTCTTTTGGTTTAAGGCTTGTGTGACGAATCGACATCTTGATTAAAGGTATTATTTCTTCTTCAAGTTACAAGTGCAGTCTTTTTTTTTTACTTTGTTCAGTTCTTTTGTGATTCTGTGGTTCCAGTCTTTTAGTGCCAATGAAGCATTGTCCCTTTAATACTTGGAAGATCCATTTTGAATCATTTCTGAACGAGTCTACACGAGAGTTGAGATCTTACAAGGCCATTATAAGGACATGAGTTTATTTCTTTTGTAAATATTTTGCTTGTAGTATTTTGTGGTGTTGGGCAAAGCGACCTCTGGTCCTGCATATTCTTTGTTCGGTTTATGGAGTTCTTTATTAAAGGCCAAAACATAGTGCACCCCTCGCTGACTCAAATTTCTGCTTGATTTTGCGCTAACTCATAAAGAAACGAAGAGTATAACTAATTTGGTTCGAAAAGTTTTCTTCTCTATCATGGTGTATTATTTCTTTACGAAAGTCTTGTCACAATTATTACAGAATTTGTTGGAGCTTTGGATTCATCACTTCACACACCCCTTAAGAAAGATATAGAAAATTTTGATTTGAATTAATTTTGCACGTTCTGCGCTTACTTAGTCTTACTGGGAGATATTGAATCAATTGCTAAGAAAGTTGGTTCGTTGTGTCCTTAAAAACATATTTTTTCTCCCCAGAATCCATCTTGCACATTTAAAAAATTGCCTTTCGTTCGTGCATTGAATAGTAGTCGTGATGTTATGGAATAACCAGTCACCCCTATGAATGATTATACTATAGGTAGTAAGTACTTATAAAGTCAACCGTCTACGAGAGACTCGGGGAAGAGTGAGAGCGAGACGACGCAAGCACGTCCGACCTTCCAATTAGTGGCACTCTCTACTAGATGGACCTGTGTTTATTACTGTACCGTATTTTCATATTGTACTTGTTGTGTACAATAAACCTTTTTTCTAGTATCCACCTGGTGTTAAGTATTTATTCCCTTACCACGGAATATGACAGTGGCGACGAGGATGTTTGAAGATGATATCCTTAGCATCCTTCTGTAGAACCATACCTCCGTTACCTCGAACCTCTTCTTCATCTTTCAGGAGACGGTCCAACATTCGCTGCCGTAAAGGAGGACAGATATCAAGTAGCAGTTTAGTAAACATTTTTTGGTTACCAACAAAATCCTCCTGTCTCATAATACTCTGCCTAGCTTTTGGAATGGGTCTTGGGCCATCCCAGTACGTCTTCGGATCTAGAGAAATATGCGAGCTGAAATACAGGAATGGGAATATAAGAACCGGGATATATATGAATGTAGATATCCTGATGTAATGGAATAACCAGTCACCCCCATGAATGATTACACTATAGGTAGTAAGTACCTATAAAATCAACTTTCTACGAGAGATGGAGAAGGGAGAAGTGAGCGAGACGACGCAAGCACGTCCGACCTTCCAATTTGTCGCACTCTCTACTAGATTGACCTGTGTGTAGAACTGTACCGTATTTCATATTGTACTTGTTGTGTACAATAAACCTTTTTTCTAGTATCCACCTGGTGTTAAGTATTTATTCCCTTAGCACGGAATATAACAAGTAGGAATTTGTTTATCTCGCGAGATAGATGCAGCGTCCTGATTAGTCATAATTAACTCCTTTCAAGGTGAAACTAGGATGATCTCTTCAGGGCGTAGGCCTGGGCGATTGTATATAGAGAGCGTGCACTTCCCAGACTACATGACCGTCTCTCGGCCGTGCCAGCAATATCCAAAGGTATACAATGTATTACATTTGGAGACAGCTTGGCAGCAGCAGCAGCCTGAACGTTGTCAGTGTTGACAGCCAAGCGTTTTCTCCGGGTTTTTCTGCCTGGATTTGCTTCCACGAACTTTTCTGCATCTGGATATGACCGCAAGGCCCATGAAGTTTAAAGTCAGTGTTTTCTCTCCCCTAGATGGGCTTCCTTTCCGGGCTATGGAGCTCCATCTATCTGAAGGGGCTGGTTATGAGGCACCAGGTTTCCACCTTCACCCATTCTCGGTCTTCTAGCTAGATTAATTTAGAAAGAGAAAAATCTAGTAAAAGAAAGCGAGAAGAAAGGAATAACTACCAACTGTAAGAAGACAGAATATGTAGTCCTTAGAAAGAGAAAAATATCGTGAAGGAAGGCGAGAAGAAAGGACTTTTAACTGTAAGAAGACAGAATGCAATATGCTTAGAAAGAGATAAATGTAGTGACGGAAAGCGAGAAGAAAGGACTATCAACTGTAAGAAGATAGAATGTATTGTCCTTAAAAAAAAAACGTTTTAAAGGAAAACGAGAAAAAAGGACTATCAACTGTAAGAAAACAGAATTTATTGTCCTTAGAAAGAAAAAAACGTTTTAAAGGAAAGCGAGAAGAAAGGACTATCAACTGTAAGAAGACATAATGTATTGATCTCATAAAAGAAAAGTGTAGTAAACGAAAGCATGAAAAACGACTATCAAATATCGTGTTATGCTTTGGTCAGTGATTATGACTAGTTAAGTTTAATTATAAGGCAGAACAATACTAGCCTTTCCCTATACCCGCTTTCGGCCTTGTGCCACAATTTTTGTATTTCATGCGAAATAAATATCACGTTGTTTACTCGGGAAAGCATTTCATGTTATCATACTTGTTTTCTGCCTGGCTTTTACAGGTTTTCCTTGGAAAACGGCGCACATGACGCCGGTTCGTTTTCGAGGATGTTCGTTTATGTGTTCAATACATATATATATATATATATATATATATATATATATATATATATATATATATATATATATATGCAAGAAAAAACTGTGGGACGGTCTTTTCTGTGTCTGGATATGACCGCAAGACAGCGGATGTTTCAAATCAGTTTTTTCCCTCCCCTAGATGGATTGCCTTCCTGGTCTGTCGACCTCCATCTACCTAAATAAGCTGGTTATGAAGCGCCAGTTTTCCGCGTTCACTCATTCTCAGGCTTAGAGCTGGACTTAGTTGTCAGAGGCTATTTAAGAGTCATAGATAGAGGGAGCTTGTCTCCACTATCACCCTACTCCCGGCTATAACAACCTTTGAAACATATATAATACACGTATATAAATGTACATTATGTGATTTAGAAGCTAAAAAAATAACTGTAAACAAAAACAAGAGAATGCAAGGCAAATTAGGAAATAGTACATCAATAAACAAACACAAATATCAAAAAGTTTGTTAAATGTATAAAAAAAGATTTAAGACTAAAATACGAAAAGATTCTTAAGTGATTACTTAACATAAAATAAAATAATTTATATTAGTTTGGTGCAAAAATAATGACGTAATAATGTCGTTTTTTGACGTAACGTCAAAAAACGACATTATTACGTCATTATTTTTGCACCAACCTAATACTACCTTTTTTGACACGTAAAATAACATTTGATGAAAAAAATAAACGAGAAGAGAAAATGGAAAGTTGATAAATATAACTTTAGATAAGCAAAAACAGGAAGTAGAAATAAAACAAACGATCTTCCGGTTAGTTTTACAAAAACAAATACTTATACAGTAAAAAACCGGAAACTTTGGAAAAAGTTGAAAGAAATAATAATAAACAATATATATATATATATATATATATATATATATATATATATATATATATATATATATATATATGTATATATATATATATAAACAATATATATATAAACAATATATATGTATAAACAATATATATATATAAAAAAAAAATATATATATATATATATAAACAATATATATATTTATATATATATATATATATATATAAACAATATATATATATATATATATATATATATATATATATATATATATATATATAACTTCAAATAAATATAATAATCATTCTATAGATGATAAATAAAATATATAATAATTGCAAATTATATTAAATCATTATATTACTTTTAAGCAAAATTTATGTATTTCAGTGAATCTTAAATTCCGTAAAGTTTCGGCCAAGCAAAGTTGAATAACGCCTTATAGCGTCTTTCCATGTGTAGCTTCGATGTGGCACAAGGCCGAAAGTAAGGGCCACCCAGTGAGGATCGAAGTCACTACTTATTCGTAATTCTTCTAGCGAGACCTAGCTTGCTAACCATTACACCACCTCGAGGTGTCCAAGAATAATGCCTTATAAACGCAAACCTTTATCTCTTCAGTTACAATTCATTTTTGAAATCATTTAACCCCAAGCAAAACGAGAGCGTCCCTAGTACACAGGGGTGTGTAACAGGGAGTGGAACTGAGAGAGAGGACTGAGCATAGAGAGGATTAAGGAAAGGACAAAAAGATGAATGCGATTCAAGAAGACAGAAGATGGCGATTGACGTTGCATTTAAATTTAAATAACTATAAACAAAAACACGAGAAAGACAGACAAACTACGAAATATTATATAAATAAACAGACACAAATACCAAAAAGTTTGTTAATTGTAGAAAAAAATGATAGCAATACAAAATGAAAATATAAATCAGGATTTAAGCCTAAAATACGATAAGATTTTTAAGTCATTACTTCACATAAAATACGACACGAAAAATAACAGTTGATGAATGTGAATGGGAGGAAAAAAAAGCAAAGTTGATATATATATAACTTTAGATAAGCAAAAACAGGAAGTAAAAATAAAACAAACGATCTTCCGGTTAGTTTTACAGTAAAAACCGGAAACTTTAGAAAAAGTTGAAAGAAACAATAATATATATATATATATATATATATATATATATATATATATATATATATATATATATATATATATATATATATATAACTTCAAATAAATATAATAAACATAATATAGATAAATGAAATAAAATAAATAATACTAGCAAATTAATTAAAAATAATATTTACATTTCTCAGTAAAACTTAAAATCAGTTAATTTTTCGCAGCCTCGAAAAACTCATCCTTCTTTGAGTTTAGTACGCAAACTATTGTTGATCTGACGTGAGCATCTTGATATGGTGTAAGAGTTAGCAAGCTTGTCTCGACAGAATAATTACGACTGAGTAGTAAGTTCAATCCTCACTTCTAGCCTGTGCCAAATCTAGGCTGCTCTTAGAAAATCATATCTGGTCTGGTATTCCTGCAATATATCTCGAGATTGTTGACAAAATACAAAGAACGGTCTGTAATGTCATCTATTCTGACATGGCATCATAATTTCAACCACTTTGCCATCGTCAGAACGCGGCAATTGTTCTAATGGCCTCTCCTCCTTTGTACACCGTCTGCATTTATTTGCAGCAAAATATTAAATTGGCTACTAGCTCTCACCATTTTACCGTTGAAATAACATGATATAACCGTTCATGAAAATCAATAGCCATCTTCTGTCTTCTTAATTCTCGTTCTTTTAAAATCTTTCCGTCCTGGGTATGACGATAAACTACATCCGCGTCCTGGGTAAGACCATAAACTACGTCCAACAGCAAGGCCTCTGACCAGGAGGTTTTCAGGAGAGTGGAACCACATCTTAATCTCAGATGTTCCTTTTTCTTTTACAACCTTATATCAGTCCGATTCAGAATATTATTTTACTGAACTCGATTTTAATTTTGCCGATGTCGCTCGTGATACATAACACACGTCCAATCTCATCAGATACACTGCGTTTCTGTCCTTGGTATGACGATAAACTACATCCACGTCCTGGGTAAGACGGTAAACTACGTCCAACAGCAAGACCTCTGACCAGGAGGTTTTTAGCAGAGTGGAATCACTTTTTCATTGCTGGTGTTCCTTTTTCTTTTACAAACTTATATCAGTCCGATTCAGAATATTATTTTAATTCAAGCGAAGAGAGAGAATCAGTCGACATGAAAAAAGGTACAGATTCTTCTGACAAAACAAGATCTTCAAATATTAGCGAAAATATTAGAGTAGAGTTCGGAATCGACAAATGTGCCAAAGCCACCTTTAAAGGCGGTAAACTAACGAAAACTATGGATTTAGACCTTGATATCAACAACAAGATTAAGGAAGTAGCTTAAAATGGTACATGTAAATACTTAGGAATCAATGAAGGAGACAGAATAAAACATTCAATTATGAAGAAAAAGATCCGAAAAGAATATTACAGGAGACGTTTTAGAGTCAGTTTAAGTCGGATTAGACCTGGGCATCTTAAAGCTGCGTCCTGGGTAAGACGATAAACTACATCCAACAGCAAGGCCTCTGATCAGGAGGTTTCGAGGAGCGTCAAATCACCTCTTAATAGCTGGCGTTCCCAGGTCCACCCTGGCCCGGGGTGGTAGTACCTGTTAGGGTCCCAGCTATGGGCAAATAGTTGACACACAAACTTGTGTAAAATAGGTTTTGACAGCAGAATTACTTTGTAATAAAAAAAAATATTATCAGCAATAATTTTTGAAGGAAGAATTATTATCAGCAATACTTTAGAAAAAAAAAGTACCAGCATCAATACAAACAGCTATACATTATTTGAAAAAAAATATTACTTGCTAATTAATTTCCCTTCTTTTACAATCTTTGAAAATCCCTTCCGGTTATTTGCTTTTCAACCACATAAAATCTTCAAAAATTTTAATGCAATGCCAATCGCCATCTTCTGTCTTTTAATCGATATATATATATATATATATATATATATATATATATATATATAAGACTAAGTGATTTGCAAAGGAGGCCGCATATTGAGCAAGAGTGAGGATTGTGAGCTGAGGTCAATTTTAGATAGGCTGCGCTCTTAGATCTTGCCCTTGCTTCTTGAAGATGATTCAGACTAGCAGAGTGAAATGTGCTGAGTCCACTAAAACACATTGATCTCCATTATACCTGGCACAAGGCTAATCGGTCGAGGATGTTATGAGGTATATTGACAGCTGACAAGTTGATCTTCAGCTTGTCTTTGTATCTAAGCCATGAGCGTCCTATATTCCTGTAGCCCTGATCTAACTGGCTGTACATTAGGATCTTGGGTATCCTGTCATCAGACAGTCTCAAGACATGACCAGTCAACCGCAAGTGATACTGTACGGGGAAAGTCCCGATTCCTCAAATATTACACCTAGGTCTACGTTGGATGTCCTGCCTTGAAGTGTAACTCCACAGATGGCGCGCAGACAGCTCTCATAGAAAACATCTAACTGGCGTGTATGGTACCTGTATAGAGTAGAACGACTCCGAGCCGTACAAAATGATGCCTAGGACAACAGCTCTGTAAACCTAAATGTTCGTATCCAGTCGGATACCCCGCTCATCCCACAAGCGATGGCGAAGTTTGCCAAAAGCACTGGTAGTCTAAGCAATCCGATGCATGATTTCATGATTTAAAGATCAACCATAGACTTTGCTACCAAGATATGTGAAATGGTCAATGGTCTTTCGTGAAATTTGTATATACATACAATATATATATATATATATATATATATATATATATACGTAATATGATATATATATATATATATATATATATATGAATAAAAAGAGACGATGCGTTTTGTCCTCGAAGGAACTTTTTCATGGCAATATATATATATATATATATATATATATATATATATATATATATATATATATATATTAAATTCATTTCGGTTGAGCTCTCTGGGGAGGAAGTGTGAGTTTATAAACAGTGACTATTAGAACAAATAATGCAAGACAGTTCGGTAAAACGAGTCGAGTTCTCTCAGTTACGGTGTGTTTATCTAAAAATAAATACGCTTAAATACACCCTCATCTCTGCCGTGCGACAACGACTTTGGAATAGAATCTCCGACTGACGCCAATTCAGTCAGGTCTCGATCCTGGCTAGAGGCAACCAAACATCTATCACACTGATGAGCTGTGATACATATATATATATATATATATATATATATATATATATATATATATATATATATAACATAAATATAATATATGTAAGATATATATAATATATATCGTCTCCTAAATTAAGGTCGAGAAATCTGAACCTTCATTTTTAAAATAACATCTTTAAAATATGGAAAAAGTAAATTTCGGCATTTCTCTGAAGAACATTCCACACACTAACAAACGAAATTATTTTGTTAAACTTTTACAAAAACAGAGGAATTAATTTGAAGAATGAGATGGAAAATATTCTTCTTCCTTCGAGGGAATAACTCAACAAATAAATAACACGAAGTTTACTTCTTTAAAAAAGTAAAAAGATGCACAATTCAGCAAAAAGCTATATGAATTTGAAAAAAAACTACTCAACTTTATCAATAACATCTTTCAAAAAAACAAAAGCCACTTCCAAAAACATCTAGACCAAATAGTTAAAAGCATCAATGATTGTGACAAAATACTAGTTAAGTCTGACAAAACTGGCAGCTTCTATAAATTGACAGCAGATGACTACACCAACTTAATTAAAAAAAAATAACTAGAACTTATTAAAAAAAACTCACAACAACGTAAATATGGTTGATAGTATTAACAGAACTAGTAAAAAAATTACTGATAAATTAAAAATTAGCGATAGAGTAGGCAAACTTGTTCAAAAGGAATGTTACATAACTCTTAAAGACCACAAACAAGATTTTATGGAAAACCCTACTACAAGAATGATTAACCCAACCCGACCGCACATCGGTAAGATAAGCAAAATAATCCTAGAAAGAATTACTTGGCAAATTAAAAACCGCCTTGGATTAAAATTATGGATTAATACCAAAGATGTCATCAATTGGTTTACCAATATTGATAATAAACCTGATTTACAGTTCGATATTGTGGATTACTACCCGTCAATATCGAAGGATCTGTTAACGACCGCCCTGGAGATTGCTGCTGGGTATTCTGACCTGACAAAGGAAGAAATGACTATAATTCTCAGTGCAAAAAAAAATCTGTCTTCATTCATAGTGGGGACGAATGGATTAAAAATAATGATGACCATTTTGACATCACTATGAGATCTTTAGACTCTTCTAATCTTGTCGGTCTTTTAATACTGTACAACCTGACCGCGCACCGTAAATTAGATATTAAGGACAACGGGCTGTACAGAGATGACGGGATCATGGTAGTGAGGAGTTCCACTAATTTTAAAATAGAGAAAATTAGAAAAATTATATATAGTGAAGTTAGAAAACTCAATTTAAAAACTACAGTCTGTACAAAATTAAAAAGGGTAAATTTCCTCGACGTAACTCTGGATTTAATAAACAACGCATATAGAAAACTCAACACTAACCCCTTGTATGTACACCCTAAGTCAAACCACCCTCCATCCATAATTAAGCATATACCCTCATCAATAGAGAAAAGAATCAGCATTAACTCCGCTAATAAAGAAATATTCCAATAAAACAGCAATTTTTATAACGCAGCCCTAAAAATAGTTGATACAAAAATGCTAACATCAATTATAGGAACAATTGTACTAACCAGAAGAAAAACTGGAAAAGAAAAATCATTTGGTATACCCCTCCGTTCAACCAAGATGGTTAGTATTAAGCTAGGACATAAATTCCTAGCTTAAAATTGAAAAACACTTTCCTACAAATAGCAGACTTAGTAAAATCTTTAATAAAAACACCCTAAAATTGAGTTACAGCTGCACTGAAAATCTAGAAAGTATAATAAAAAAAACACAATAATAAAATCCTGAACAAACCCCCATGCCTGAATAGTATTAATAAAAACCCTACACTTAAATTAGACAAAAATAGTGAAAAATTATGTGATTGTAGAAACCCAGAAGACTTCCCATTGGGAAATAAATGCTGCGTCAAATCTGTGGTATACCAATGTACTATCTCATCCAATGAGAGTCCTAATACTAATATGATATACATTGGGTCTACGAAGAATGAATTTAAGACCAGGCGGATACAACAAAAAAGCTCCTTCAACAATATTAATAAAAGACATCAGACATCTCTATCTAAATATGTTTGGCATTTGATGGAAATGAATAAAACACCAAAAGTAAAATAGAAAATTATAAACAAAACTAGAACTTGTAAAACTTGTGATGACCCATGCCCTTTATGACATGAGAAACTACACATTATTAAGTTTCTAAATAATAAAAATCTATTAAACAATAGACATGAGTTAACGCATTGAATGAAAACAAACAAACAATTAAATAATAAATACAAATTTTAAACTCCATAGTCTAAATAAAATGTTTAAAAGCCCTGCCCAATAATAATAAAAAAAAAAACAAAAGTCAAAAGTTTTGAAGTCGTCAAAAAAACAAAAAAACAAATGTTAGCTAATTATTTCGGGAAAGAAAATGAAATAAAAAAAAAAAATAAATCTCTATAGAATCTAAACCAGACAAGACGATGTCATCTTCCGCTTTAAATTTAGACACCCCAACCTTACCCTGAATTGACCTCTTTGAATGTAACTGAGATATTGATACAAATTATTAACCCTTTGCCCCTTTTTTTCAAACAATTGCTCTAGCCGTTACCATAGTAATTTTAATTTTAATAATGAATATGCTTATAAAAACGCGTAAATTTCAAGAATTAGTTATTCCCCAAAAAATTTTCGCTTGAAGATGGAACAGAGCTTGGTACTTTAATTCAATTTGATTTTAATAATAATATTGAAGTTTTCGGCTCTTGTTTTGAAACATGAGAACTCTTATGTAGCGATGGAATCATATTTTTAAATGAATAATTATAATATATATATAGGATTCCATCGTTACATAAGAGTAGAGAAGTCTTATGTAGCGATGGAATCATATTTTTAAATAAATAATTATAATATATATATATATATATATATATATATATATATATATAGATAGATAGATAGATAGATAGATAGATAGATAGATAGATAGATAGATAGATATAAAAATTGACAAGAGTTAAAACTATACTTAGGAGGTGCGTTTTTTCCTCTGAGGGATTTTATCATGCCAATGTATACATTGCCGTGATAAAGTTCCTCAGAGGACGAAATGCCTCGGCTAATGATAACTTTTCTTCTTGTCTCTTTCATTCATTTTGTCTCTTCCACCTATACACTCCATGAGGGAGGGCAATGCATGTAAGAGAAGGAAAACTCTGTTTTTTATCCTCCGCTGCCAATCATGGGAAAGACTTCAGGAGCAACCCCGATCACAAATCCGGAGCCGGCGCCCCGAAGACTGTCCGATGTTATGGTTAATAGTTTTCAGCAGTTTCTGATTTTAAACCTCCTTTACCTTGGGGTCATACACAATCATAGGAAACGCTTCAAGAGCAAATGCTTAGGAAAAATTCGTAGATGGAATCCCTAGACAGTCGGATGTTATGTTCAACTTCGTTCTAGCAAATCCTGTGACACTGCCACTCCTAAGTGAACCTCTACAGCCATAACAGAAGCTCCGCATTACTTTTGGGGAGCAGGTCCATGGTATCTCGAAGCCGACGTATGTCAAAGTATATATAACTAAACAATTATATTATAATAATACTAAATGCATAACATGTTCTCTTTCTAGGTGAATAACTCAATGTGTTTCTCAGTGATTCTTACGACAAATGGTGTGAAGATGGCTTAACGTATTATCTGAAAACCTAGAAAAAAGAAACTAAATCAATTTCTAATTTTAAACCTACTTTGACTTGCGGTCATACCCAAGTCTTCAGGCGCAAATCCTTAAGACAAATTCATAGTCGGAGTCCCTAAAACGGTCAGATAACTGATTTCAATTTCGTTCTGGCAAATCCTGTGAGACTGTCACTCCCATTTGGGCCTCCGCAGCCATAACGGAAGCCGCGCCGCCACCACCAGCTGGGGCATAACTTTGGGGGCGCAGATCTGTGGTATTCCTAGACCGACGGGTATCACACATTATATATAACTAAGCAATTCATTATATATTATAATATTCTATATTGGTTAGATGGAACTCCTCAGTTCGGGTGGGGAGTCTAACAGAAGGAAAACATGTTTTTTATCCTCCGCTGACTTGCAGCCATAACCAATCATAAGACTTCAGGAAAAAACCCTGAGACATTCGGAATCAATGAGACTGTCCGATGATTTTCAGTCGGAATCAATCAGAAAGTTTGTTGGTTTTCAGCAGTTTTGTGTCTTTTATACCTTGCAGTGAGTGATCTAACTGTAGTAAATGGAATATTCAGGTCTGAGATTTTCCCGTAACTTTTACCTTCTTTCCAGAACTTAACAATCTGTCCTATTTGCGAATTTGTCAGTTCTTTACGTCTTGCCCTGATGAAAACCTTCTTGCACGGTTATCAATTACAGAATATTCAGTTTTATTCTTTTTAGGCTAAAAATACCTACTGATAACATTATTGGAACATTCTAGAATATCTACTTGAATAATCTAGAATATTAAAAGAATTTAAAAGTTATAAAATCTGAAATTTGTACTGTACGAATACTTTTATCAACCTTTAAAATAGATAAATGGGATGTATTACTATCAGATGATTGTTTCTGTTTTCTATGCATATTTAGTTATTATGTATTTGTGTAAAGTTAATTATATAAATATCCTGAAATGGCAAAGTCAGTCACCAGATTTAAACCCATTCGAGAATCTGTGCCGTTATTTGAAAATTCAAATCCAATCGAGAGCTCCAAACATCCCGGATCTGAAAACCTTATGCGAAGGGGAATGGAATATATAATTATTTATTCGAAAATTATAGCATAAATATGCCTATTTTTGTAGTGATTTTATAAAATATTTATGTTATAATTTTCGAATAAATAATTATATTTGCTCTACTCTGTATTGAGCACTCTTTTAAGAATAGTAATTTTATTTTATTGGAATTTATTCGTATACCCCAATCCTACACTTCGATATATATATATATATATATATATATATATATATATATAACTAGACTCGTTTCGAAAAACCCTCGAATTTTTGATTTGCCAATAATCAAATCAATCTTGAGGGAAAAAAAGGTTTTAAAAAAAGAAAGAGCTACAAACATGAACTTCTGCCGAAAAAAATCGCACAGATGCAGGTCTGAAGCCCAAAGAAAAAACCCCGATACGAGTAAACAACTAACTAACAAAAGAGCTCAATACAACCGTAGATCAGACCTAGATACACCTAGTGAGCCAGACAAACCTACCTAGGTTTCACCTAAACGGATCGTCAGAGAAAGCTAGCTAACGAGGCAAAGAGAAACGCATATTTATAGGCGATAGCTAAAATTATACCATGTTTCGAAGTAGATCATCGCATTTCAATTTTTACTACCACCTGATGAGATCCAATGATATGCTCCCACCTAATATACTAGAATGTCAGTTAAACATTGCATAATGGATAGCGGTTTGGATTGAAGAATCGGAGAGCCGAGTTCGAATTCCAGTCGAATCCATTGCATTGACTTACGTACTATACCCTTGGGAAAGGTATGAATCCTCTTCTTCTCCCACCACCCCCAGTTATGGGTAAATAGCAGGACAGACCGGGTTCTATAGCCCTGGATGGCAATTGGTCTACCGCAGAAAAAATGGCAACCTACTGCGGCAAAAATCTGCCTCGTCAGTCATGTATCGAAAGATACATGATTGCTTAAACATGTATCATGCATGGCACATAAATGATTGGTCAGCTATGTTTCATAACTGAATACTGAGCAGTCACGTGACATCTGTTCTTTAGAGCAGCGAATGTTGGATGATCTATGGCGGCTGATTGACTCTTCAAATTAGTTATTTGAACGTTCCTTCTTTGAAATAACTGGAAATCAGTACAAGAACAGTCTTGTTTGTTTTTTGTTTTGTTTTGTTTTTTTTCGTTTTTGTTTTTATTTTTGTTCATTCGTTTTTTTGTTTGTTTTTTTGTTTTGTTTCTTTTTATTTTTCAGTTTTTGTTCGTTTTTTTTTTTTTTTTTTTTTCCATTTCTTTTGATATGAGTAAATCGGCTTTCCTATCGCACGTTTCATACTCCTCCCAATTTCTCAGGTCTTTAATGGTGGTGCTGTTATCATTTTTTTTTTGCGATATTCCTGAATAGTGGCAATGTCTCTTCATATTTAGAGTACCAAGTTGGCAATTTTCTGGTTGCTGTTCCCGACTGCCAGAACTTTTACATAGCGTCTTGAAAGGCTTCTCTTATAAACAGTTGCATAATATCGGGGTTCTTGCACTGCTATGTCACGCATTGAAGTGCATTACTGCAAGCAGCTCCGGTGGGTAACCGCGAGGCCACACTATGTTGCAATCTGCATCAGTTCTATTCCTACACATGTCACATTAGACGACCGACTGCTACTGCTAACCTAGGCCTTTCCTTAGCAAAATAACACATCATGACTATAAACAAAGATATCGAGAAATGAAAGGAGAGGATTGAAGAGTCAAGTAAGTTTTAGGTTTCTAAACCTGGTCAACAAAAAACACCTAAACCCCTTGACCATTCGTGGAATTCTGCAGTACGGAGATAAAGTACCTAGTGTGAAGCCGCTTAGTTGAGATAGAAGTTCAACTATCTCAGGTAGAGGAAGACGTAGCTAAATGTAATGAACTCGACTGGAATTCGAACAATTCCAAGCTATTATCAATTACAGAATCCATACAACCAAGCTTACAGCACCTGATATTCCCAAGCGGATACCCATCTAGGTTCTAACGAGTTTCGACGTTGCTTAACTTCGCTGATCGTACAGGAACCATTGATTCAATGTGATATGGCCGTACGCCCAGTCATACTTTTAGTTTTGAAAATAATGTTAAGATATCTGTTGAAGCTATTGATCAATGTTATGGTTGCTGTTTCCGACTGGGAGAAAAGAGCCCAAACTTTTACATAGCATCTTGAGAGGCTTCTCTTATCAACAGTTGCATAATATCTGGGTTCTTGCACTGCCATGTCACGCATGGAATGGTGTCTCTGCAAGCAGCTCCGGTGGGAAACCGCGAGGCCACACTATGTTGTAGTCTGCATCGGTTCTCTTCCTGCACATGTTACATTAGACAACAGACTGCTACTACTACCCTAGACATTTCCTTACCAAAAAAGCAAAAAACGCCATGAATATAAAAGGCCATGACTATAAAATGCCAGTGATATAAACTAAACTAGCTCAACAAAAATCACCTAAGCACCTCAAACTTTCATTCACCAATATTCGTGGTATTCGTGACAATTTCTTCAATGTGGAATCGTTCCACTTCGAAAAGTCTGCAGACATTCTAGCCCACTGCGAAATTAATCTTAAATCTTCAATTCCTTCCACTGATTTCTTGATTCCTGGCTATCTTCCTCTCCTTAGAAAGGACTCTAATGTTCACATACATGGCCTGGGAGTTTATGTCCATGGACATCTGCCACTATCCAGGGATCTCTGTCTTGAATCTCCATACCACTCTTACATGTGTCTCCGTCTGTCTCTACTTAATTCCGTCTACTATGTCTTCTTTCTCTACCGTTCTCCCTCATCTCTTGACTGTTGTGTGCTATATCTGATAATATAGACAAGGCCATCTCCCTACACCCGTTTGCAAATATATTTGTGTTTGGTGACTTTAATTACAAATGCAGAAGGACGTGTATCTATCTTTTATTATCTATGTAAAGGCCTTCGACAAAGTACGCCACAAGGATCTTCTGGAACTGCTCAGCAACTTAATATATTCGGGAAAGATATCAGAATAATCAAGAAACTATACTGGCAGCAAACAGCATGTATGCACATAGGGGACTAGTTCAGTGAATATACAAAAATAGAAAGGAGCGTAATGCAAGTATGCGTCTTCTCACCAGACCTGTTCAACATATACAGCGAGGCAATCCCGAGAGAATTGGAAACTCTACGGGGATTTAGCATTGGTGGCCAAATTCTTAACAGCATAAGATACGCAAATGACACAGTACTGATAGCAGACACGGAAAAGAAATGACAAAATCTCCTACATGAGGTACCAACGGAGGGTTTGAGGAAGGGACTAAGCACAAAAAAAACTGAATGGATGGTCATCAGTCAGAGGATGAGCCCGAAGTGCGATTTGCAGGTCGGGAACACTAGAATCAAGGAGACGCGGAAGTTTAAAAAACCTGGGGAGCGTTCTTACAGAGGACGGTAAATGCGACAGTGAGATCCGTAGAAGTATTGGGATTGCCAAGAACGCATTTCAAAAGCTGGGCAGAGTATTAAGAGACAGGAGGATTTCTTTAGTAACGAAGAAAGGAATATTGAGCTGTTACGTGACATCTGTCCTTTTTTTACAGCAGCGAATGTTGGACGATTTCCTCAAGGATGAAGAAGAGACTCGAAGCGACGAAGATGGGATTCTACAGAAGGATGTTGAGAATATCATGGACCAAGCGTGTGAGCAACGATGAGGTAATGGAAAGGATGCAAACAAGGAGGAGGCTTATACTTAACATCAGGAAAATGCAGCTGAAGTTCCTGGGACAAATGAGGGCCTGGAGAATTTGATACACGCAGGTCGAATAGAGGGAAAGAGAGAAAAGGAAAAATACGCAGGATATACTTGGCGGGCTTAAGCAAGTGGATGACAGAACGTGATCCGGGAGAGGTGCCAGAAAAACGAAACTTACTGAGAGCTACCAGGGATAGGAGGAAGTGGAGAGCCATGTTCGGCTACGTTCTGAAAGGACACGGCACATAAAAAGAAACGAAAGATAGGGAATAGCATATATATATATATATATATATATATATATATATATATATATATATATATATATACTGCATATACAATATATATATATATATATTATATTATATATATATATATATATATATATATATACTGCATATACAATATATATATTGTATATATATATATATATATATATACAATATATATATATATACTGCATATACAATATATATATTGTATATATATATATATTTTTTTTATAATATACAATATATATATATATACTGCATATACAATATATATATTGTACATATATATATATATATATATATATATATATATATATATATATACTGCATATACAATATATATATTGTATATATATATATATATATATATATAGATATATATATATATATACAATATATATATATATATACTGCATATACAATATATATATATTGTATATATATATATATATATATATATATATGTGTGTGTGTGTGTGTATGTGTGTGTTTCATTAAATAATATAGACAAGTTTTGTCTGTTTTAAGTAAGTTCATTTCATGTTGTCTGATAATCTTAATCACATTATCTTTGAAAGACGAAAGGAAAACACCATATTGATACATGTTTAAATCCAATCTAAGCTATGAAAGGAACATACTTAAAATAAATAGACAAAACTTATCTATATTATTTAATATATATATGTATAAACTATCGTTTCATATAAAACATCGACTATGGTGAGATTCGAACTCGGGACTCATCGTCTGGAGGGGGATGATCCCGGCATGTGGCACCTTAGGAAAGGGCCTGAAAACCATACAACAGGTTGACCCAAGCCTTGTGATTGAAATTGGGTAGACGGAACAGTTGTGTGCCATCGACAGCTGTGCCATCGACAGCTGTGCCAACACGAAGTCACAACCATCTTGGCCGATGGTCTGACGTGTTGGACAGGTTCAATTTGTTGATCACGCTAGATAACACGCTCTCTCCCAGAAACAGTAACTAAGGTCTGCTCAGCCTTGTTGCAGTATGAACCACAAGTGCGCTCTGTGGGTGTTGAATAAACACAAATGCGCCTGAGCAAGTGTCTGCAATAGGGATTGGCTAACCGCCCTAGAAGGTATCCTCGAATATGAGTGGCCAGCTATACGTACATCTTAGGTATATCGTAGGTCTGTCATAGGTATATATATATATATATATATATATATATAATATTTCATTTCATATCTTAGCTATATCATAGGTTTGTTGTAGGTATATATATATATATATATATATATATATATATATATATATATATATATATATATACACGCACACACACACATATATATATATATATATATATATATATATATACTCAGCCTGCTTATTTATTAGTCATCTGATGCACACTTTTCTTTTTTTTACTAATAAAAAGAAATTTCGTATCCTGTTTTTTACCTCTTTTTTCTCTCTTTTCCTCTTTCTACGTCTTTCTTTGTCTTTTCCCTCTCCCTTTTTCTTTGGAAAACCAAATTACAATGTTTGGGGCTGCTCCCCATCTCCCTGGACAGATAAGCGCCGACGTGCACTGCACCCATGTGTTTATTTCGTGGCGCCAGCGTGACTTAACAGCCAATATTTGATGTCGTCATGAGAAGCTTTCGCGGAGAAGAGAATGTGTCTGATAGAATAGACGCTCCTTTTCGCGCGTGCGCGCGCACGCACACACACACACCCATGTGTACAGCTCCAGAAATACAAATACGCAAACATGAGGCAAATTAAAGCAATAAAGGCCCCAATCAAAAAAGACAATAGACGGAAATTGAAGAATAGAAAAATTACTGACTACAAAAAGGAATATTTTCAAAATGAAATACGCTATACTACAAATTAAGACCTCGTCTCCCCGGCTTCAAATAACGCTTAGCCTCGATTTCGAAAAATGGTCTTTCTCTGTCTAATCAAAGAATACTAAGCAATTTCGAGTGTAACCCTTCAACCTCACGCTTGAACAAACATAGCCCCTGTGTTCATAAGAAATAATAATAATAATAATAATAATAATAATAATAATAATAATATTAGGTTGGGGCAAAAATAATAACGTAATAATGTCGTTTTTTCACGTATTTTTAACGTCAAAAAACGACATTATTACGTCATTATTTTTGCACCGACCTAATAATAATAATAATAATAATACAGCATGAGTGAAAAGAGACTCAATATTTTATGTATGATGGACTCTCTCCCCTTGTAAAAATTATAGTTAGCCGGGAGAGACCATAGATAACATAGGGAGTTACTTTTCAATCCCCCTGTATATTTTTATTGTCCCGCATTTTTTTAGTTACTTAGGGCGTACGATTCACTATGCTAATACATTGTAAATAATGGACTATTCTATTTTGATCGTGATGAAAGACGGAAAAGACGAATCAGACAGACTGCTTGGATTCAATAAGAATAAGAAAGAAAGAAAGAAAGAAAGAAAGAAAGAAAGCGGACATAGACGAGTCGATAACAATCTGATGTGTTTAACGTCTGCTCTAAAAATCTAAAATCTTGACATTCGTACCCTCTTACTTCTTTAAATATTAGGTTGGTGCAAAAATAATGACGTTTTTTGACTTTAAAAAAAAGTCAAAAAACGACATTATTACGTCATTATTTTTGCACCAACCTAATAATAACCTATATTCATACGAATCGTTTCTTATTGAAATAATTTGTTAAAGTTCTTAAATATTTAATGATAGAAGAGTGCGAATTATACAAGTAATTTATTGCAGTAGAACTCGCAAAGAGTTTATTCAATAATTGACTTAAGACTTAGGACCAATCAATTAAAATAGGATGACCGTGAAATTTTCACTAGTATTTCTCGAAAGCAATAGATAGATAGATAGATAGATAGATAGATAGATAGATAGATAGATAGATAGATAGATATGAACGGAGTGAGCTAGCTAACTAGCTAGCTATATATAAAGCTAGCTAGCTAGCTAGCTAGCTAGCTAGATAGATAGATAGATATGAACGGAATGAGCTAGCTAGCTAGCTAGATAGATAGATATGAACGCACTGATATAAGTAGGGAGATACATAGATAGATAATGAATAGATAGATAGATAGATAGATAGATAGATAGATAGATAGATAGATAGATAGATAGATAGATAGATAGATAGTGCGATGGCTGAATTATCGTCTAAATTAAGCATCAGATATATTTACCAAAATTACACAAAAATATCTTGAAATACTAAAGAATAAATTTATTCAATAAAATCGCCATTGGCTCCTGCAACTCTTCTGAATTGTCTCTTTGATTAATTAGATGAATGCAGCTATAATTCTTGCCTTCAGTTCATCTTTGGCGTTACAAAGAATTTTCTTAGTCTTTCTTTCAACTACGCCCCACATATAATAATCAAGGGGTTTGAAGTCTGGGGAGTTTGGTCGCTAGATGTAAGGGGCGATGTTGACGCAGAAATTGCCTGACAGCTATGACTGGGTTCTCTAGCTTATCTGGCATAGGGCACAGTCCTTTTTCCAGACATAGGGTCTTCTAGCAGCCATCCTTTTGACCTAGGGCAGCACTACCTCCTCAAGTTAATTGACGTAAGCCTTAGTGTTGAATCGGAGACCCTCACCAACAAATTCGAATGTTCTTTACTTAACAAAACAATCAGAGTCTGTTTTCGGATCTGCCGTACCTTCGTAGTCACCATTAGACTCATCCAACTTTTTCCGAATCCTTTGCACTGTCCTCAGATTGACACCAAAATATTCTGATATATTCGTATTCGGGTTTCATCATGCCGTTTCAAAATTTTTGGCGGAGTGAATTGCGTCATGGAGCTCTTTTTCTCACAGAAGGTGCCCAACTGACCCTGCTATACTGTGCAGGCGACAAAATCAATAATAAACAACGCGCATGCGCTAAATTAAAAAAATATGAAATGGCGACAGTTTACCCATCGCACGCTGTAGATAGATATGAATAGACTAGGATAGATAGATAGATAGATAGATAGATAGATAGATAGATAGATAGATAGATAATTAACAGGCAAAGATAGATAGATAGATAGATAGATAGATAGATAGATAGATAGACAGACAGACAGACAAACAGACAGACAATGAACGGACAGAGATAGATAGATAGATAGATAGATAGATAGATAGATAGATAGATAGATAGATATAAGGTGATTGAGATGGAAATCAAAAAGCATCGAATGTATTGATGCTTTTTGTAAATAGCTTTGCTCATTTTAATTTCACGGCGAAAGACTTATTTGTTTTTAATGTTGTAATTGATAATAATTTCAAATGTTACCAAAATGCTGAAACAAGAAAATATTTAGAAAAAAAAGGAAATTCGAAAATATAATTATTTAAACCATGAAGAAAAAAAATGTTTACTGTAAAGTCGAGATTAAAATGAAGTTATATTTTTCAGCAACAGAATAAATGTTTAAATATTGAAATCATCGACGTAGCGGCTGAAACGAAACGAAACGAAACGAAACCTGGAGAAGGTGTGAAACTTTTAAAGTTTGAACAAAAATCACGGCATGTTTTACCAGCAATTTTACAATTAAAAATGTAAAATGTAAACAAATGATAAAAAGCGGAAAATTTTGAAGAAGGAAAATAAACAAAGAATAAAAGAAAAGAAATCAAGCTTTTAGAAAGGGGAAGCGCTATTGGAAAGAACGAAATTACATGTCCTGGTCGAGAAATTAATGAAAGAAAAAAAAAACGATTGAAACTTGAAAAACAAAATCTTATTAAATAAATAAAGGAAGAAAGAAAAAATACATGACTTTTTCTTAAAGAAAAATAAAACAAATAAACAAACAAAAAAAAAATCGGAAGTTAATGTGGTTTTCTTTTTTCTCAACACAGGAAACAGAAACGATGATTTAGAATTTGAAGAATCTTGGCGACATTTTTGCGATAATCTTGAAAACTACTTTTTATATTTTTTTTTATTTTTTTATCTTTCGGTTCACAGAAAAGGAAAACAGTGACAATTAGAAACAAAAAATAAATAAATAAATAAATAAATTCTAAAATCTGACATACGCACAAGGAGTTTCATCTTTTATAAAAAAAAAAATAGCAATAAATTCTACAATGATTTACTGCCATTTTGAAAAAATATTTCCGGATTACCAAAACGTGTTTTGGTCGATTTCAATCGGAAAAGCATATCGCAATTTTTGTTTGTTTGCTTTTTTCAAAAAAAAAAAAAAAAAAACTTAAAAAAAAAGAACCGTTTTAAAAACTCTACTAAATATTTCTCATGCTTGATATTTTAAAATATAATCACTCATCTATTTATCTGTCTATATATATATATATATATATATATATATATATATATATATATATATATATATATATATATATATTATTGTATATATCATTATATTTCTTCGTACATGTACATTTGTATTATATTTAAAATTATTTATTAAATGCGTATATATTTCTATTTCAATTATAACTATGTTTGTAATTGGGGATCTGTAATTATGCGTATGTGTTTTTTTGTATGTGTATATATTTTATTTTTCATATTATTTTTTGTATTATTTTTTGTTTGTTTACATAGATACTTATTTTATTAATTTTATTATTATTATTATTATTATTATTATTATTATTATTATTATTATTATTATTTCCTTTGCTTTCTGGTGTACATTGTTTTCTTTCCGAAATGTGCTTTGTAATGATAGTAAGCAGGTTGGGGTAATTATACCTTATTAGCAATCATGTCCGCATGATTGAGCTCGACAGTTGAACACTCTTTCTGCAGGTACTCCATAATACCATAATGAAAATGTTGTCCATTTTCAAGAAAAAACGCGACTAGTTACTACTAAAGACTTTTTTGGACAATCAGATCTCAGTTTACCTGGAAAGAAACAATGGCGTTTGTTAGGACATAAAAAAATACGTTCCAGGGGAAACAACTTTTTCCTGTTTCTAAGAGAGTACCTCCCTTTTGCCCCTGTCTTAAACCACGCGAGTCACGTCCTTCAACGCGATTTTGGGAGTCGGGACGTGACACAAAAAAGCGGGGCAGTTTTGGGAACATGGCTACCAGACGATAAGGACGATATATTTTCTCCTGTCCCAACGAGTTGTGACACACAACACAGTAACTTGGGACCCTTATTTTTACGTACCCCAGTATGTGTATTATTGTTCTCCTGTCAATAAATGGTATTTCGAGCAAACCGTGAGTAGTAAATCACTCTTTTCTGATCTCATCACCCGTACCTCCATGTGCCACACACCATACATGCATCTCGTCTTCGGGCCTTTAATCAAAACTCGTTCTAGACATTTCATTAGATAGTTACGAGACTGCAACCGCAGTTCATAACAGCGTTATTTATTAGAGTAGTTGAAATTAATACATACAAGATAACACGGCTGTCTAAATTACGTAAAAAATTTAGTATATATAATTACCAAAATTTCACAATAAAATATCTTCAAATACTTAAGAGTATATTTATTCGCTATTGCTATTGGCTTCAGCCACAGCCTCCAGAAGACTTCGGAATCTCTTGCAACTCTTCTGGGCGGTATCCTTGTTTAAGTTAGTGAATGCTGCAATAAACCTTGCCTTCAGTTCATCTTTGGTGTTACAAGATTTTTGTTGATCTCTCGCTCAACTGCGCCCCATACATAAAAATCAAGTGTTGGAGTCTGGGGATTGAGCTGGCCAGATGTAAAGGGAGATGTGGCTGCAGAAACTGTCGAAAAGCAATTACAGGGTTCACCAATTTATGTGGCATGGCGCAAAGTCCTGTTGTCAGATATAGGTTCTTCCAGCAGCCACCCACTTGATCAAAGACAGCAATATCTCATCAAGGAACTTAAATGTAGGCATCTGTGTTGAGTCTAAGGCCCTGTGAAAAATATAACGCCACCATCACTGGTAATCACTAAAGACACCTTCGTAATCACCATTAGACTCATCCATCTCTTTCCGAATCCTCTGCAATGTCCTCAGATTGACACCCAAACAATCTGAAATGTTTGTATTGGAGCTTCCGGCGCAAATGCCAAGCAGTACAGCATACCGTTTCAAAATTTATTGCGGAGTGAATTGCGTCATGGGGCTTTTTTTCTGACAGAATGTACTCAACTGACCCTGCTATAATGTGCTGTCAAGAAAATCAATAACAAACAATGCGCATGCGCGAAATTAAAAATATGAAATGGCGACAATTTACCCATCGTACGCTGTAGACATACATTTGTTTACGTTAGAATACAAAACTATGGAGATATGAAAAAATTTGAGAGATCTATGACGAGAGAAATCTTGCTTAAAGACCCAAAATTTAGACTCGTCTGTATGGCTAAGTTGGTTTGTGATTGCCGGGCTTAACGGTTGGTTCCAACAGCCCTGAGTGACGCAAGTTCATATCGTATAGCGCAACTATTTGTTATATATATATATATATATATATATATATATATATATATATATATATATATATATATATATATACACTTGTATATACATGTTCATACCTCATTCAGTAAACCGCTACCTGGAGTGGCACTTGTGACTTGCAATATCCAGTATTTTCTAATGTGTTATTTAGGAGCAACTTTGACGATATAAAAGCTTAAGATCATTTAGTCTTTGTTTTTGTTATCATTGAATAAGGGGCAACAACTTACCTCCACAATGCCGGTTAACAACCATTAGGGAAAGTGAAAGAAAATACACATTACATGGCCACTTCCTGCAAACATGCATTTATCATAATCAAGCAAAAGCCACATTTTTTTTTCCGACAATTCGTCTGACGGAAGAAACTTTAAAGGAAACCAAGAACAATTATAAAACGATTTGCACTATTTACATTGTTCGGGCTGTTTCCGCCATCTTTACTGTTAGATTCCCGACGTTTCAGTCGTTGTATTCGCTGCACTTCTTCAGGTGCTATACGAAGGAAATTCTAACCAACGCTTTTATCCACTGAGCTAAGGGACACATAGACGGATAGATAAAAGCATTGATTGAAGAAACGTCGTGAAAATGAAAATAATGAGGACAACAGTCCAAACAATGTAAATAATTAAAATATCTCATCTCAGAAATATAAACAGATCCTGAGGATGATCGGAGCGTAAAACCGACGAAACGTCGTGAATATGACAACCAAGATGAGGATAACCGTCCGAACAATATAATTAGTTACAATATCTCTTCTCAGAAATATAGAAAATTTATAAAACGGTATAAAAGACAGTTTTTTTTTTATTTTATTTTATTTTATTTTCTTTATTTTAATTTTGTGCTAAATAGCACGAAACTCGTATCATAAAAGAAGCACAATTTTTTGTGAACCACCGTACCTCTTTCAGGAGAAAATTTATACAACTATACTATATTTTGCCTCTCTATAGTAGGCATCTTTCTGTCGCAATGAAAAACAAACTCGTGTGTGGGAAAAGTGTGTTTTTATACAAGAAATGCGTTCAACATTATCGCCTTTCTTGTCAGTGCACTTGATACATAAAAAATCTTTCGGGAACCAGGATAAAATACAAAATTGTCTATACTATTCTTCTGTTTTGACGCATGTGCAGCCGTTACGTTTTCAGGTCGAGGATTAAAGTGTAGTACCTGCTCCTGAACCTTTATTCGTCTGAACTAATACCAGATATTCTTTATAGACGAAAATCTCGTCATGGTACTTTACCTAGGATTAGAGTGTAGTATGAACCTCTTTCGTAGCCTTTCTGTCTTTCTATTTTACCCATAGCTGGGAGGAGAAAAGATTGATTCCTACCTTCCCCAAAAGAAGAGATGGATTCATTCAAATCACAGTTAATATGTCACAAACTCTGGGCATATGGCTGAGTGCTTAGAATGTTCGAATTCGGACCATGGGACCCGGGTTCGAATCTCAGTATTGTCGATTTGTCAAGAAGGATTCTTCCTGATTTGATCGGACTGGATGGGTCGATTCCAGGGTGTGGCACCTTCGGAAAGTGCTTGCAAAAACATACCACGGGTTGACCCGAGTCTTGTGAGTGAAATTGGGTAGATGGAACCCTTGGGTGCCGCCGATAGCTGTGCTAGCACGAAGCAACAAGACAGCGTGGCCGAGGTTTTGAGTGTGTGGCCTTGTTCAAATTGTTGACCACGCTAGATAACACGCTATCTCCCAGAATCTCTAACTAAGGTCTGCTCAGCATAGTGGGCTCTATGGGATTTGAATAATCAGAAATGCGCCTGAGCAAGCGTCTGGATTAGGATTTGACTAGCCGCCCTAGCAGACAGGTATCCTCCATTGTGAGTGGCCAGCTATACATACATACATACATACATACATGCATACATCTTGAGCGTGCTGGACTTGTTCAAATGGTTGATGACAAGCTCTTTCCCAGATTCTTTAACTAAGATTGAGGTATAAATCACAGGTGGGCTCTGTTGGTGTTGAACAAATGCAAATGCGCCTGAGGAAGTGTCTGAGAAAGGGATTGTCTAGTAGGTGGGTATCCTCGAATATGAGTGGCCAGTTATCCACTAGGCTATAGTCCCGTAGGACAATTTTCAGTGCTTATTCTCTCGCACTTAATCTTTGTTTCTTCTCTGGGATGGAATGTTTAGCTATGTCTTTGCGTTGCACAGATAGTTGTAATTCAGTGTCTGCTATATTCTGACCTCCAATGGCGCAATACACACCACAGAGCACAAAAATAAGTCAAGAGGAGGAGAAACATCATATGGTACAACCCACCGTGCAACTATTAGTATTATGTTTATATTACAGTTAATAGTCCATTCGTCTTTCTTGCTTTTCTGACTTACTTAATAAATTCTTTTTTTTTTTTTTTTGCTTTCTATGTCACTCACAATAAAGTATAATTTGCATTTCTTGAAATAAACTAAAGAAAGTCTATACGTCTTCAGTGTACGCATATATTTATATGAACAATATATATATATGTATGTGTGTGTTTGTGTGTGTGCGTGTAAAAATATATAGGAAAGAACTCGTTAGGTGAATAATCCAAAATTCTTCAGTATTTTTGTTATTATTATTATTATTATTATTATTATTATTATTATTATTATTTTGTTATTATTACTCGATACAAAAGTAGAGCATACATATAATTATTTATTTAAAAATATGATTCCAACGCTACATAAGAGTTCTTATGTTTCAAAACAAGAGCCGAAAACGTCAATATAATTATTTTAATTAAATTGAATTAAAGTACCAAGCTCTGTTCCATCTTCAAGCGAAATTTTTTTTGGAATAACAAATTCCTGAAATTTATGCATTTTATAAGCATATTCATTATTAAAATTAAAATTACTATGGTAACGGCTAGAGCAATTATTTAAAGAAAAGGGGCGTATGGGTTAATAATTTGTATCAATATCTAAGTAATATTCAAACATGTCAAGTCAGGGTAAGGTTGGGGTGTCTAAATTTAAAACAGAAGATGTCATCGTCTAGTGTCTATGGAGATTTATTTATTTTTTTATTCATTTTTTTTCTGAAAGGGTCTTTGTGCATATAAAATAAGGATCCTAATATATTTATTGTTTCTACATTCTTTTTATAGACACAAATATTTAAGTAAATGCTCTGTTTATAATAAACAGTGTTACACAATATTTACATACCTGAATGTCCGAGAAATTTTCACAGAAAGGATTCGAACCTGTATCCTATAGGGAACCATCATTTAGCTTGATGTGCCTTTACCGACTTGACCACAGTTGATTTTGATACTATTTGTCATAAGAAAAAATCACTAAATGAAACATTCAATTATTCAACTAAAATGAGACATGTCTAAAATCATTATGCGTCATACTCACTTTGTCTGGCTGCCGTTTGCTTTGGGTTTTCCTTTGCATGGGACTTATTTTTCCTAGCTGCAACCTTGGCTCTTTTGATTGCAATCTGCACCTCTGTTCGCAGAAATTTCTTTTTGCAAAACAAGCAGCTACCGTATGCGATACGCAACAATAAATTATAGAACTCAAAATCGATCGCTGCATTTAAGCAATGCACAAATATTTAAGCTTAACTTAACGATAATTCTTCTAACGCCACTTAAATTCAACACTATTTCATGTACGTAAGTCCTTTCGTTCCGTACAAACAATTATTTTGATTTCATGGGTAACTTTCGCTGGATTTCGCAGTAAATTTGCATTATTCCCAAATTTATTTCCAAGTTATAAAAATTGTTATTGTACAAAAAATTCGTCGCAAAAAATCACATAAAAACACGCCCAAAACAATTGAATAATGAAAATTTGGCAATCCAAAATTTCTTTACCATGAACTATTGAAAGTTTTGTCCGTTTAATGTGTCCCTTCGCATTTATTATATAGATGAAAAAGATGAGATAATGAAAAACAGTTATGTCCCTTTAATTGAAAAAGTTTGACACGGTGACACACTGACATTCGCATTTATTATATAGATGAAAAAGATGAGATAATGAAAGACAGTTATGCCCCTTCAATTGAAAAAAAACTTTAAGAGACTGAGATTTGAATTTATTATATAGATGAAGGTTAGGTATAGATAGAAACTGGTCAAGAAGTGCACATTCAAAGTGGAAAATGTAGGAAGTAAACACACGCAGAAGAAAGTAAACCGAAAAGGAAAACCTACAAAAAAAAGTAATTAAAAAAAAAAAAAATCCGAAATCGAAGGTTATTGGCTGTTTTTTTTTTTGTTTTTGTAGACATAACAACACCTCTATCGGTTATTTAATGCCGAAATCTAAATCTCTGTACGCAATTTTATGTCTTAACCTAGATTATTTTTAAGCATTTCCCCCCATGCAAGGCGGGATGCCACTAGTACGTAAGGGTTTACAGTCAGTGGGAGCGAGAGTAAAGACTCGTGATGGAGGAAAGGATGAAGAGGACAGTGAATGTAATGTCAATCGACATATGTCGATTGACATTACATTCACTGTCCTCTTCAATACTCTTCTTACATTTCAATAGTTGGAGATTATAGCTATCAGGGAAAAAATAATAGGAAGCTAATTCCACAGATAAGAGGTGCGAGACATGAAACTATTGGAGTAGAAGAGACGGCTACATTTAACAGTTTCGACATTGACAGGGTGGGACCGTGATGCCGGACTAGTAGCGCGCTTAAATTTATGCAGTGTGGTATTTTTTACATAATTTTATACTTTCGAGGCAAACATAGTTTGGAGATAATATAATGCTGGTAATTTTACTATGATAATGTATTTTTAAAGTTTAATGCTGTATTAATTGTCATGTTTCTATAAAAGTATATGACGGCAGGTCATTTTTTACTAAATATATGGCTGGTATTTTTACCATAATGTATTTCTGGACATTGGTAGCCACCAAACAAAAATGAAGACCCTATTTTCCTAGAGCTGGGACCCTAACAAGTGCTACCACTTCGTTATTTACATTATTCATAATGTTATCCTCATCGTCATTGCCATATTCACAACGTTTCGACCGTTTAACGCTCCGGCCTTCTTCAGGTGAATGGTTTTCTGAGATGAGGCATTATCACTACTTGCATTATTTACATTATTCGGAGTGTTTCCTCATCTCCATGGCCATATTCACAACATTTCAACCGTTGCACTCTCTGGCCTTCTTCAGGTGATTGGATCTCTTAGATGAGGTATTATGACTACTTGCATTATTTACATTATTCGTAATGTTATCCTCATCGTCATTGCCATATTCACAACGTTTCGGCCGTTTTACGCTTCGGCCTTCTTCAGGTGAATGGATCTCTGAGATGATGCATTATGACTATCTGCATTATTTACATTATTCGGAGTGTTATCCTCATCTTCATTGCCATATTCACAACGTTTCGGTTGATGTACGCTCTGGCTTTCTTCAGCTGATTGGATCACTGAGATGAGGTATTATGATTACTTGCATTATTTACATTATTCGGACTGTTATTCTCATCGTCATTGCCATATTCACAACGTTTCGGCCGTTCTACCCCTCGGCCCTTTGAATACAATATGGAAACCAGTAATAAGGATTTGCCTGAGAAAAGCAATGAATAACAACACTAAATTGCAATATAAGTTCTGGTAAAAAAATTAACAATAATAATAAATGCAATATGAGCACTGGTGAAAAAGGTTGCTGAGACATTAGATTTATTAGTCCCAGAAATTTATACGCGGATGTTTTCAAAGGGACATGGCCTAGTGGAAATAAACGTTGGATAGATCCAGCGATTGGACCCAAAGAGTTGTGAGTTCAATACCAGGCTACGGCAGCGGTGATCCAATAAACTTGGAGAGTTGAGTTAAATATAAATAAGTGAGACATCGGAAGAGTCATGGCGTGTGGAACTAGAACAATCTGCCACGGTGGACAAAATAAAGGGTTCGGTTCGAAATTCTAATCAACTGAAGAAGGCCGGAAATTTTGTGAATTAGGCAATGGAGATGAGGATAACTCTCCGGGAAAATATCTTGTCCCACGTATGACAAGATTATTGACCTCCTAGCAGACAGTAGCCGAACAAACAATTGCAAAATTTAGTTAACATTTGTCATGAACTTTAAACCTTGGGGTAAAATCAACTCAGATTACGTCCTAGGTATGACGGTAAACTACATCCGCGTCCTGGGTATGACGGTAAACTACATCCGCGTCCTGGGTATGGCGATAAACTGCATCCAACAGCAAGATCTCAGATAATGTTTTCAGAAAAATAATGTTGCCAGCTCTAAGTTTTTGAAACAATAATGTTGCCAGCTCTAAGTTTTTGAAACAATAATGTTGCCAGCTATACGTTTTTTTTTTTTTGAAACAATAATGTTGCCAGCTATACGTTTTTTATTCCATACAAAATAGGCATTTAAAATTCATATAAACTGGATTTGGCATTAAATAACCCACAGTGGTTGATATGCCATAAAACCCAAACAAACAAACAAACAAACAAATCAACTCAGATTGTGGTAAATCCACACTGTTAAGAAAACGATAACTCTAGCATATGTGAATGAAGAAATTCTTAGCATAGAACTTAAGGTTACATCTAGCCAATTAAATTGTCATATGATGAAATCTAATTGCCCGACGAGCAGTGCGCTTAAAATCATGAAGTCTAGAGATTATCATTTGTTTACTTACATTATTTAAAATATTCGGTCTGTTATCTTCATTGCCTGAAGAAGGTCAGAGCGTACAACGGCCGAAACGTTATCAATGTGACAATGAAGATGAAAACAACAGACCGAACAATGTAAATAATATAAATAATTGCAATACCTCATCTCAGAAATATAAACAGATCCTGAATAAGACCAGAACGTTCAACGGTCGAAACGCCGTAAATATGGCAATCAAGATGAGGACAACCGTCCGAACAATTTAAATAATGTAAATGATACCCTGTAGAAGGCCGGGGCGTACAACGGTCGAAAGGTTGTGAATATTACAATAAAGATGAGGACAACAGTCCGAACAATGTAAATAGTGTAAATTATTGCAGTACCTCATCTCAGAAATATAGACATATCCTGTAGAACGCCGGAGCGTACAACGATCGAAACGTTGTGTATATGACAATAAAGATGAGGACAACAGTCAGAACAATGTAAATAGTGTAAATAATTACAATACTTCAATTCAGAAATATAGACAGATCCTGTAGAAGACCGGGGCGTACAACGATCGAAACATTGTGAATATGACAATAAAGATGAGGACAACAGTCCGAACAATGTAAATAGTGTAAATGATTGCAGTAACTCATCTCAGAAATATAGACATATCCTGTAGAAGGCCGGAGCGTACAACGGTCGAAACGTTATGAATATGACAATAAAGATGAGGACAACA
Organism: Acanthosepion lycidas; assembly: GCA_963932145.1. Classification (NCBI taxonomy): domain Eukaryota; kingdom Metazoa; phylum Mollusca; class Cephalopoda; order Sepiida; family Sepiidae; genus Acanthosepion; species Acanthosepion lycidas. Next base: position 23,977,438 of record OZ010609.1, on the reverse strand, counting down.
GTCCGAACAATGTAAATAATTACTATACCTCATCTCAGGGGTATAGACAGATCGTGAAGAAGGACGGTGCTTACAACGGCCGAAATGTTTTGAATATGGCAATGAAGATGAGGATAACAGTCCGAATAATGTAAATAAAGAAAGATTAAATTAAAAGGAAGGGGAAGAAAGAAGCACAGATTGAAGTAAAAAAGAAAAAGGAAATTGAAGAAAAGAAGGAATCGGTTCAAAAGAGAAAAAATTAAAAAAAAAAAATGAATGAATGAAAAATAGAAGAAGAAGAAAAAAAAGCATAAAAGAACTAAAGAATTTGACTTATTTCCCGGGTTCCTCTTTTAAATCCAAGGATTTATCCTTTCTTCTAGAAATCTCTCAGCATTTGAAGATAAAACGAATTTAGAAGAAATGTCGACCAATCAACACGGCGAACCTGAAAGATGTCATGAATTTTTAAGCTGATTCCGATTCGACGAAGCACTTTACAGGAATCGAAAACAAAATTAAAAATAAACAAGGAAACAAGGCTGGGTCAAAACTGAATTAATTTGTCATTAGACAAGAAACAACACCCCCACTGCGGATTTACGAGTGTGAAGAAAGATTGGGCCCCTTCTACCTGATTGTGACTAATGCGAATTTCTGACAACTTTTTTTTCGCGTTTTGATTTTTTCGTCATCATCATTATTATTTCAAAGATTTTTATGTTCACACCAAGTGTTTGGTATCACTGGATACTGAGAAACAGCATGTCTCCTCAAATATCCAGCACTTTCCTCAGTATCATAATAGAAATTAGTTTGGAGTGTTTCAAATTCCAACACTTCTTGGATTTAAAGTGATATTATTTTTTGTAATTGGCGAAGAAACCGAAGTAAGAAAAGGTAAAAAAGAAAATACCGTGTTTAACAATGTATCGACATTACGTGTGTCTTCTTTTTAAACCATACATTATTATTATTATTATTATTATTATTATTATTATTATTGTTGTTGTTGTTGTTGTTGTTGTTATTATTATTATTATTATTGTTGTTGTTGTTGTTTTTATTATTATTATTATTATTATTATTATTATTATTATTATTATTCCTTTGGTTTCTGGTGTATACACACTTCTTTCCGGCTCTGGACCAGAGACCAAAGGTCAGAGGTAGAATCATGGCGTATTACACTGAGTATTTCTTGAGGAAAATAACCCTAAGTTCACACCTATTTTTCATAGATGACTATGAAAAATAGGTGTGATCTTAGGGTTTTTTACCTCAAGAAATACTCAGTGTAATAAGGCAGGATGCTAACTCAGACCTTCTTAAGGTGGGGTCTGTACATGTGAATTTTTTTTTATTTCTTTAAAGTATAGGCTCCAGGAATCCCTTCAATGGATCTGTTGGAATTTTTTTCCAATCAATCCAAGGGCTCCAACTACAACTAGAGTTGTTTATTATTATTATTATTATTAGTAGTAGTAGTAGTAGTAGTAGTAGTAGTAGTAGCAGTAGTAGTAGTAGTATATTTCCTTCTTCCACGCGTTTTTCGTTTTCAACCGAATATCTTGCATTATGGGTGATCTCCGGCATTTCGTACAACCTCCAACAGATAGCAGCTTTCGTAGAAGATTTTAAAAAATTCTGAAGCGGTTATTATTCCGATTTTTCATAATGTAGGATTTAATTTCGATGCTATAGACCACATTCACCCAGTGATAACGGAGAGAGAAGTGGTCTGGATATGCCACATTTTGAATGATTCAATCCGGAGGTCGATGCATTATATGAGCTTGGTAATTTCTTTAACTTTGATATTTATGATGGCCAGGCGTGGCCATTTCGATAAGGAGGAAATTTCTTTGTTTCTTTTCAACGATGATGACGTCTGGTTTTGGTGGCCTAAAGGACGCTGTTTGTTTGAACGTTGAAATACCACAAGATAATCATGAGTTGGTCGTATTCGATCACCTTCTCTGGCTTGTGGTGGTACCATTTCTCATCGACTTCAGCTTCATACTTTCTACATAGGAACCAATACAGATCGGCGGCCATTTTTATCACTTTATCGTTTGTATCTTTTCTCCGCAAGCATTCTCATATATATATATATATATATATATATATATATATATATATATATATATATATATATATATATATATATAAGTCTATATTTATCTGATAGATAGATCTATCTGTCTACCTAGCTAACCACGTCTGTTCATTTCTATGTATGTATGTATGTATCTATCTATATGTAGCTATATATATATATATATATATATATATATATATATATATATATATATATATATATATATTTATCTCATATATATATATATATATATATATATATATATATATGTATATAGATAGATAGATAGATAGATAGATAGATAGATAGATAGAAAGATAGATAGATAGATAGATAGATATCAATGATTTCCATATATATATCAATAATGTTTGCCATACATAGATAATTAACTCGCTGTTCATGCAATTCACTTCTCAATTTGTTCACATCTATCTATCTATCTATCTATCTATCTATCTATCTATATATATATATATATATATATATATATATATATATATATATCCCAGTTTGTTCACATCTATCTATCTATCTATCTATCTATTTCTGTTCATTATCTATCTATCTATCTATCTATCTCAATTTGTTCGCATCTATCTATCTATCTCAATTTGTTCACATCTATCTATCTATCTCAATTTGTTCAAATCTATCTATCTATCTATTTATCTCAAATTGTTCACATCTATCTATCTATCTATCTATTTATTTGGATGTTGAAATCCCACAAGATGATCTTGATTTAGTCGTTTTCGATCACCTTCTCTGGCTTGTGTTGATAACATTTCTCATCGACTTCAACTTCATACTTTCTACATATGAACCAATACAGATGGGCGGCCATTTTTATCACTTTGTCGTTTGTCTCTTTTCTCCGTAAGCATTCCACAAGCGCGAATTGTGTGGGTTACATTTCCCATATCCATGCCACACATCCTGCACTTGTTCGAATCCATTTGGTTATAGATGTTCTCTTGCGCAGAATTAATATCCATCGTTTTCTCTTGAGTGGTTACCAGGAGACGTTTAGTCTCGTGTTCTAATTCGCCTTTCGTCAACCAATCCCATGAAACTTTTGTCTTAATAGCTTTGGTGTGCCTTTCAAAAAACCCATCAAACGGCGGCATTGTTTCATTTGCGTTTATGGCTTACGATCACATCACGATGATAACATCGGTTCCCGTACGATCAAACGAAGTTAAGCAATGCTGAGCCTGGTCAGTACCTAAATGGGCAACTTCTCGAGAATATCAGGTGCTGTAAGCTTGGATGTAATGGTGGTGTAATGCATAACAGCTTGGAATTAGAAATAGGAGTGCTGGGTTCGAATTCCTGTCAAATTCGTTATATTCCTTTAAATGCAAATACCATTGGGAAATGTATGAATTCACCTATCATCCTCCCAGCTATGGATTAAATTGTATAATTTTTTATCAGAAAATCATTATTAACTCAAAAAAAGGCTTCACCTTTAAACTTTAAAATGTTGATAAGCCGTAAAAAAAGACATATCGATTAAAGTTTGGTTTGGTGACAGCAGCCACGATTTCTTCTTGGATGTTGAGTTAATTTCAATAACTTTGCCTGTTTTCAGTCAAGTTCGTTATATTCCCATATATCTGTTCATCTCTCTCTCTCACTATCTATCTAGATTTTGAAAATCCACAAGATGATCTTGACTTGATCGTTTTCGATCACCTTTTCTGGCTTTTCTCGTCTGCTTCAGCTTCACATTTCCGACAGAGGAATAAATGCAGATGAGTCGCCATTTTATCAAGGCAGTACATGTATTCTTCCATGATTATTATTATTATATATCTAAGTCTGTTCCTATTTATCTATCTATCTATCTATCTATCTATATATCTATTTGGATGGTGAAATCCCACAAGATGATCTTGACTTGGTCGTTTTCGATCACTTTCTCTGGTTTCTGACGGTACCATTTCTCATCGACTTCAATTTCATACTTCCGACATAGGAACCAAAATATTATTATTGATCATTTTATTTGGTTACTAATAATATATATATATATATATATATATTTAAATCATTTCACCCCAATCAAGTCAATAATGCCACTAAAACACAAGGGATTAATGAGTGTTAAGGAATATGATAAAAATATACAACTGATGTTAGAGGACAATAAAAGAACGAGAATTCAGACAACAGAGGTTAACGATTGACATTGCAATTTGAATTTTTGAAGTTCAAACATGACATGAAAGCAGGAAACCGGAAGAGAATTCCACAATCGGAATAGAAGAAACAACTAGCATAGAACTTGCGGTTATATCTATCCATTTTAAACAGTAAAATCTCGTCGCCAATCAAGTACTGTGTTTAAAGTGAAAAAGTCCGTGTACCAGAGAGAAAAGTTAATCAGTACAATTACCTGGAAAGTATTTATAGAGAAGAAGAAGAAGAAGAAGAAGAAGAAGAAGAAGAAGAAGAAGAAGAAGAAGAAGAAGAAGAAGAAGAAGGAAATCTAAAAAATGTGGCACATGAGGACATCAATAATTCTAGTTGTATTTGGAGTACTCGGAGTGATTGGAAAAGTTTCCCGGTAGCCCATGTACTAATGAAAAGATTTATCTATATGATATGTGTGAACTTTGCTTTTTTTTCTTTTTTTTTTCTGACATTAGGGATGAGGTTACATGCAACAGAAGTAAAAGGATATTACTATTATTATTATTATTATTATTATTATTATTAGAAGAAGAAGAAGAAGAAGAAGAAGAAGAAGATAGATAGATAGATAGATAGATAGATAGATAGATAGATGTGAACAAATTGAGATAGATAGAGTGATGTGAACAAATTGAGATAGATAGATGTGAACAAACTGAGATAGATAGATAGATAGATAGATAGATAGATAAATAGATGCGAACAAACTTAGATAGATAGATAGATAGATAGATAGATAGATGTGAACAAACTGTGATAGATAGATAGATAGATAGATAGATAGATAGATAGATAGATAGATAGATAGATGCTGCATGGCAAGAGACTAACAAAATGTGGAACAAATTCCTGGAAGATGCGAACGTATCGATATTTTTGCTGTCACCGAAAGAAACACTTTGCTGAAAACCTGAAAATACCGTCTCAAAATAAGGTATGGGCTAACGGCCACATCTCCTCCCGCTATGGGTTAATTAGTAAAAATTGGATCACGAAACATTTATTATCAATGAATGAAATCCTGATTAGTTGCACAAGAATGTCTTTTAGATTTATTTACAAACTCTGGGTAAAATGTATAGATGCTACCACGGGCACAAAGTGATAGCTACAAAATTTCTTTTTGTTTATCAATCTCTGCTTAGATATTAATCCACCTTTTCTCCACCCTAGATACGAGTTGATTAGTACGATTTAGATCATTAACACAGTATTATCTCCCCCCTCAACCAATCAAATTCTTGAAATCTAAAAATGTTTCCTGGCTTTAAATGACCTGAAAAGGATTGGTAAGCCGTAGAAAACGAGTCAATCAATCGATGAAATACTGATTAGCTACACAGAAATGTCTTTTAGATTTATTTACATTTGCTGGAATATAAACATATAGAAACGGATATGGCTACAAAGTGAGGGGTCAGTTTATGTAATGATTTTAATATCTAATTGATCACCTATTTTATATCCACATTATAATTTCTTGTTTGCTTATAATATTCTGAATCCACCTCTTCTCCCCCAAGCCATGGGTTAATTAGTAAGACTTGTATCGCTAAAATCATTATTATCTACAAAAAATATCTTAGAATCTAAAATAGATTTCCTGGATTTAAATAAGCTGCAGTGGGTTGCTAAGCCGTAAAAAAAAACCCCGAATCAAACAAGTACACACTGCCCGACCCAGGGATTTAAATCACAATCACTATTTGCATTAAATTTGCAAACCCACGCTTGTAACCACTAGGCCATTGTCTTGGCTCGGGCAATCCGTACCTCGTGAATAATGAACTATTCCGTTTTAATCATGTGAGGATACAAATAACATATCCAAGACGTTACCTGGTTTCAGTGAGAGAATGAAAGAAAGAAGGAAAGATAGAAGTGTTTAACGTCTGTTTCAGTGAAATGGAAAAATGTTAATTTGAAATCTTTTCATTTATACCCACTTCTTAAAATAACGACAAACATTCATATTTTTTATTGTTATTGCAATATTCTTTTGAAGTCGTTAAGTTCAAATATTTAAGTATACGACACGAGAAATTCAATGTATATTTTATTGTCGTAGAACTTGCCATTAGCTTAGTTAATCATTAGCTTAAGAATTAAGATTTAGCAGAATATTAAAATAGGAAAAACTAGTGACAATAGGCAAGAATTATGTTGAACGTAAAAAAAAAAAATTTAGAGCTTAAGCGGTAATTAAAATTTTAAAACGATTCTATTGATTCAACGGAAACACCGCGTGATCGATTATATTTTAACAACTTGAACAGTTTACATCAGCGGTCTTTATTTGTCATCGCCAATAAACACTTCTCGATAAGAAAAAAATAAATACAGTCCGTGCGGAAATAAAGATGAGGCAATCAATCATATAAGAGAATTATCAGCGCGCTAAGTGGATTCCGCGAGATGAGTTCAAATTTCACTCGAATCATTGACTTGACATTGATGACCTCGGAAAAAGCATGGACACATCTTCCTCACGCTGTACGTAAAATAGATGTGTGGACTAGGCAATCCTCCCTTGTAGCCAGTCTAGTATATGGACCAATTTGAACTAAATTGTTTGCAAATAATAAAGAAGGCATGAATCTATCCTTCCCTAGTAACTGCTTAAATAGATAACCAGACTGGTTATTTTAGTCTTAGCATGACAAGCAGCCTGGAAAGAAAGCAATCTCTGAATTTAAATCACCTCAAATAAGAGCTGGACAAATTGTTACCTTTGGTTATGAAACCACCCTAGGAGGAGGATATTTTAATTCAAATCCCTGTTAATAATAGGATAGACTGTGTTCTTTAACTTTGTTAAGGCAAGCACACCAGGGGAAAGAAATCTTTAAATTCACATCCCCGTAAATAATAGGGCAGACTTATAACTTCGTTATAAAAACAGTCTCTGAGAAAGAAATTTTGAAATTCAAAGGCCAGTTAATAATAGCGTAGACTGAGGTCATTAGATTTGATATGGAAAATGTGTAGAACAAGGAATTTTATGAATCAATTCGCGAACTCTTAAATCACATAAGTGTACTGAAAAGGTTTTAAAACCACCATCTCCCTGAGCACTTAGCGACCTCTTGAGAATTTGGGAATCGTAGTCATAGAGTACTTTTGAGAGCAATGGATAAAATCTGGAATTATATCCATATCTGTAGAATGGAATACACCCTATAAAATATTCAAGCTCTACTTAAAAAATGTTGTCGTGTCCTCCCTCTAATGGGGCTATTGTGGACTCTTCCACTTACTATAAATAGTAAGAAAGTAAGCCCCGGGGAACAATGATATAGACTGTTCAACGTGAAAATTCCTGCTTGGAGGGTTTTGTAAAGCATGGCTTATCATCTCTCAGTTGCGTCTGCGTCCTTGGACAGAATGCGCTCAGGGGCTTCTGTGTCAAAGGACAGATGGGCAACTGAGAAAATAATACTAAAAGGTCCCCAGCCTGAGGGAAAAGCTACCCAGGCTGCACCCTCCCATTGCAGAAGAGGGAGGGATCGGTGCTCACACCGAGGCCAGCGCAATCGACGGTTGCGGGGGCTGTGGGAAATTTTTGTTCCTTGCCCGGTGTACGCGTCGGGCTCCTCACATTAAACCGACCTTGTGTCACAACCTGACCTCGTGGGGGAACGAGTAAACACAGTGATATAGACTGTTCATTAGTGTCAAACTATCTGTCTCAGCAGCGAGGAACCCGGACGAAGCTTTGCTGAACGGCAAAGTTTCGTCCGGGAAGGTAGACAGGCCTTGAACCCGTTTGTGCGGGTTCTAAGGGAATATGTTTGGCCGAGCATACGGGCTTGGAGAACCCACGATAAACTCGGCCTTGTGCCATATAGACCCACGTGGGGAAGTCATTAAATATAACTTGTGACGTGGACAGTTCTACGGAGGCTGTGACTGTTCGCAGCTCCTGTCGAACTCTCTGCTTTGGATAGAGAGGAAGCCGGACGAGGTTGTGCCGAAGGGCGGCGTTTCGTTTGGGAGGTAGACAGGCCTGAATCTGTTTATGCTGGTTCAACGGGGTTTTTTTGGACGAGTCTACTGGCTCGGATGACCGATGTTAAACTCGGCCTTGTGCCACATGTACCCTTATAGTTGGGGGGCTGCTAAATATAACAGTGATATAGACTGAACGCTCGTCAGCCAACACACTCCTAAGTTGTGCAACACATTTCTTTTGTATTTATTGTTCAATTCACTATCCGCAACCACTTGTTTTGTTATTACTTAACTAATTACTTGGTGACAGCAAATAGTAAATAGTTTTGATGAATGGGATGTTTGGAAGTAAAGATTATGAAGATAAAGTTGATAGATAACAATTCATCCTTGACTGGGAGAGGTTATCATTTTATAGTGTTCAGGAAAGTATCATGGCGTGAGTTTGTTCCAAAAAGTGACAGATCTTGAGAAAAAAAAGCTGGCCGTGGTTAACTGTCTCCAAACATTTGCTATACGGATTATTTATCCTCAAGGACACATGGCACAGTGGATAAAGGCGTTGGTTAGATCCAGTGACAGGACCCAAAGCGTGTGAGTTCAATACCCGGTTAAGGCAGTGGAGAACTTTCAGAGGGAAATTAGCAGGAGATAACTGATAACTGACATCCATTAAACATGGCACGTGGAACTAGAACAGTCTACCCCAGTGAGCGAAATAAATGGTTCAGTTCGACATTCCAACCACCTGAAGAAGGTCAGAGCGTAAAACGGCCGAAACGTTGTGATAAATATGGCGACAAAGATGATGACAACAGTCCCAATAATGTAAATAATGTACATAATACCTCATCTAAGAAATATAGACAGATATTGAAAGGCCGAAACGTTGTAATAAATATGGCGAAAAGATGAGGACAATAGTCCGAATAATGTAAATAATGTATATAATACCTTATCACAGAAATATAGACAGACTCTGGATTATTTATCTTTGCTATCTTTCATTTAATAAAAATACCCAAGAGTCACTCAAGATAGAGTACTAGGTTTTTGCCGCTTAATCAAAGCAGCAGAACTATTCCTTGAGTCGGAAACACCATGTCTAAGCGGACAGCCCAGACAAGCTCGCTCAACTGCGATGATTAAAGGACCCATTGAAAGAGGTGGGTAAAAAAAATCTATTTGGGAATCAGCTGACAGAAAGTGAGAGAAAAAACTGTGCTGCAAGTCTGTTATAGATTATCAGTCAGGTATTCGGGACATTCCCATAAAGGCTGAGAAAAGGGAAAGAAAGGAATGGCTAACTGGTAGACTCGTAATCATTCAAACAATAGCATTACTAAAACTTGGTAGAAGACAGGAGACAGTACATTAGTTATTAAGGGAACTTGTTGTCACTTGATCTCGCCATTCTGCTGACGTGAGAATGCAATGAGATTAAATAAACTTCTGAGAAGTGAACCAACACAAATATAATTTGTTATTCTTTCTTCATTATTATTATTGTACCATTTCTTTTGATATATTCTCTAGTGGCTATTTTCGCTTTATTATTTTTCTTGTTCTTGTTGTTGCTGTAGATGTTGTTGCCGTTGCTGTTGTTGTTATTGTTCTTATTAACTTTATTGGTCATTAATCATGTTGTAATTAACAGAGAAGTTAAGAATAAAAGGAAGATAAATGAGAAGTAGAGGTTGACAGATAACGAATTGGAAAAACTATAAAAAGCTGTAGTAATGTGAATAAGAAAAAAATAAAAAAGTATATGAAAGTTGAAAAGAAAGAAAGAAAGAAAGAAAGAAAGAAAGAATGGAGCACTTGAAATAGGGAAAGAAAAAAGAAGAAAGATACTAAGTACTACAAAGAAAGAAAGAAAGAAAGAAAGAAAGAAAAGCGCATTGAGGAAGGGGAGAAAGGAGAAGAATCAAGTAAGAAAGAAACAAACAAAAGAAAGAAAATTAATCAAAGAGAAAAAATTACAATCGAATGAACGTAAAATAAATAAAAAAAAGAAAGAAAGCTTTAAGGAAGAAGGTGAGAAAAGGAAAGCCGGAAACCGTTTAGAGAAGAAAGAAAGAAAGAAACAAACAAACAAACAAACAAACAAAATAGTTAAGGAAATTTGGATAAAAGAAATAATTTCGGAAAGAAAGAAAGAATATAAAAAAGTAAGCGATAAAGAATGAAAGTAAAGGAAGAAAAGGAACTAAGAAAATAACTAAGAAAATCTAGACAAGAAAAAGAAAGAAAGAAAGAAAGGAAAATGGTTGCGGGAAGGAAAGAAATGTTTAAAAGAAAGAAAGAAAAACAAACAAGTATTTGAAAGAAACACAAAGGAAGAAAGAAATATTTGAAAAAAAGAAAGTAAGGAAAAATTATTAATAAAATGAATGTAGGAGTAAAAGAAAGACAGATGGGAAAAGGAAAGAAAAAAAGAAAGAAATTAATGTGTTAATATGTCAGATGGAAAACAGAGAGAGAGAGAGAGAGAATAAAACAATGAATAATGAATGATAGCCTAAGATGTAAATTAATGAAGAAGTGCCAGCGTAAGAGGGAAAATGAAGAAACCTGAAAATGATAGGGAAGTGTAGAAGAAAAAGAAACTATACGGCCAATAAAGTAAGAAAAACAAGAATGAAAACAAAAAGAAAAACTGAATGGCGAAAGAAATAAAAAGAAAAAAAATACAGAAAGAAAGAACATTAAAAATCGAGAGTTAAAATGGGAGGAGAAAACGTGAAAACTCAAGAATAGGATGAAGGATAGAAAAAAGACAAGCAGGGCGAACGAACGAGGCTAAGAATTGAAGAAAGCAGACGATAATGACAATAAGAAAATTCAAAAATCAGAAGAGAATGCGAAACATAATCTTATCAATAACGAAGCCATTGAATAAATAATTGTTTTGTGATCATGTGACATGGATATGAGCGGCTGAAAGAAAGAATGAAGTATTATTTTTGTCACTTCGGAGACATTAAAGACTTTGATTCCCCGGGTTGGTGAGGGCAGTGGACGCGTCAGAACGAAAAGGCAACTCGAGGACGTGGGGAAGACACGGCTAGTAATATTTGTTTTCATTTGATATGTCTATTTAAAAATAAATAACCAATAAACAGCACGTTCTAAATATGTCGTCTTTTGGAGGGGGCGTTTTTCTATTATTATTATTATTATTATTATTATTATTATTATTATTATTATTATTTCGCCTACAATGAGGGCTGAATAATTTATGACATTTACTTGCTAAAAAGAGGGAGTGGCGAGCGGTGGAATGTCGATATGAGAAAATGCTGGTAAATATTGATAATAATTTTCTTGTCGTTGTACTGTTTGGATAAAAATCTCCGACTTTTTGATACGTTGATTTTTCGCATTTACTCTTCTATTCTGTGTAGTTTTCTTTTTTTTTTTTTTTTTTTTTTTAAATTTCTTTCTTTTTTTGTCAGTCTCGCTTTTGTTTATTTACTAAACTTTTTTTTCGATTTCTTTATTTTATACTCCGTTAATTTATAATCGACTTTTATATTCGTTTTCAGTTTTCAATCAATTCTAATCTTTATTCGTCTCCAGTGAATTTTTCTTTTTCTTTCTTTCTTTTTTCTTTCTTTTCTTTATCTGTTTTATAATATGTCTTCTGTCTTTCTGTCTTTCTTTCATTTATATATTTTGTGTTCATTCGATTGTAATTTTCTTCTACGATAAATTTTCTTTCTTTTCTTTCTTTCTTTCTTTCTTCTTTGTATTTTATTTGTTTTATAATTGTTTTTTCTTTCTTTCTTTCATCTTCCATACTTGTCATTTATTTTGCGTTCATTCGACTGTAATTTACTTCACTGATGAATTTTTTTTGTTTCCTTCTTTCTTTCTTTCTTTCTTTCTTTCTTTCTTTCTTTCTTTCTTTCTTTCTTTCTTTCTAGTACTTGTTTGTTTGTTTCCTGACTTTATTTCTTTTTATCTTTCGTTCTTTCTTTTTTTTTCTTTTCTACCGTCCAGATTTTTCTTTTGCCCATCTTTTCTTAACTTTTCGCATCTTTCCTTCCCGCTTCCATCCATACTTTCTTATTTCCTTTCTTTCTTTCGTCGCTATTGTCCAGATTTTCTTAACTATATTATTTTTCGTCTATCACATTTGCTACAATTCTTTCTTTCTTTCTTTCTTTCTTTCTTTCTTTCTTTCCGAAATTATTTTCCATTATGTATTGTTTTACATTTTCTTTCTATTTTCCGCTACACTTTCTTTGTTTCTTTCTTTGTTTCTTTCTTTGTTTCTTTCTTTCCTTCCGAAATTATTTTTATCCAGACTTACTTAGCTATTTTCTTTCTTTCTTTCTTTTTCTTGTCTAGATTTCCTTAGCTATTTTCTTAGTTCCTTTTCTTCCTTTACTTTCATTCTTTATCGCTTACTTTTTTATATTCTTTCTTTCTTTCTGAAATTATTTCTTTTATCCAAATTTCCTTAACTATTTTGTTTGTTTGTTTGTCTGTTTCTTTCTTTCTTTCTTTCTTTCTTTCTTCTCTAAACGGTTTCCGGCTTTCCTTTTCTCACCTTCTTCCCTAAAGGTTTCTTTCTTTCTTTTTTTTTATTTATTTGACGTTCATTCGATTGTAATTTTTTCTCTTTGATTAATTTTCTTCCTTTTGTCTGTTTCTTTCGTACTTGATTCTTTTCATTTCTCCCCTTCCCCAATGCACTCTTCTTTACATTCTTTCTTTCTTTCTTTCTTTCTTTCTTTCTTTCTTTCTTTCTTTGCGTCTCACAACTATTGAAATGGTTCTTTGTCACTGCTTAATTTCTGTTCTATCAATTTTCTTTCTACAAATCAAACATTTCGAAATTATGAAATGTCAGATCAACGCTTTTATTTTCAAGCAGGAAAATGTTAGAGGTGAATTAGATATAATTATTAATGCTTCATCTAAAAAGGGATGACAATTAAGGATGAACACTAAAAGGTGCAAAAGCCAAAGAAATGAAAGTTATATTCATTCAAATGAATAATGAATTACAACTTCACATTGTTACGACATGGTTTTAAAGAAAGAGAAATATGACGAAGGAAAATGAATACAAATTGGTAATGTATTATATAAAAATACAGACAATTTAAGACTATTACTACTTGGTGGAAAAGCAAGAGAAATAAGATGAAAGAAATACAAGTCAAAAATGAATAATAATTGACAAGACAAAAATGAATAATAATTGACAAGGCTTCATCTAAGAAATTCAGACAACTTAAGACTATTACTACTTGGTGGAAAAGCAAGAGAAATAAGATAAAAGAAATACTAGTCAAAAATGAATAATAATTGACAAGGCTTCATCTAAGAAATTCGGACAACTTAAGACTATTACTACTTGGTGGAAAAGCAAGAGAAATAAGATAAAAGAAATACTAGTCGAAAATGAATAATAATTGACAAGGCTTCATCTAAGAAATTCGGACAACTTAAGACTATTACTACTTGGTGGAAAAGCAAGAGAAATAAAATAAAAGAAATACTAGTCAAAAATGAATAATGATTGACAAGGCTTCATCTAAGAAATTCGGACAACTTAAGACTATTACTACTTGGTGGAAAAGCAAGAGAAATAAGATGAAAGAAATACTAGCCAAAAATGAATAATAATTGACAAGGCTTCATCTAAGAAATTCGGACAACTTAAGACTATTACTACTTGGTGGAAAAGCAAGAGAAATAAAATAAAAGAAATACTAGTCAAAAATGAATAATAATTGACAAGGCTTCATTTAAGAAATTCGGACAACTTAAGACTATTACTACTTGGTGGAAAAGCAAGAGAAATAAAATAAAAGAAATACTAGTCAAAAATGAATAATAATTGACAAGGCTTCATCTAAGAAATTCGGACAACTTAAGACTATTACTACTTGGTGGAAAAGCAAGAGAAATAAGATGAAAGAAATACTAGCCAAAAATGAATAATAATTGACAAGGCTTCATCTAAGAAATTCGGACAACTTAAGACTATTACTACTTGGTGGAAAAGCAAGAGAAATAAAATAAAAGAAATACTAGTCAAAAATGAATAATAATTGACAAGGCTTCATCTAAGAAATTCGGACAACTTAAGACTATTACTACTTGGTGGAAAAGCAAGAGAAATAAGATGAAAGAAATACTAGTCAAAAATGAAGAATAATTGACAAGGCTTCATCTAAGAAATTCAAATAACTTAAGACTATTACTACTTGGTGGAAAAGCAAGAGGAATAAGATGAAAGAAATACTAGTCAAAAATGAAGAATAATTGACAAGGCTTCATCTAAGAAATTCAAATAACTTAAGACTATTACTACTTGGTGGAAAAGCAAGAGAAATAAGATGAAAGAAATACTAGTCAAAAATGAATAATAATTGACAAGGCTTCATTTAAGAAATTCGGACAACTTAAGACTATTACTACTTGGTGGAAAAGCAAGAGAAATAAAATAAAAGAAATACTAGTCAAAAATGAATAATAATTGACAAGGCTTCATCTAAGAAATTCGGACAACTTAAGACTATTACTACTTGGTGGAAAAGCAAGAGAAATAAGATGAAAGAAATACTAGCCAAAAATGAATAATAATTGACAAGGCTTCATCTAAGAAATTCGGACAACTTAAGACTATTACTACTTGGTGGAAAAGCAAGAGAAATAAAATAAAAGAAATACTAGTCAAAAATGAATAATAATTGACAAGGCTTCATCTAAGAAATTCGGACAACTTAAGACTATTACTACTTGGTGGAAAAGCAAGAGAAATAAGATGAAAGAAATACTAGTCAAAAATGAAGAATAATTGACAAGGCTTCATCTAAGAAATTCAAATAACTTAAGACTATTACTACTTGGTGGAAAAGCAAGAGGAATAAGATGAAAGAAATACTAGTCAAAAATGAAGAATAATTGACAAGGCTTCATCTAAGAAATTCGGACAACTTAAGACTATTACTACTTGGTGGAAAAGCAAGAGAAATAAAATAAAAGAAATACTAATCAAAAATGAATAATAATTGACAAGGCTTCATCTAAGAAATTCGGACAACTTAAGACTATTACTACTTGGTGGAAAAGCAAGAGAAATAAGATGAAAGAAATACTAGTCAAAAATGAATAATAATTGACAAGGGCTTCATGTAAGAAATTCAGACAACTTAAGAATCTTAATGACGATCCAATTTATCAGACTTACAAATTCAAAAAGAAATCGAAAAATATAACTCCGGGTATCGGAAAGTAATTCATATTTATCTGTATCTCAACTCATTTAAACCAATTATTTAACTCATCTCTTTACAACTTCTCTCTGTTAAATTTCATTCCCCACCTTCAGCTTTAGTCCTTCCTGTTCTTCTTTCTTCTGTTACAACCTCTCTCTAGAGCTTTCATACATTCCCACACATACACTCTCACTAAAACTTTGAACTCACACTCTTTGGGCCCAATCACTGGATCTAGCTAACGCCTTTATCCACTGTGCCATTTGTCCTTGAGTTCGAAACGTTGTAATAAATATGGCAACAAATGTGAGGACAATAGTCCGAATAATGTAAATAGTGTACATAATACCTCATCTCAGAAATATAGACATATATATATATATATATATATATATATATATATATATATATATAAATATAGAAAGAATAGTCAGATTTCTAATCCAGAGTTTTTTTTACTATTTAAAGATATATATTGATCGCGACACAGAAATTACCGTGTTTCGAAACCAAAACCTAAATCTTAAATTAAACTTAAAATTTGAAGTTCAGTTCCATTTTCAAGTGATGCTGAATAATAATAATAAAAATAATAATAATGATAATAATAATAATAATGACAATAATAATAATAATAATAATAATAATAATGATAATAATAATAATAATAATAATGATGATGATAATAATAATAATAATGATAATAATAATAATAATAATAATAATAATAATAATGATAATAATAATAATAATGACAATAATAATAATAATAATAATAATAATAATAATAATTGCAATAAATATAATAATAAATTGCAATAATAATAATAATAATAATAATAATAATAATAATTGCAATAAAAGATTGCAGTAGACTAATTGCAGGGATTCCTGGAAGCCCATGCCTCAAGGAGATACAAAAAATTGTTCTGACAAGTACAGCCCACACTTTACGAAGGGCTCTATCTATGTAATTTTTTTTTTTTTTTGCCAGTGGAAAGTGTCATGATGCCATTTCTAACCTTAGGTCCCTGGGTGGGACCCGGAAAGAAATGTGTAAACGCCAGAAAGCAAAGAAAATAATAATAATAATAATAATAATAATAATAATAATAATAATAATAATAGTGTTATTCAGCCTCGCTTGAAAAACAAAACTTAACTTCAAATTTTAAGTTTAACTTAAGATTTAGTTTTTGGTTTCGAAACACGTTAATTTCTGCGTCGCGATAAATGCATATTTTTAAAAATAAATATACATATATATATATAAAAACATATATAGGAATATACTCGATTCTTCTGCCATTTTTCGACGTATGTGGGGCAAGCAACTCAGGTCCTAGGAGCCGACAGCCAGACACCAGCACTTAGGATTTGATTATAGTGGTGTAGGCTTTGTGGAGAAGCAATCACATTTTTGGAAAAGCTGAATACAGATACCTGTTGCACACTATGCCACAAGGTTCCCAAACGACCCTCCGCAGGTTTTGATTTCAGAGTTGTCTTTCTCTTAGACCGGTTGCCAACCAAGGCTATAGAACAGTGTCTCCCTGTTATTTATCCATATATATATATATGTATGTGTGTGTGTTTGTGTGTATGAGTGTGTGTGTGTGAGTCTTAATGGCTCTGTTTATCTTCCCAGCCGTGGGCAATGAGGCAAGAGGGTGACCTCACCTTTGCCTCCAGACGTCTGCACAAATGAGACATCGTGGGGTGATAGACATTAACCTCGACAGATGCTAAGACTTCGCCAACAATCGCTCATGTTGGAGACGCTATTTATTTAGATTATTCAGCATTTTTATTAATTATTATTTTCTTTGATATGTTCCGCTTTAGCTTGATGTGCCATCTAAGAGTTCATGGCGGTTTTCAGTTGTGGAAGATTTCAGTCTGTCGTCAGTTTTTATTTATAATTAAGGAGACATGTTTTCCATCAAGATGAAAATAGCGTCAGTATATCTGTCATATATTGGGGGCTTCTTGAAATTATTAAAGACCTTCTTTCATACAAGACGAACATGGCTGGTTAATTATAAATGAAACTTGAAGATAGACTGAAATTGTTTACACCATTTGAATGCTACGACAAAATACTAAATCAGATTTCTTTTAAAACTAAAAAGGAACACATCAAGCATAAAATAATAATTCATAAAAAATTAATAATAGATATCTAATTTCCAGGTGAACCATACAAAAAAAAACCTTTATATATATATATATATATATATATATATATATATATATATATATATATATATGTGTGTGTGTGTGTGTGTGTGTGTGTGTTATTTTATATACAATTACAAATGTTTCGACACAGTAAATGTATCTTGAACTCTTGGAAAGGGAAAGATTAATTTTAAAAAGCAGAATAATTTAAAAAATAGACTTGTGCTCTTTGCCTTGATTAACCAATCTAATGGGACCTCCGTATATATGTATATCGACTCGATAAATTACTTAATTATGAATATCTCAAATCCTCCTAATAATTTATATCACTTGTATATCCTTACTTGATATTGATATATATATATATATATATATATATATATATTATATATATTGATATATATATATATATATATATATATATATATATATATATATATATATATATATATATTGATATATATATATATATATATATATATATATATATATATATATATATATATATGGTCGATTTCGACGTATGGAGATCCGACAACCTTATTTAGTTTTTATTTTTGTGTCGGATGTGACACTTCAGTCCCTTTAGTGACCTGCATACAAGTCCATATATTTTGCAACAGCGTGGATATCGGGACATGGCCACAGGAATATTTGCTGATATTTTTCGCCATTGTCTTTTGTCTCTCAAGGTCTGTCAACAGTCCTTTGTCCATTGTCAAGCTGCCTATACATGAGGACCCTATATATATATATATATATATATATATATATATATATATATATATATATATATATTAGGACTCTTCCATTGTTTTCGACGTATGAGTATCTTTCATTTCAGTTTTTATGTTTATGTTTGGTTTGAGACAACAATCCTGCACCGGATTTGAAAACATATCCACACGAAGGGCATACTGATCATATCAACTTATGTGCTCTCTTACAGGAACTGTAACTGAGCACATCTCAGTGGCAGTATAAATCACAAGTGGGCTCTGTGGGTGTTGAGATGTGCCTGAGCAGGCGTCTGCAACGAGGACTGATTAGCCGCACAACCAGAAGAGTATGCTCAGAAACAAGTAGCTCCCCATCATATATATATATATATATATATATATATATATATATATATATAACGTCATCAACAGACAGACTGTTTCGCTGTTTCACAGCTCATCAGTGTGGCTAGACATCCGGTTGCCTCTAGCTCGGATCGAAACCCGACTGATTTGGTATCAATTCTACCACTAAGCCGTCGGCGCACGACAGGGAAGCAGGTGGATTTTTAGCGTATTTATTTTTAGAAACAGGCCCAGTGACTGACAGTGACTCAATTCGCTATGCGAAGAGTTTCGCTATATATAAGCTATAATAGTCACTGTTTACAAACCCAAACCTACTCCCTAGAGAGCTCAACTGAAATTAATATTTATTTCAGGAGCCAATATACAAATGCTGAAAGCTGATGTCTTACAAGGGTAGCTGGCTTTATACAATATAACATCGAGTGCAATATAACAACTGCGTGGTGTAATGGTTAGCAAGCTTGTCTTGCTAAATCAGTTACTACTGAAAAGTGAGTTCGATCCTCACTGGATGCCCCATACTTTCGGCTTTGTGCCAGATCTAAGCAATATCTACAATGTGGCATCCTTCTCTATCGATCATCATATATAAAAAAGAAAATGCATGTAAAAATTCACCTTGACCTTTATAAATGACGCCACCTTGAGTGTCTTGAAATTGGTTCTAGAAATCGAGGAAACGCCGGAATAAACCCAAAAGATATTACATAATCACAGATAAAAATGAATTACTTAAATTGAATATAGAAACATTCGAATTCTTGGGAAAAAATAAATAAAAATGAACTTTGGTATATCTATCGATTATGTTAATCAATAAATTCGGTATATTTTTTCAAATTGGATAACAGAACTTGTCGATATTATCCAAAAATACATGCTTTAAAGAATATATATATATATATATATATATATATATATATATATATATATATATATATATATATATATATATATATATATATTCATGTTTCATTAAAAAGGACAGACAACGTACTACCGCTAACCATTTTATTTAATTTTTTTATTGTTCGAACATTGCTTTCTTTTTGGGACACAGTGTGTAGAAACTGTTCAAATGTTCTATAATTCCGAACGCTTTACATTTATCCATTATCAAGGATGATTTCATTTATTCAAGGATGATTTTTATTTTTTTAATGAAACATACATAAATGAAGGATTGCTGCCTAATACACAATATATATATATATATATATATATATATATATATATATATATATATATATATATGTGTGTGTGTGTGTGTGTGTGTGTGTGTGTGATCAGTGATACAGCGAAACAGTCTGTCATCCACAGACAGACTGTTTCGCTGTATCACAGCTCATCAGTGTCGCTAGACGTCCGGTTGCCTCTAGCTATGATCGAAACCCGACTGAATTGGCGTCAGTCT
Organism: Acanthosepion lycidas; assembly: GCA_963932145.1. NCBI lineage: Eukaryota > Metazoa > Mollusca > Cephalopoda > Sepiida > Sepiidae > Acanthosepion > Acanthosepion lycidas. The sequence goes on along the minus strand of OZ010609.1, from coordinate 23,957,275 downwards.
ACCACTAAGCCGTTGGCGCACGACAGGGATGAAAGTGAATTTAAGCGTATTTAATTTTAGATAAACACACAGTGACTGAGAGAACTCGATTCGATTTAACGAAGAGTCTTGCATTATTAGCCGTAATAGTCACTATTTACAAACTCACACTTCCTCCCCAGAGAGCTCAACCGAAATAGATTTTTCAGGAGCATAAGTCTTTCACCCCAAGCAAGGAGTTGAGTGCCACTATCACGCAAGGGGGTTAAAGTGAGTGGAAGCAAAAGTAAAGAAGCATGTTTGGGGAAAGGATAAAGAGAAGCACATGGATCAAGGCATTAGAAGATGTTGATTGACATTATATTTGAAAATTTGAAGATTATAGATATCAGGGAAGCAAGTAAGAGGAAGGTAGTTCCACTGTTGGGAAGTGCAAGAGAAGAAGCTGTTGGAGCAGAAGAGGCGGTTACATTTAACTGTTTCGCCATTCAAAGGGTGGGTCCGAGATGTGAACCTAATAGTTTACACGATCCTTACCTGCCT
>OZ010609.1:23939253-23951753 GCA_963932145.1 Acanthosepion lycidas | reverse complement strand
CTGATAAGAACTCCTACAATTTTGAAGAGAGACTGCTTGCAAGTTTATGGATACATGATCGTGAATAAACTGAATGCTGTACATGTGTTTTGTATTACTTTATGATTACTTGTTCTGTTGTTCTCATTACTTTTTGGTAGGACTGACTATCGGACCACTCTATATATGATTTTGCTAAAAAAAAAAAATGAACATTGAAAAGGATAAGGCGGTGAATAAGAAGATTCAGAGAAAGGGTAAGAAAAGAATAAAAGTAAAATATAATAAGGAATTTTTTGTTGTTAAACAACCATGGAATTTCCAAGTTTACAAATGATAAAGTATTATTCTTTTGTCTACATAAAAGAAATACAGGAAAGTAATCTTGCTAAAATAGAAACGATTTTGAAATGTTCTGTTTACTTTCTTCCGTTCCTTAATTGTTTCCTACCCCAAAAGATAAACAATAAAAAAGTTTAAAAAAACAAAAACAAAAAAAAAACAAAAACCCACAACTGAAGATTAAAAATAAAACGGAAGTATATATATATATATAAAAACAAAAAACAACCTAATAATGAAGAGGCTATAGAGAACAAAATGGAATAAAATAAAACATGGGGAAAAAAGTAACTAAAAATAATGTCTGCATGCCATCTCCCTGAACGATGATTAGTGCTAAGTTGTTCTCTACATCCGTATTCATTTGTTTCTCTGTTTAAAATTTGATTCAACTTCTTAACCCCAATACCCAAGTCTCATTCTAGGACTTGTCGTCTGTAACTATTTCTCAGTACGCGCATGCGTCAACATCTGCTTATTTTTAAGTAATGTTCGGCTCAGAGTATAGAGGGCGCTCATTCTAGAATTTGTCGTCTGTAATTTTTTCTCAGTACGCGCATGCGTCAATATCTGCCTATTTTTAAGTAATGTTCGGCTCAGAGAATAGAGGGCGCTCATTCTAGGATTTGTCGTCTGTAACTTTTTCTCAGTATGCGCATGCGTCAACATCTGTCTATTTTTAAGTAACGTTCGGCTCAGAGTATAGAGGGTGCTCATTCTAGGACTTGTCGTCTGTAACTTTTTCTCAGTACGCGCATGCGTAAATATCTGCCTATTTTTAAGTAATGTTCGGCTCAGAGAATAGAGGGCGCTCATTCTAGGATTTGTCGTCTATAACTTTTTCTCAGTACGCGCATGCGTCAACATCTGCCTATCTTTAAGTAACGTTCGGCTCAGAGTATAGAGGGCGCTCATGTTTGCTGTGTAAAGCGATTGATTGATAGACGCTGTGGTTTGGCGTAAGGGGAGATAACTTCTTTTTAATGTCGCACACACTGACAAAAAAGGGCAAACGAAGTCAATTAAGACCATAAATAAAAATTAGAAGGGTGGAGTCAAGTGGGAGATAATAATAGAAACCGAACGACGGCAAATAAAGGAAAAATTTGAAGCTATTTCATATCTAACGCTGTGATTATCAACTCGGGAATAAATGTGTTAAAGCTATCTTTCAAAAACCCAGTTCTGCTAATGGTATTATTAGCCGTTTCCTTATAAGGAAACGTTTGGTATTCATTAACGGAACAGCCAGTACTACTTCGGTTGAAATTTATAAAATCTTTCTCTTAAAATTTTTTTTTTTTTTTTAAATAGCTTTCTCAAGTCCAGTAACTGTTATAGATCTTCCCACTATTAAGGGATTTACTTCTTAACCTTATATTTGAAGTAGTGTGGATTTTTAACATCTTGATTATGTTATTATTTTCTCTACAAGTTACATGTGCTATCCATTTTAGCTGTTGCTGCTGTTGGTAGTCTTCAAGTAAAGTTGTCGAGTAGAATTCTTTGTCTGAGCTTCTGTAGCTCCAGTCTACAATGTTCAAAGAATGCGGAGCTTTGCCAAGTCTCCCAAGCTTTACACGCTCCAAGCCTTTTATTTTCACTGCTGATCATAGTAAGTGGTTGTATGCAACTGGCAGTTTAGATAATTCTGAACGGGGTTGGCGCCATGCATGACATATATACGAAAGTGTCGATCTGACGTGGCTATTTTAGAACATGACTTGAGTTTTCAAGTTAATGGTTTGGCTTCGTAGCGTAGGTTGGCTACTTTGTGAGGTCGAAGGACTACGGTATTCGCCAAAAAGCCTCTCATTCGGAAAACTCAGTCCTGAACGACGAAAAGATTACAAAGGGTAACAGCAGCATGAAGATTCAAACTGCAGAAAAAAGTGAGGACAAGACAATCCAATAAGAACTGATCGCCAGCCAAATGCAACATCTTCTCTTGCATCCGATATGGAAAAGGATACTCTTATGCAGAGGACAAATATATATACATTTCGCCTTCCTCCCTGCCACAATGGCTTAGGGCTAGACTCTACGACCGATACCATTATATATATATCGCCTTCATCCCTGCCCTAATGGCTTAGGGGTAGACTCTCCGGCCGATACCATTATATATATATATATATATATATATATATATATATAATTAAGTAATTCATCGCGTCTAGAAGAAACTTCAACAGAATGCAGAAAGCACTGGACGGCCGTTTCGTTTTATATTTGGGACTGCATCAGCAGTGTACATCCACTACTAAGAATTGAAACCCAATTTTATCAAGAATCTCTAAATATATAGCAGAAGCACCAGACCAGATGTGGCAGCAATATTCAAAGCAAGGATGAATGGTAGACTTATAAATATGTAAGATAGATTCTACTTTGGATTTTATCAAGAATCTCTAAATATATAGCAGAAGCACCAGACCAGATGTGGCAGCAATATTCAAAGCAAGGATGAATGGTAGACTTATAAATATGTAAGATAGATTCTGGAGGTAAAAATTGTTTAGCACGACAAAGTAACCCAACTTATATATTCTTTCTATTTATTCCACCTGAGAATTTTAACCCGACATGGCCCATTGAGTCACGCTGCTGGAGGTTAGCATCAGCCACGCCGATGAAAGGCAGGACGTGGTCTCTCAGATGATTAATAGAAAGCAGTTTTGTTTTGGAGGCGTAAAAATAATGAGCTATTGTTTGTCTCAGTTGACAACAGACTGGAGGTCGATTTTGACATACACCTCCTATTTGACCATATCGAACTGCTTTTCCCTTCTTTCTTTCTTTCTTTCTTTCTTTCCGCGTTTCTTTTTCTCTCTTTCTTTCACTTTGTGATATATTTCCTATTTATTTATTTATTCCTTCTTTTTTTTCTTTTCTCATCCTTTCTTTCTCTCTCCCTCTGGATTTTGATTTCGGTTTTTGCTTTATCTTTATTTATTTATTTATTTATTTTTGAAAATTATTTATTTTTTGTTTCTTTTTCTCTCTCTGTCTCTCGCTCCCCCCCCTCTCTCTCTCTCTCTCTCTTTCACTTTCTCATTGTCTTTGCTTTTACTTTATTTTTCTTTCTATCTTTCTTTCTTTCGTTCTTTTTTCATCTTATTCTCTTCGTTTCTCTTCTTTGTTTCGTTGTTTCTCCCTCTTTCTCCCTCTCTTGCTCTTCCTTTCCTATTGTTAAACAGTCTTTCTTTCTTTCTTTCTTTCTTTCTTTCTTTCTTTCTTTCTTACACATTGTCCGTTCTCATTAGTTCTCGTTCTTTCTTTCTTTATTCTTTCTTTCTTTCTATCTTTCTTTCTATCTTTCTTTCTTTCTTTCTTTCATCTTATTCTCTTCGTTTCTCTTCTTTGTTTCGTTGTTTCTCCCTCTTTCTCCCTCTCTTGCTCTTCCTTTCCTATTGTCAAACACTCTTTCTATCTTTCTTTCTTTCTTTCTTTCTTTCTTACACATTGTCCGTTCTCGTTAGTTCTCGTTCTTTCTTTCTTTATTCTTTCTTTCTTTCTATCTTTCTTTCTATCTTTCTTTCTTTTTTCTTTCATTTTTTCTTTTGTTTCCCCTCGTTTCTTTCTCTCAGTCTGAATTTTGATTTGGGTTTCTCGTTTTATCTTTCTTTCTTTCTTTCTTTCTTTCTTTCTTTCTTTCTTTCTTTCTTTGTTCTCCCTCTCTTTCTTTCTTCTTTACCCGTTCTCGTTTTCTTTTTCTTTTTTTCTTTTTTCTTTCTTTCAGTTTGTAAAGTCTTTCTATATTGTTTTTTTCACTTTGTAAAATATTTCTTCCTTTTTTCTTTCTTTCTTTTTTTTCTTTCTTTCTTTTTTTCTTTCTTTCTTTCTTTCTTTCTTTCTTTGTTCCTTTCACTTTGTAAAATATTTCTTCCTTATTTTCTTTCTTTTTTTCTTTCTTTCTTTCTTTCTTTCTTTGTTCCTTTCACTTTGTAAAATATTTCTTCCTTATTTTCTTTCTTTCTTTCTTTCTTTCATTCTTTGTTCCTTTCACTTTGTAAAATATTTCTTCCTTTTTCTTTCTTTCTTTCTTTCTTTCTTTCTTTCCTTCCTTTTCTTGTTCCTTTCTTTCTCTTCGAATTTTGATTTGGGTTTCGTGCTTCATTTTTCATCTTTCTTTCTTTCTTTTTCTTTCATTCCTTTTGTAAAGTGTTTATATTTCTTTGTTTTTTTCTTCTTCTTTCACTTCGTAAAGTTTTTATATCTTCTTCTTCTCTCTCTCTCTCTCTCTCTCTCTCTGTCCTTTTCGTTCACTTCGTCAAATAATTTTTCATCTTTTTTTTTCATTGTTTCTTTTTTTTATTTGTTTGTTTCTGTCTTTCCTTCTTTTCATTTCGTTTCTTTCTCTCTCCCTCCGAATTTGTATTTCGGTTTAGCACTTTATTTCCCATGTTCCTTTCTTTCTTTCTTTCTTTCTTTCTTTCTTTCTTTCTTTATTTATTTATTTATTTATTTATTTATTTTTCGTCCTCTCCCTTTCATAGTATTTCCCCTCTTTCTTTCTTGCTCTCTCTCTAACTTTTACTTTGTCTGTTCTGGTTAGTTCCCTTTTCGTTGTACTTTGTTTCTTTCTTTCTTTTCTCATTCCATCTCGTCGTTTATATTCTCCTTTTCTCTCTCTCTCTTTCGTTCACTTTGCAAAATATTTCTTCCTCCCTTTTCTTTTTTTTCTTTCTTACTTTCAGCTCACCTTCTTTTTCTTTTTCTTTTTTTTTTTCTCGTTGGCCTGTTCAACCTGAGAGAGTTATTAGTGACAGTCAATTTGATTTCCTTAAATATTTCTCTATCTTTGTTTAAATTATAATAGAATTTACTACTGATTATTCTAATAGCATTGCAATAATTAGCCCACATCGTTTTGATGTATGATATGACTAGGGAAAAAGTAAATTTATTTTATCTAAAAATTGTATCTTTAAATGTACAGCGTAAAATAAGTAATGTGCTTGCGTTTATTTTACATATGTCTCTGTGTGTCTTCTTAGAGGTCAATTTTTTTTTGTTGCTATTTTGGAACTTCGAATGTTGATAAGCAAGGCAAAGTATATCGATTTGTTTTAATGTTAATTGGGAGAGAAATTATTGTTTTTTTTATTGTTGTTTTATTTCTTTATTTACTTATTTATTTATTGTCAGTTTACAAATTAAAACTTTAAAACAACCAACCCCTAAATAGTGACACAAAATAACAAAAACAAAATTCTGAACGATATGCAAAGAAAAAATAACTTCCATGAAAAATAAGTTTTTTTTTTTTTTTTATTATTTCTTATTTCGTTCGTCATTTCTATTTTTTATTTCTTGTTTCTTTTTTTAATCTTTTTTTTTTCTTCTTTTCATTTTCGTTGTTTTCTTTTCACTTTTCTTTATACTTTTGCTTCATACTATCTTTCTTTTTCTTTTTATCTTCATTTCTTCTTTTTTCTTCTCTTATCATTTTTTTCTTCTTTTGCTGCTTTTTTCTTATGTTGCCATCTTTTTCTTCTTCTCTTACAATATTTTTCTTCTTCTCCTACTTTCTTTTTCTTCTCTTATCGCATTTTTCTTGTTCTCTTGCCACATTTTCTTTTACCGCCTTTTCCTTATTTTACTACCTTTTTCTTCTCTTACCACCTTTTTCTTCTTCTTTTGCCACCTTTTCTTCACCTACCGCCATTTTTTCTTCTCTTACCGCATTTTTCATCTTCTGTTACCACCTTTTCTTCTCTTACCGCCATTTTTTCATCTCTTACCACATTTTTCTTGTTCTCTTACCACATTTTCTTCTTTTACCGCATTTTCCTTATTTTACGACCATTTTCTTATCTTACCACCTTTTTCTTCTTTTACCGCCTTTTATTCTCTTACCGCGTTTTTCTTCTTCTCTTACCACATTTTCTTCTCTTACCGCCATTTTTCATCTCTTACCGCTTTTTTCTTGTTCTCTTACCATAATTTCTTCTTTACCGCCTTTTACTTATTTTACTACGTTTTTATTCTCTTACCACCTTTTTCTTCTTCTCTTACCACCTTTTCTTCTCTTTCCGTCATTTTTCTTCCCTTACCGCCATTTTTTTCTTTTCTTATCGCTTTTTTCTTGTTCTCTTACCACATTTTCTTCTTTTACCGCCTTTTCCTTATTTTACTACATTTTTCTTCTCTTACAACCTTTTTAATCTCCTCTTTCCCCCTTTTCTTCTCTTACCACATTTTTCTTCTTCTCTTACCACCTTTTCTTCTCTTACCGCCATTTTTCTTCTCTTACCGCCATTATTTCTTCTCTTACTATCTTTTTCTTCTTCTTTTGCTGCCTTTTTCATATTTTGCCGTCTTTTTCTTCTTCTCTTACCACCTTTTTCCTCTTCTCTTACCACCTTTTTCTTCTTCTGTTACCACCTTTTTCTCTCCTTTTACCACCTTTTACTTCTTCTCTTACCACCTTTTCCCTCTTCTTTTATCACTTTTTTCAAATACTTTTACCACCTTTTTCTCTTCTTTTATCACCTTTTTCTTCTTCTCTTACCACCTTTTCCCTCTTCTTTTATCACCTTTTTCTTCTACTTTTACCACCTTTTTCTTCTTCTCTTACCACCTTTTCCCTCTTCTTTTATCACCTTTTTCTTCTTCTTTTACCACCTTTTTCTGTTCTTTTACCACCTTTTTATTCTTCTCTTACCACCTCTTTCCTCTTCTTTTACCGCCTTTTTCTTCTTCTCTTACCACCTTTTTCTTCTTCTCTTACCACCTTTTCCCTCTTCTTTTATCACCTTTTTCTTCTTCTCTTACTACCTTTTCCCTCTTCTTTTATAACCTGTTTCTTCTTCTTTTACCACCTTTTTCTCTTCTTTTACCACCTTTTTCTTCTTCTCTTACCACCTTTTTCTTCTTCTGTTACCACCTTTTTCTCTTCTTTTACCACCTTTTTCTTTTTCTCTTCTTTTACCACCTTTTACTTCTTCTCTTACCACCTTTTCCCTCTTCTTTTATCACTTTTTTCAAATACTTTTACCACCTTTTTCTCTTCTTTTACCACCTTTTTCTTCTTCTCTTACCACCTTTTCCCTCTTCTTTTATCACCTTTTTCTTCTACTTTTACCACCTTTTTCTTCTTCTCTTACCACCTTTTCCCTCTTCTTTTATCACCTTTTTCTTCTACTTTTACCACCTTTTTCTTCTTCTCTTACCACCTTTTCCCTCTTCTTTTATCACCTTTTTCTTCTTCTTTTACCACCTTTTTCTGTTCTTTTACCACCTTTTTATTCTTCTCTTACCACCTCTTTCCTCTTCTTTTACCGCCTTTTTCTTCTTCTCTTACCACCTTTTTCTTCTTCTCTTACCACCTTTTTCTTCTTCTCTTACCACCTTTTCCCTCTTCTTTTATCACCTTTTTCTTCTACTTTTACCACCTTTTTCTTCTTCTCTTACCACCATTTCCCTCTTCTTTTATCACCTTTTTCTTCTTCTTTTACCACCTTTTTCTGTTCTTTTACCACCTTTTTATTCTTCTCTTACCACCTCTTTCCTCTTCTTTTACCGCCTTTTTCTTCTTCTCTTACCACCTTTTTCTTCTTCTCTTACCACCTTTTTCTTCTTCTCTTACCACCTTTTTCCTCTTCTTTTACCACCTTTTTCTTCTTCTCTTACCACCTTTTTCTTCTTCTCTTACCACCTTTTTCTTCTTCTATTACCACCTTTTTCCTCTTCTTTTACCACCTTTTTCTTCTTCTCTTACCACCTTTTTCTTCTTCTCTTACCACCTTTCTCTCCCTATATATTTGCGTTCTATTTACACTGTTTTCATGTTTTTCTTTGCTTTTTATCTACATTCTTCTCTTTTTTATTCTCCGCATTCATTTTTTCTTCACTTTCATTCCTTTTTTCCTTCTTCTAAATCTTATCTCTTTTTCATCTTCTGTTCTTTTTCTCATCTTTCTCTTTTTTCCCTTTTTATCTAACGCTTCTTTTTTTTATTCTTCTATTTTTGTTCTTTATTCCTTTTTTTTTCACTTCAAATTTTCTCCCTAATAAACTCTACCATCTCTCCTCCCCAGACATTCCCATCCTCGTGTTCTTGTACCCTTTCTATTATTTTTCACTGTCTTCTTCCTCTTCCTTGAAATTGTCATTGTCATTAAAATTATGATTGCGAAGGTTGTATATGTTTCTCGATTTTAGCAAAATTTTAATTGTATTTTCATTTTTTTTTTCTTTTTACTCATTTTTTTTTTCATGAGTAATTGTAAATTAAAAAAATGACATCAGTTCACCTCTTCACAAAGCGAGCAACATTAGGTTACCTCTGCCGCCAAATTCGATTTAAAAACAATTAAACCTTCCCTCTTCTCATTGTATACGTCCTGCATTCTCTTCATGACCCTTTACCCTAAATAAATAAACGCCATTTTAAAACATCTGGTATTGGAGTGCAATATACAGTACTTTGTCTTATGCTATCAGTACACCTATATATACGATCTTCTTCTTTGTGCCATCACTCCTACGATCAATATCCTCCACGACTTCCTATCCTAAAACATTTTTTGACATCCATGGCTGATGTTAACCTCCAGGAGAGTAAATTATTGCACCTTCTCAAACAATTTTCCACTGGAAAGATTATGTTGAACCAATTGCCAGGTGCCCTGTTAAGAATGTTGGTTTAACGTGTCGTGATAGACAGATTTTCACACATTATGAAATGGACAAAGTCCGACAATTATTTTAAGACATTTTTGTTTATACATTCTTTTTATAGATACAAATATTTAAGTAAATGCTCTGTTTTATAATAAACAGTATTAACAACATTTACCGGCCTGAATGTCCGAGGAATTGTCAGAGAAAATATGCGTCCTCCGACAGGAATCGAACCTGTATCCTATACGGAACCATCATATAGCCTGACGTGCTTTTACCGATTTCGCCACCGAGGAGCGTTCGGTTAGCAAGGTCGATTTTATTATCTATAAATAAAGAAAGTATAAACATAAAACTATCTTAAAATAATTGTAGGACTTCGTCCATTTCATAATGTGTGACGTCATTTGTTTACATTTGGATACGCATCGAGCAGATATGAATGTATGAGAGAAAATCATGGAAAATTTTAGTTTAAAAACAGTAAAATCGTCCTTGCTAAACGAAACGCTCCTCTGTGACGAAATCTGTAAAATCGCGTCAGGCTCTATGACGGTTCCGTATAGGATACAGGTTCGATTCCTGTTGGAGGACGCATACTTTCTATGAAAATTTCTCGGACATACAGGCCGGTAAATGTTGTTAATACTGTTTACTATAAACAGAGCATTTACCTAAATAGTTGTACCTATAAAAAGAATGTATAAACATAAAAATGTCTTAAAACAGATTTTCACGCCAGAATCTACACCCTTGTGAAAATTAATTGAAAAAACAAATAATTCCTTTATTATTTGCTTTTGTTTTCGTAGTTTTCCAGTGAAATATGACCCATTGCACATTTTACTACTTGTTATGTCTATTCCACGAAGTCGTTCCTTTCAGATTGACCATAGATTCTCGACTGAATTTAAATCAGAAGAGTTCCCGTGCCTGTATAGTACACTGATTTGCTCACTGGTAAGGTTTTCCGGTGTGGTCGTGCTGCGTTACAATTTTCGCAGGCTTCCTTGGAGTAACATTCATTGCAGAGAATGGGTGTAGGACAACTAATCGACAGTCGCGACAATAGTGTCTGGGAATCTGAGGGAATTACGGATGACGAAATATTTTTCAAGGCTAAACAAATTTCATCATACACCCCGAAAATAGACTGATATTACTGCACCCCACTGCAAATGATCTGAAGAAAAAATAGAAATTGATTACACACTGTCACTCCAGTGGGTCTAAAACTGGCCGTATGGTGAAAGAAAAGAAACTAAAGCGATTGTTTCAATTAATTTGAACAAAGGGTGTATCTTAGATATTTATAAGTCTACCATTCATCCATATATTGAATATTGCTGCCACAGTTGGTCAGGTGCTTCGGCTATATATTTAAGGAAACTTGAAAAATTACTAAGAAGAATCTGCAATGTTATTGGTCCTGATCTCGCATCTCGGCTTGAGTCACTTTCCCATAGCCGTGACTTAGCTTTCCGTGTGTCTTTTGTTTATAAATACTTTCATGGTAACTGCTTTGATGAACTTTTCTCTTATTTTTTTTTTGTTTCTTATATATATTAGGTTGGTGCAAAAATAACGACGTAATAATGTCGTCTTTTGACGTTAAAAAATACGTCAAAAAACGACATTATTACGTCATTATTTTTGCACCAACCTAATAAATTGTAAATTTTCATTAGACATTCATTTTTAAATGTTTTTTTATTCTCCCCCTCCCAGGAAAATTGCATATAAGGAACTATTTCGGACTACATAGAGACTTTAATTTATTACGATAGCTGTAGTAAGAATGGTAAGTAAGAATATGGTATGTTTGCGTCAGTAATCGTGGCAAGCTAAGATTAATTATAAGACAGATGAAGACCAGCCTTTCTCCAATCTCTCTCTCGGCCCTGTGATACATTTTGGTTCTGTGAAATAAATATTATTTTCCTCTATTGGACAAATCCGACAAATTATACATATGTGAACTAGTTTGGACTTCATAGAGACTCTGAGGTATTGTGAGGACTGTAGTAAGTATGGTAAGTAAGAAAGTGTTGTTTTCGTGTAAGGAATACTATGGTATGTTTGGGTCAGTAATTGTGGCTAGTTAAGTTTAAAATAAGACACATTTAACACCAGTCTTCCACTACCCCCTCCTTTTAGCCTTGTGCCAAATTTTTGTATTACTCAAAATACATATTACTTTCCTCTTTGGTACCGAGACATTATTAATTTAAGCGCAGTACTAGATTGGCCGTAAGGTCTCTTTCTTTTACAGTTGAAATAGCTGTATGCTATCAGTTTCTTTTCATGCACTTTTCGCTTGTAGAACTCTCTTTCGGCTTCTTGCTTTCCAGTCAAATTTAGATTTTCAAATTTTAAATATAATATCAATCGTTATCTTCTGTCTTTTTAATTCCAGTTCTTTTATTGTTCTCTCTCATTAATAGTAGTTTTTCTCATATTCTTTAACACTCAATAACCCCCTTGCATGTTAGTGGCTTTATTGCCTTTGATCATCAAAAATGTAAGTGCCTTGAGTGATAATAATTTATCTAAACTATGGATAAATTCAGGTTTGTACCTCCGCTTTAAATATTTAAATATGTTTTTCGTGGTACAGAATTTAATAATAGATAGGAAAATTGACTTTGTTAGAATGACATTATTAAAAACATCCGTTGGATGTTTTAGAATCCGTTATTCAAGATGTCATCAGTAAATTCCATAGGGTGAAGCCGCAATTAGCTGATAAATGACCTGTTTATTTGCGTCTTACCTATATTGGTAAAGAGAGTGAGAGTTTATCGAAACGTATTTTACGTTTAATTAATAGTTGTTATTTCTCGGCAAATGTTAGGGTAATATTCGGTACCCGTTCTGCTTTCTCTTTCATTCGTAAGGATGTCCTACCTCCCCCTCATGTTAATTCAGTGATTTACCAATACAAGTGTAGTTGTGGACATGACTACATAGGGAGGACGTCCCAGCGTTTGGATTTGAAAATAAAACAGCATTTACCCCCTGGATTTTGAATCCGTCCTCTAGGAATAGCCAACTGATTAACAGTTCTGGTTCTGCTATTGCTGAACATTTAATAAATAGAAGGGAATGTATGGAAAATTTTAGTGGTGACCGATTTATAATTTTATCGAGGTCCCACTCCACATTTCACCTCAAGTTTGTATATCATATCCCGTGAGTCTTCCCTTTGTAAACAGAGGGAATGCTTGCTGGGTCTGAATATTATTGGACTCTAGTCTCCTTGAAATTCATAATTTTTTTTCTCTCCCCATTTAATTACATTCGTTAATTAAATTAATTTACACGCTTTTAAATTCCCAGAATAAATATATACTAGGTTGGTGCAAAAATAATGACGTGATAATGTCGTTTATTGACGTTAAAAAATACGTCAAAAAACGACATTATTACGTCATTATTTTCGCACCAATCTAATATATACACACACACACACACACACACATATATATATATATATATATATATATATATATCAGGTATAGAACCCAAATTGTCCAAATTGTGTGACA
>OZ010609.1:23879253-23931753 GCA_963932145.1 Acanthosepion lycidas | reverse complement strand
CCTTGATAAGATCCAAAAAAGAATCAGCAATATTATTCATCCTGATCTCGCCGCTCGGCTTTAGTCCCTTTCCCCCACCCTAAGGGTGCCTTTTTCTGACTTCATGGTAATTGTTTGGATGAGGTCTACACTATTTTGTCTAGACTGTATGGACTTAAGTGCAATTTACAGCTGAGCAAGATATATCCCTAACTTCTATGCTAATAGATTCTTTTCCCGCACTTCTCCCTTGTTGAACTCCCTGGCATCTCCATACTGTTCAACCAACTTTAATCTGCAAAAATTTAAATACAATGCCAATCGCTATCTGCTGTCCACCCGATTGCTTTTTTTTTCTTCTCTTTCTACTCATTACTAATGTTACTGTTCTTAATTGCTCTACATCTTGGAACCCCTTGTGTGTTAGTGACTGTACTGCCTTGCTTGGGGGTGATACCGATTATATATATATATATATATATATATATATATATATATATATATATATATATATATACATACATATATATATATATCTTATGGAAATATAAAAAAAGAAGAGATGTGTTTGCTTTTTATCCTGTGAGTTCATACTTTTCAAACTGCTGCCAACATTAAATGCATCGCTACAAAAATAGATTGTTAAATTATTTTAATTAATTTTTCTTTTACAATTCAAATATGTCACATTGTCGCGGTGCAAATGCAATGAGGAGATATACGCTATATTTTTTGTGATGTCAACGAACCCCCGTTGCCACTTTTGTGATGTCAACGAATACTCGTTATCATTTCGTAATGCTCGTTGTAGTAGATACTTTATAATGGCAGATTAAAACTATAGTAATGCCGGTGAACAATGCCGTTGTCAGTCGCCTTCGAATAGCACTGGCACTAATAGTACTCGCTCGATTAGTAATCTGTATAGTGGTCTGAAGAGAAATAGTATAGTGAATAGAGTAGAGAATAGCGGTCTGTATAGTAATAGAGGACAGAGTAGAAATGGTGATCCGAATAGTTCAGAGGATAGACAAGAAATAGCAATCCGAATATTATAGAGGATAGACTAGAAATTGCAATCGTTTAGAAGTCACGCTAATACTTTCATACATGAGTTTCGTCTATGGTCACGTGGTCTACCTAATTCAATAATAGGATCGCCTGAGTTTGCTCGATAGCGATCGATATCAAAATCAAGTCTTGGCAGCGACACATTATACTTTTATAACAGTAGTAACATTCCTGGAATGACGGGAGTTTATAATGTTAAGTGCTTTTTATGTTCATAGTTAAAAGGTTGTTCGGCAAAAAAGTGTCCAATTTTAGAAGAAATATTTAATTGTCTTCTGATATATTATTCTAATAGTTGCCCCAAAATATATTACTCATTTCTGATGATTAAAGTGTCCTCTTTGTTAATTTGATATCAATCTCTTTCAGAATTGTTTTCTCAAATATGTGACGGACGCTTTATATACAATGGAAAATGTTATACGATATTTTGAAAATATTGTCGAATTTTCGAATAGACCTTTTAATTGTCTTCTGATATATTATTCTAATAGTTGCCCCAAAATATATTACTCATTTCTGATGATTAAAGTGTCCTGTTTGTTAATTTGATATCAATCTCTTTCAGAATTGTGTTCTCAAATATGTGACAGAATAATTATATACAATGGAGAATGCTATTAGGTTTTTTGGAAAGGATTGTCGAATTTTCGAATAGACCTTTTAATTGTCTTCTGATATATTATTCTAATAGTTTCCCCAAAATATATTACTCATTTCTGATGATTAAAGTGCCCTGTTTGTTAATTTGTTGTCAATCTCTTTCAGAATTGTATTCTCAAATATGTGACTGACCCTTTATATACAATGGAAAATGCTATTATATTGTTTGGAAAAGATTGTCGAATTTTCGAATAGATTATTTAATTGTTTTCTAATATATTATTCTAATAGTTTCCCCAAAATATATTACTCATTTCTGATGATTAAAGTGTCCTCTTTGTTACTTTGATATCAATCGCTATCAGAATTGTGTTATCACATATGTGACGACCATTTATATACAATAGAAAATATTATTAGGTTGTTTGGAAAAGATTGTCGAATTTTCGAATAGACCTTTAAACTGTCTTCTGATATATTATTCTAATAGTTGCCCCAAAATATATTACTCATTTCTGATGATTAAAGTGTCATGTTTCTTAATTTGATATCAATCTCTTTCAGAATTGTATTCTCAAATATGTGACAGACCTTTTATATACAATGGAAAATGATATTAGGTTATTTGGAAAAGATTGTTGAATTTTCGAATAGAACTTTTAATTGTCTTCTGATATATTATTCTAATAGTTGCCCCAAAATATATTACACATTTCTGATGATTAAAGTGTCCTCTTTGTTAATTTTATATGAATTCCTTTCAGAATTATGTTCTCAAATATGTGACGGAACCTTTATATACAATAGAAAATGTTATTAGGTTATTTGGAAAATATTGTCGAATTTTCGAATAGACGTTTTAATTTTTTCTGATATATTATTCTAATAATGGCCCCAAAATATATTACTCATTTCTGATGATTAATGTCTCCTCTTTGTTAATTTGATATCAATCTCTTTCATAATTGTGTTCTCAATTATGTGACGGACACTTTATATACCATTTAAAATGTAATTAGGTTATTTGGAAAAGATTGTCGAATTTTAGAATAGACCTTTTAATTGTCTTCTGATATATTATTCTAATTTGGTGCCCCAAAATATATTACTCATTTCTGATGATTAAAGTGTCCTGTTTGTTAATTTGATATCAATCTCATTCAGAGTTGTGTTCTCAGATATGTGACGGACCCTTTATATACAATGGAAAATGCTATTATGTTGTTTGGAAAAGATTGTCGAATTTTCGAATAGACCTTTTAATTGTCTTCTGATATATTATTCTAATAGTTTCCCCAAAATATATTACTCATTTCTGAAGATTAAAGTGTCCTGTTTGTTAATTTGATATCAATCTCTCAGAATTGTGTTCTCAAATATGTGACAGAATAATTATATACAATGGAGAAAGCTATTAGGTTTTTTGGAAAGGATTATCGAATTTTCGAATAGACCTTTTAATTGTCTTCTGATATATTATTCTAATAGTTGCCCCAAAATATATTACTCATTTCTGATTATTAATGTGTCTTCTTTGTCAATTTGATATCAATCTCTTTCACAATTCTTTTCTCAAATATTTGATGGAACCTTTATATATAATGGAAAATGCTATTAGGTTGTTTGGAAAAGATTGTCGAATTTTCGAATAGACCTTTTAATTGTCTTCTGATATATTATTCTAATAGTTTCCCCAAAATATATTACTGATTTCTGATGATTAAAGTGTCATGTTTCTTAATTTGATATCAATCTGTTTCAGAATTGTGTTCTCAAATATCTCACAGACTCTTTATATCCAATGGAAAATGATATTAGGTTATTTGGATAAGATTGTTGAATTTTCGAATAGACCTTTTAATTGTCTTCTGATATATTATTCTAATAGTTGCCCCAAAATATATTACACATTTCTGATAATTAAAGTGTCCTCTTTGTTAATTTCATATCAATTCCTTTCAGAATTGTGTTCTCAAATATGTGACGGAACATTTATATACAATG
Source organism: Acanthosepion lycidas (assembly GCA_963932145.1). NCBI lineage: Eukaryota > Metazoa > Mollusca > Cephalopoda > Sepiida > Sepiidae > Acanthosepion > Acanthosepion lycidas. The sequence continues at coordinate 23,928,096 of OZ010609.1, read as the reverse complement.
GAAAATGTTATTAGGTTATTTGGAAAATATTGTCGAATTTTCGAATAGACGTTTTAATTTTTTCTGATATATTATTCTAATAGTGGCCCCAAAATATATTACTCATTTCTGATGATTAAAGTCTCCTCTTTGTTAATTTGATATCAATCTCTTTCAGAATTGTGTTCTCAATTATGTGACGGACACTTTATATACCACTTGAAATGTAACTAGGTTATTTAGTAAAGATTGTCGAATTTTCAAATTGACCTTTTAATTGTCTTCTGATATATTATTCTAATTTGGTGCCCCAAAATATATTACTCATTTCTGATGATTAAAGTGTCCTGTTTGTTAATTTGATATCAATCTCTTTCAGAATTGTGTTCTGAAATATGTGACGGAACCTTTATATACAATGGAAAATGTTATTAGGTTATTTGGAAAAGATTGTCGAATTTTCGAATAGACCTTTAAACTGTCTTCTGATATATTATTCTAATAGGTGCCCCAAAATATATTACTCATTTCTGATGATTAAAGTGTCCTGTTTGTTAATTTGATATCAATCTCTTTCAGAATTGTGTTCTGAAATATGTGACGGAACCTTTATATACAATGGAAAATGTTATTAGGTTATTTGGAAAAGATTGTCGAATTTTCGAATAGACCTTTAAACTGTCTTCTGATATATTATTCTAATTTGGTGCCCCAAAATATATTACTCATTTATGATTATTAATGTGTCCTCTTTGTCAATTTGATATCAATCTGTGACACCATTTAGGGGCGCAAAAAGAGTGAAAAAGAAGGAAAGGAAAGAGAGAAAGAAAAGAACGGAAAAGAGAGGTGAGACCTAAGTCTAGGTGATAACGGGAGGCCACCCACGAGAAATATCTTTTGAAATTTTATTTTGATAATGGAAGAGAATGGTGAGGGTTTTGTCGGCCATTGTCTTGGGGCTGGCTGGCAGGGTCCAGATTGATACACAGTTTTTTTTGTTTTGATTAGATAGATAAAAAAATTAACTGTGTCTTTGTGGCAAACAGATTATCAGGAGTCGTGAAATTCCCTGCGAGGAAATTTTAAAGATAAAGTCACCTACGAGAAGAGACATTTGAAAATGTTATTTTGATAGTCGAAAACAATGCTGTCTGAAAACAATTTAATAGGTCATCTGTTGACCACACACAAAGAGAGCCATCTCTTGGTTGGGTCTTTGTCGATGGGAGGTGTCATTGAGAGAAAACACATCTGGGCTGTGTTGGAATTTGAATATGACAGCGAAACAATATTTCGTTGGCGGCGAATAATGAGTGTGTCTGGTTGACTAGCCTCTTGGGGCTGGTAAAAATCTGATTGAAGAATTCCATATGCCGTGACGTTAGGATAAGAATTGAGATTATCACTCTACGGGTCGTATTGTCCTCTTGGCGGCCAGAGAAGAAGAGAGAAACAAAAGAAAGAAAAGGAAAAGAAAAAGATAATTTTTTTATTTTTGTTTGAACAAGATATATTTTTTAAGAAACAAGGCCAGTCAAGTCACGCCCACACTGTTGATCGAACATTGGTTGAATGCTAACCAGCCAGGCGGAGGTGATCCTGTGACACAAGGAGGCAGCCGCGGAGAGTTTGGGTATGAGGGATTACTACGAAGAAGTGGGGAGGACCGTTGACGCCCCTCTGGGAGAAGACTTCCAAAAATGGAAATAATAAATTTTTCCTGACCGAAAACAAAAGAAGGGGTTTATGGATTTAGACTTATCAAGGAACCTCAAACACCGACGAGCCCACCCCCGGTTTTGAATCGGCGTCCATATAAGCAAATTCGAAGCGAGCAAAAATCAGTTTTGAGTTAGTTGGAGAGTTGGAGAGTTGGAGAGACAGTTCCTGTTGAGAGCTCTGAAGACCAACCACGAAGAGCTGACCAAGATTCGAACAAATTCTGAACTTATCTTCTAACCAAGAACAATTTATTTTTTTTGAAGAACGACTTAGACTCACACCACCAAAATAATTTTTGTGAATTTTGCTGAAGGCACACCAAGAGCCAGTTTATTAGGGAACAGACAACTTAAGATGTTAAGACTCGCCTAAAAACCACGTGTCACAATCCATATAGCGGGTTGGGAGATAGACGCAGTCCTATGTATCCAGCAACCAGATATAAAGTATTGTTATCCTTTTTTTGATACCATTTTCGATTTATTATTTTATTTTCTTTTGCACGTGCTTGTGCGATACCGCCCTCATTCGAACACAAGCTTGCAGTACGGCCCCGACGCTGGTTGATTTCGTCTGCCGAAGATCAATTCACAATATGGGAAGGCAGACTGGAGATCAAAGTAGTTATTTCGGTAACCAGACGTTGGAAGCGAGTTGGGAACGACGAGGCTAATATCGAATCTAACCCCATTCCCATCCGAATCACTTAAAGGTTAGATCATCACAATTGGCGCCGCGATCAGGATAAGACCCGGGATCGGCTGACGTCACAATTTGACGTAACAGTTGGATGCCACAAATCTTTCAGAATTCTGTTCCCAAATATGTGACGGACCCTTTATATACCATGGAAAATGCTATTAACTTGTTTAGAAAAGATGATCGAATTTTCGAATAGACGTTTTAATTGTCTTCTAATATATTATTCTAATAGTTGCCCCAAAATATATTACTCATTTCTGAGGATTAAAGTGTCCTCTTTGTTAATTTGATATCAATCTCTTTCAGAATTGTGTTCTCAAATATGTGACGGATCCTTTATATACAATGGAAAATATTATTAGGTTGTTTGGAAAAGATTATCGTAATTTCGAATAGACATTTTAATTGGATTCTAATATATTATTCTAATAGTTGCCCGCAAATATATTACTCATTTCTGATGATTAAAGTGTCCTGTTTGTTAATTTGATATCAATCTCTTTCAGAATTGTGTTCTCAATTATGTGACGGAACCTTTATATACAATGGAAAATGTAATTAGGTTACTTGGAAAAGATTTTCGAATAGAACTTTAAATTGTCTTCTGATATATTATTCTAATTTGGTGCCCCAAAATATATTACTCATTTCTGATGTTTAAAGTGTCCTGTTTGTCAGTTTGATATCAACGTCTTTCAGAGTTGTGTTCTCAATTATGTGACGGAACCTTTATATACAATGGAAAATGTAATTAGGTTACTTGGAAAAGATTTTCGAATAAACCTTTTAATTGTCTTCTGATATATTATTGTAATAGTTTCTACAAAATAAATTACTCATTTCTGATGATTAAAGTGTCCTCTTTGTTAATTTGATATCAATCTCTTTTAGAATTGTGTTCACAAATATGTAACGGACCCGTTATATACAATGGAAAATTTTATTAGATTGTTTTGAAAAGATTGTCGAATAGTAGAATAGACATTTTAATTGTCTTCTAATATATTATTCTAATAGTTACCCCAAAATATATTACTCATTTCTGATGACTAATATGTCCTGTTTGTTAGTTTGATATCAGTCTCTTTCAGAATTGTGTTCTCAAATATGTGATGGACACCTTATATACAATGGAAAATGTAATTAGGTTATTTGGAAAAGATTTTCGAATTTTCGAATAGACCTTTTTATTGTCTTTTGATATATTATTTTAATAGTTGCCCCAAAATATTTTACTCATTTCTGATGATTAAAGTGTCCTGTTTGTTAATTTGATATCAATCTCTTTCATAATTGTGTTCTCAATTATCTGATGGACCTGAAAATTGTATTAGTTTGTTTGGAAAACAATTTATTAAGCATAACAATTCACAAGTCCGTGCACACAGCTTTTTGCTTGGAATTACCGTTTTGGTAAAAAGTGAACTTTAATTTATTCAGGGAAAATGTTCTTAGAATACCATAATAAATTAGTCCATTTCGACTTGTCTGTTTCAACTTATTTATTAAAATACTAAGTTTGTGCGGAAATTATTGTCCGACTTTCGAATAGACGTTTTTTCTTCTAATATATTATTCTAATAGTTGCCCCAAAATATATTACTCATTTCTGATGATTAAAGTGTCCTCTTTGTTAATTTGATATCAATCTCTTTCAGAATTGTTTTCTCAAATATGTGACGGACGCTTTATATACAATGGAAAATGTTATACGATATTTTGAAAATATTGTCGAATTTTCGAATAGACATTTTAATTGGCTTCTGATATATTATTCTAATAGTTGCCCCATACTATATTACTCATTTCTGATGATTAAAGTGTCCTGTTTGTTAATTTGATACCAATCTCTTTCAGAATTAAACTTAATACAATATATCCGCCTCATCTTGAATATGAAAAAAGAAATGAATGCCTTAATTTTTCCTTTGTCATAAACTTTCAGAAACTGATGCCAACATTAACAAAGCATGTGGTGAGAGATCTACTTGAAGTTCTTGCTCTTCTTTCTGTAGTTCCGCTGTAGGGTTAAGAATCCTGAAGATCAAGGCGATATAGGATGCCCATATGCAATTGACAATCAACATAGGAAAATACTAATAAAAGCCATCTGATAATGGTTGTCATCATTTTAACAATTTCGGACCAACTCAAGCAAATTGGAAACGTGAAGAAACTCGATAAATGGGTTCCACATAAACTCTGCGAAAGTAAAAGAGTTCGATGTTTTGTAATGTGTTCGAAGCGGCATCTGTGAAATTCGAATGATCCATTTCTTGATCGAATTGTGATTTGTGATAAGAAATGATCTCTTTATGTCAATCGTAAACGATGGGTTCATGACTTGATCAGGGCGAAGCACGCAAATATTTTCCAAAAACGATATTGCACGAACAGAGGATTATGGTAATTGTGTGGTGGTTTGCCATTGGCGTTACCCCTCACATATTTCTAGAATCTTCGCAGAGCATCACTGCAAAAGTTTACTGTCAGCAACTGGATGAGATGCATATTCAGTTAAACAAAATATGACAGACATATGTGACTCAAGGACATTGCTCTGCCGCGCTGCTGCGTGTTTTCAGGATGACGTTGCAGATATTCACCGACTTTGGATGCGAGACTTTGCCACATACGCCAGATCTTTCGCCCACTGACTACCACTTTTTTGAAAAAAAAAATCCTGAAAATATTTAAGCCAACAGACATTCCGTATTCAGTTAAGCAAAATGCGACCACCCATGGTTAAACGATGAAATCCAATTCAGCTTATAATGGAACATTCGGTATTCATTGACCGAGCAGCCAGAGCTACTCGTTACGCTTTACTTCACTCACTGGCCATCGGACTGGGATCAAACTGTAGTATCTGTTCTCTTCATTTCTAATGGTAATGGTAATACTAGCTGTTTCCTTATAATGAAACATTCGGCATTTATTGACCGAGTAGCCAGTGTTACTCTTTACGCTTTTCTTCACTCCCTGGCCATCAGGCTGGGATCAAAGTGTAGTATCTGTTCTTCTCATCTCTAATGGTAATATTAGCCGTTTCCTTATAATGAAACATTCGGCATTCATTGACCGAGCAGCCAGTGCTACTCGTTACGCTTTTCTTCACTCCCTGGCCATTGGTCTGGGATCAAAGTGTAGTATCTGTTCTCCTCATCTCTAATGGTAATATTAACCGTTTCTTTATAATGAAACATTCATAATTCATTGACCGAGCAGCCAGTGTGACTTGGTTTAAGTTTTTTTTTTCACTCCCGGTCCATCGCGCTGGTACCAAAGTTTTGTATCTGTTCTACTTTGTCGAGACAATTCTCAGAGTAAATAAATATATGGAAAATGCAACTGGAAACCACTCAATTCACAAATAACAAAGAAAACGAATATATGGAAACAAGAAACCACTTTACCATGAAGAAATTAAGCCAATTCATAGACAATAAAGAAAAGTAATCTGTGTAGAATGCAACGGGAAACCACTCCACTAACATACCCTAGAACTCTATGGCAATCTACAGATAATAAACTCAATAAATATGTAGAAAATGTAACTGGAATTCATTTCGCTAAATTTCACATGAAGGCTTTGTTGCAGTTTTTTGTGTATGTATGTTTACTAGTGAGCCAGTCAAAATGACTTGACTCATTTTATAGTCCACCAAGAAAAGGGTTAACCAATCAGAAGACGTAGAATATTCAATCCGTCGTGTATAAAGGCGGCCATTTTGTTTACTCTCTGCGAATGTCCAGTGCCAACTTGTCTTGTCTGCTACTTTACCGGGATATCCACTGCTAACCGGAACTATGCTTCCCTACTGTCTTCGAAATATTCACTGCTAACCTGTGGATTCTATACTAAAAGACGACCGTCATCATGAACAACAGACTTAGCAATTCACAGTTAACAACGAAAAAGAATGTGTTGAAACGTTAAACGGAAGACCACTTCACCATCTTTTCCAAGAAGTTATGTTAATTCACAGATAATAATGATAAGGAATTTTCAGAAAACAACTGAATACCATTATTGTCTTTCCTAGGATTCTATGCCAAATAAAAAATAATAAGTGATCTGTGAAGAGCCATTATCGTTCAAGTTCTGAAGAAACGTGGTATGGAATAGAAAGGTGACCCTCCTGACAAACCTAAGGAATATATATATATATATATATATATATATATATATATATATATTAAGAAATGGACAAAGTCCGACAATTTATTTATTAGAGACATTTTTTATGTTTAACGTTCTTTTTATAGATACAAGTATTTAAGTAAATGCTCTGTTTATAATAAACAGTATTAAATAACATTTACCGGCCTGAATGTCCAAGAAATTTTTCATAGAAAATATTCGTCCTTTGACAGGATTCGAAACTGCATCCTATACGGAACCGTCACTTTATCCCGGCATGCCTAACCGCTTCGGCCACAAAAAACGTTAAACGTAAGAAATGTCTTTAATAAATAAATTGTCGGACTTTGTCCATTTCTTTAATGTATGACGTCATTTGTTTACATTTGATACGCCATGCGCAGTTATGAATGTACGAGATTCATTGAAGTTTATAAGCAGTAAATTCGACCTTGCCAACCGAACGATCCTTATTATAAACAGAGCATTTACTTAAATACTTGTATGTATAAAAAGAACGTTAAACATAAAAAATGTCTTTAATATATATATATATATATATATATATATATATATATATATATTGTTCTACCCAATAACACTAACACAAGTACAAATGAATAGAATTTATCTAAAATGAACGTAAAATTTGTCACAACTACATCTAAAAGAACAAAAGACTTATTTAATCGAAAACAAAACAAGACAAAAACTGAAGGGAGAATTTACTCTATTACCTGTAATGATTGCTAGAAATAATATGTTTGTGAAACCTCAAGAATTTTAAATAAATGATTATATGAATACAAATGAGGCATTTTAAAAAGGCACATGTAGCTCAATAATTTCTCACTGTAACGTGACAGACCAGAATTTCGATATAAAAAATGCTACTCTAATTAAAATTGAAAATAATTCACTAGAACAAAAATGTTTAAAAAGTGCCTTAATCACTTGTTCAGTCACAGTAAATTTGCGTCCAGGCTCTCATAACGTTTCATCTTTCATGGTAGATCTTCTATTATCACAATGTGAAGAGTTTAATAACAAATATAATGGAAACAACAAAAAAAACAATTTAATTTAATCTTTATTACATATAAGCTGAGGAGGCCCGGTGGAGTAATGAATCGCGGCTTGGATTGAGGAATCGGAGAGCCGAGTTCGAATTCCAGTTGCATTCACTTACGTGCTAATACCCTTGGAAAAATTGTGAATCCTCTTCTTCTCCCACCAGCTATGGTTAAATAGCAGGACAGACTGGGTTCTATAGCCTTGGATGGCAACTGGTTTAGAAGAAGGACAACTATGAATTCAAACTCGGAGTGGAGCCCCTAAGGAGGATGGACGGCGCTCTGTGCTTACCTTCCGGCAACTCCTGCAGTCGCGCTGGTAACAAACTTTATTGGTTTATCCTCTCCTTTGGACTCTGCTAAAAAGGCCTAGAGGGGGAACTAGACGTCCGGGCAGCCCTAGATCTCCATATATCCCGCCCAGGCTCGTAGCGCACCGCGGTACTCCATCGTCTCTCGAGACGGACGGATGCCGACGACGACGACGATATATAAACTAATTGATACAAAAGCAAAGCAATGAGTTAAAACTTGGAGGACTACTTTAATATACTGTAATTCCCCATGTATAATACGCATTTTTATCTGTCTATATTTCTGAGATGAGGTATTATGTACATTATTTACATTGCTCGGACTATCAAGGAGGAGGAAAACTCAGAGTTCAAAACCGTCCTGGAGATGGTTTGGCTCCGTCAGGCCATCTTGCCCAAGAAACACTACTTATACTGTGGCTGCAGTAAACATGGTGCCCCTAAGACACTACGGGTCACGGGATAAAGAAAATTTACCTTTGTCATTTGCAGGAACGTTTTCTTTATGATCTTTTCAGATCTATTGCGCCAATTATCAAATGGCCGTTTAAGTGTTTCTTTAATCGACATTTTTAGCGTAAATGTTTGAACTGATTCTCTCAAAGATAGTCAAAAACTAATAGGCATTATGTGAATATATGTTTTTTAATGTCTTTTTCGCTGGAAAGAAGTGTGGTAAATTGGAAACATTTTTCGTGTAAAGTATTTCGTCCTTCAGCGTTTCCTTGGATTAAGATTATGTGTATCTGGTCATTCCATAAGTTCTGTCCGAATTTTGAATAAAGAAAACGAGTGACCAAATGTTACATTTAATTACAAATTCAATCAACAATGTATTTTCCCTGATTATCTATGACTTCCTTCCATCTATTAACAAGCTTACTAATTCCATTACTGTAAAATTCTTTTGGCTTTGATTCGAAGAACTCACAAATGTCAGTTTTAAACTCTTCCTGTGTTACAAAAGCTGTTTCGTCCAAATTATTCTGTAAGCTACGAAACAAATGGTAGTCTGAAGGAGCAAGATCGGGAGAATAAAGTGGTTGAGGAATTTTCTCCCAACCAAGTTGTTCGATCTTTTGTGACGTGATTCTTGCTGCGTGGGGTCGCGCATTGTCCTGATGAAACATCACCTCTTTTCGATTCACTAGAGCAGGTCTTTTTGCCTCAAAGTTTGGTTCAAACGCTCTAATTGCTGACATTATGTTTGAGCATTAATTGTTGCATTAGGTGGTAAGAATTCAAAGCGGATTATTCCTTGGCGATCCCACCAGATTGAAAGAAGAACCTTTTGTCCATGAAGTTCTCTTCTTGGCTGTGGCTTGGGTCCTTCCTCTTTACGAAGCCACTGTCTATGACGCTTAAAATTTCGATAAAACATCCATTTTTCGTCGCCAATCACAAGTCTATCCAAAAAAGGTGAAACAAGTTGGCAAGAATGGAGAGAAGAGCAGATGTCTACTCGGGATTTGAGGTTGTTTTCAGACAATTCCTGAGACACCCATTTTCCTTAGTTTAGGAACTTTTCCAAGTTGTTGAAGATGACGATGAACAGTTGTATAGTTTGAACTGAGAACCACTGCCAATTCCTCAACTGATGAAGCAGGATTTTCTTCAAGGGCTGCTTCTAGAAGCTTTTCATCAAACTCAACTGGACGTCCGGATCGATCTTCAACTTCAAAGGTGAAATCTTTACCTCTGAATTTTGCAAACCATATTCTGCAAGTTCTTTCATTCACACATCCCTCTCCATAAACTGAGTGAATGTTTCTAGCCGCTTCGGCTGCTGAGTTTCCTTTCTTGAACTCATAAAGCATTATGTGCCTCAAATGATTCTTGCGTACTTCTATGTTAGCAAGGTTTTAATCAAACAAAATTTAATTTTATTGTTCTCTGAAATCAAATTTGATCAGTTTAAATGCATCTAAACATATGTTCAGCTCCATTAGACATTATAAAATACTCTTTAAATTTCGTTCATTTTAACAAAAAGTTAAAATTCGGACAGAACTTATGGGATGAGCTGATATTTGTTACGTCTACACATGCACATGGATGAGAGACGCTGCAGTACTCATGTTGCCCCTAAGACCCTACGAGTCTCGGGATAAAGAAAATTTACCTTTATAGAACCCAGTCTGTCCTGCAATTTACCCATAGCTGGAGGAAGAAAAAGAGGGATCATACCTTTCCCAAAAGTATTAGCCCGTAAGTGAATGCAATGGATCTGAATAGAATTCGAACTCGGCTGCCCGATTCCACTCTCCTAGCCGCTATCCACTACTCCACGGTATTCCTTCCAATAGGAAATAAAACAGATTTTTTGCAAAACTATATTATTTTTTCTCTTTCTATATATACGCTGTGATATATACTTGTTAATCCATTTGCATTTATAATGAACATGATGAAAATTTAGATTGCAGCATCCTCGAAGATGCTATCGAAATTATCTAATTGACGTTGAAGCCCGCTGGGGTTGTAACGACTGAATGCTGATGGTAGATATGGAAACCAGCGAGGGAGAAGGAAAGAGAGTGAAAAGATACCCCCAACCCAAAGTAATTATAATGAAATTTAATTCTTTGCAATTTTAACCAGAAATGACGCAATTGATTTTGTTGCCAACATTTCTATTGTGAGAGCGATGGTGCGATCATGATCGTTAACCATTACGTAGGTTTTGATTCATTTCTTTCTATTTGTGTATTTATAAAAATGAAGGGAAAAAATATACTTCTAAATTATATCTATTTAATATGCGTCAGTGAAAATGACATATTTCTATGTGGAAATACTAATCGAGAGACATAGAAGCAACCAGATAGACGATCGTTAATCAGCGGGAGTTGCATAGGATTTCATTCACGTTCTTATATCATTGTGCCTGTCAGAGCTAACCTTTGGAATAGATAGATAGATAGATAGATAGATAGATAGATAGATAGATAGATAGATAGTGGACAGGTGTGATATCAATGCTCAGGCTGAGGTATATATATATATATATATATATATATATATATATATATATGAATGGATAGATACATAGATAATGAACAGGGTGAGATAGATAGATAGATAGATAGATAGATAGATAGATAGATAGATAGATAGATAGATAGTTAGATAGATAGATAGATAGATAATGGACAGGGTGAGATAGATAGACAGATAGATATATAGATAGATAAATAGATAGATAGATAATGAACAGGTGAGATAGATAGATAGATAGATAGATAGATAGATAGATAGATAGATAGATAATGAACAGGATGAGATAGATAGATAGATAGATAGATAGATAGATAGATAGATAGATAGATAGATAGATAATGAACAGGATGAGATAGATAGATAGATAGATAGATAGATAGATAGATAGATAGATAGATAGATAATGCACAGGGTGAGATAGATATATAGATAGATAGACAGATAGATATATAGATAGATAAATAGATAGATAGATAATGGACAGGTGTGATATCAATGCTCAGGCTGAGGTATATATATATATATATATATATATATATATATATATATATATGAATGGATAGATACATAGATAATGAACAGGGTGAGATAGATAGATAGATAGATAGATAGATAGATAGATAGATAGATAGATAGATAATGGACAGGGTGAGATAGATAGACAGATAGATATATAGATAGATAAATAGATAGATAGATAATGAACAGGTGAGATAGATAGATAGATAGATAGATAGATAGATAGATAGATAGATAGATAGATAGATAGATAATGAACAGGATGAGATAGATAGATAGATAGATAGATAGATAGATAGATAGATAGATAGATAGATAATGCACAGAGTGAGATAGATAGATAGATAGATAGATAGATAGATAGATATATAGATAGATAGACAGATAGATATATAGATAGATAAATAGATAGATAGATAGATAGATAGATAGATAGATAGATAGATGTTTGTCTACTTCATTTACCAATATATAAACAGATAAATAATAGTTTCTCCTCTTTCTACTTCATACCTTTGTTACTCTCTTGAATAAATCTTATTAAATTTTAAATATGATTTTTTTTATGTTAACGGAACATGATTTACAGAATGTTATTATATTTTTTTTTCGCCTGATCAATTTGACATGAAACTCACTGACAATTGTTTTTCAACAGTTTCAACAAAGGTTAACTTATCAAATCATTGTGATTTGAAATGCTTGATACGTTTAGTGCCGACAGGGATTTTTCTATGAAGCCAGCGTTTCACTGTCATTTCTAATGAGTTTATAGGAAATGCTGATTGTTACATTATCAAAATCATTTGCTGTAAAATTCATTTGTAAACAAAATAAATAAGGATATCGTGAATTAAAAAATTTTGGAACGTTAAAATGAAATATAAAAAAATGCACAAAATAGTAAATGAAATAGCCTATCACTAATGTTTGCATTAATTTCTGATCACTGACAATCGTTCGGTTCTAGTTTTCAATGTATATTTACATTCGAATAATTAGCAATGCATTTACAATATCTACATATAAAAGCCTTATTCTCTCAGTAATGCTAGCGTTAATTACTGGAGAGAAATTTCCCTTTCTTCCTCATTTTAAATGCATTTTTATAATAAAATCATTAGAAAAAAAATTGACATTATATATATATATATATATATATATATATATATATAATAATAATAATAATAATAATAATAATAATAATAATAATAACCCTATTCTATTATTTATATTTGCATTAATTCATGAATTTGTAATTCACAAGCGGTCCCCAACCCGCATGTATAGCACATGAGATTTGATTATAGTGGTGAAGTTTTCGTGCAGGACCATCCACAGTTTTTGAAGGGCCGAATACAGAGACCTCGTACACTACGTGCCACAAGGACGCCAAACGGTTTAGATTGAGGAATCGGACAGCCGAGTTTGAATTCCAGTCGAATCCATTATATTCACTTAAGTGCTAATACCCTTGCGAAAAGGTATGAATCCTCTTCTTCTCCCTCCAGCTATGGGTTAATAGCAGGATAGACTGGGTTCTCTATCCTTGGATGGCAAATTGGTCTAATAGAAGGACAACTCTGAATTCAAAACCTGCGGAGGGTCGTTTGGGGACTTTGTGACACGTAGTGTACCAGATCTCTGTAATCGGCCCTTCAAAAACTGTGGATGGTCCTGCACGAAACCTTCACCACTATAATCAAATTTCATGTGCTATACATGCGGGTTGGGGACCGCTTGTGAATTCCAAATTCCCATGAAACTCCAATATTGGAGCCGGCTCAACCCACTTTGGGTGAATGCCGTTACAAGAACAAGAAGAGAAGAACATTAATTCATGACCAGTGACAATATCTTTCTTGATTTTCAACGCATTTATATCGTACAATAATTTGTAATGCATTTCTATTATACATATAATAGCATTATTCTATCAGTAATTCTTTCGTTAATTCCTGACCAGACAATCCCTTTCTCCCTCATTTTAAACTCATTTTCATAGTAAAATCATTGGTAATGTATTTACATTATATATATATATATATATATATATATATATATATATATATATATATAGTAGTCCTATTCTCTCAGTAATGATTGCATTAATTTCTGAACAATGACAATCCCATTCTTTATTTTCAATGCATTTTTATAGTAAAATTATTGGCAATGCATTTTGCATATAATAGCCAAATTCTAGCAGTAATGCATGCATTCATTCCTGACCATTGACAATGCCGTCTTGATTTTAAATGCATTTTTATAGTAAAGTCATTAGCAATATATTAACATTAAATATAAATGAAAATAAAAACGTATGCAAAAGCAAATGCAATATGCCAAATGCAGAAACGATTACAAGGTAACTCTCTTCATAGTCAATACTTATCTTGAGAAACCCCGTACCCATCAGCAGTTACGTAGTGCAGGATTAAAAGCTGACACCGAAGGTTTTATTCTTGCTGCACGTGGCCAATGCTTGCTAACTACAAAACACCGAGCACCCACTGAATATAAATCTAGGCATGACAGAGTGGGCCAATATCTGCACTGGAAGATTTGCAACTTTTACGTGAAGGGAATTGCAAGAAACTGGTATGAACATCAACCAGACCCAGTTACAAAATGTGTCTCCTTATTAACAATGTACCTTTGAAGATTTTCAAAAAACAAAACTTTCAAAATACAAGGACCTTGAAGTGGAAATCTCACAAATATGGCGGATGAAGACATTAACAATTCTAGTTGTAGTTGGTGCCCTCAGATTAATCAGACAAGCTTCCAATAGATACATTGAAGGAATCCCTGGTAGCCTATGCCCTAAAGATATACGAAAAATTGTACTCACAAGTACAGACCACACCTTATGAAAGGATTTATCTATGTAAAATATGTTTCCTTTTTTTGACTCAGAAAGAAATATGTATACAACAGAAATGAAAGGAAATAATAATAATAATAATAATAATAATAATAATAATAATAATAATAATAATAATAATAATAATAATAATGCTAGCCCATGTCTTAAAGAAATACAAAAATACAGCTCACACATTACGAAGTTCTTTATCTATGTAAAATGTCTATGATCTTGGGTTTTGATTTTTCAGTGGAAAATGTCATGAAGCCATTTCTGACCTTAGGTCTCTGGTTGGGATCCGGAAGTAAATGAGTATACACCAGAAACCAAAGGAAATAATAATAATAATAATAATAATAATAATAATAATAATAATAATAATAAAGCTGTCAAAATACAAGGACCTTGAAATCGAAATCTCGAAAATGTGGCATATGAGAGCATCAACAATCCCTGTTGTAGTTGGAGCCCTAGGATTGGTTGGAAAAGATTCCAGTAGACTAATTGAAGGGATTCCTGGAAGTCCATGCCTCAAGGAGATACAAAAACATTGTTCTGACAAGTGCAGCCTACACTTTACGAAGGGCTTTATCTATGTAATATTTTTTTTTTTTTTTTTTTTTTGTCAGTGGAAAGTGTCATGATGCCATTTCTAACCTTAGGTCCCTGGGCGGGACCCGGAAAGAAATGTGTACACTTCAGAAATCAAAGGAAATAAAAATAATAATACAATACACACAGACAGAACAATCAAAGCTCATCGCTCAGACATCGTGATTAGAGACCACAAATACAAAATGGGCCGCCTTATTGACATTGCAGTCCCTGCAAACTGCAATGTATCTTTGAAGACCTTCAAAAATATAAAGAAGTACCTTGAAATCGAAGTCTCAAAAATGTGGGGCATGAGAACATATTCAAGTAGACTCATTTAAGGAATCCCTGGTAGCCCATGCCTTAAAGAAATACAAAAGATTCTACTCGCAGGTACAGCACACACCTGACGAAGGCCTTTATCCCAGTAAAATATTAGGTTGGTGCAAAAATAATGTCTTTTTTTGACGTTAAAAAATACGTCAAAAACGATATTATTTTTTCACCAACCTAATATGTACGTTTTTTGTTTTTCAAAACGACTCAGTGGAAAATGTCATCATGCCATTTCTAACCCTAGCTCTCTTGTCGCAACCCGGAATGAAATGAGTACACACCAGAAATGAAAGGAAATGAAACAACAACAACAACAATAATAACAATAATAATAATAATAATAATAATAATGATAATAATAATAATGGTAATAATAATAATAATGATAATAATAATAATTTCCCTGGAGCTTTTAGATTATATGGCTTCCCACGCTTTTTGTGCGGTGGTATTAGGTTGGTGCAAAAAATAGTGTCTTTTAATGTTTTTTGACGTTCAACTTAATGTGAGAAAACTACATTATTTTTGCACCGACCTAATATATATATATATATATATATATATATATATATATATATATATATATATATATATATATAACACTCACATTTTGCAGAGTGCAATTTGTAATGGTGGTTAGATGTAATTGACACCGATGCTTAATAAAGACAATTGATAAATTTCCCAATAACCAATAATAAAAGAATGAAAAGAATAGTGTAAAAGTAATACTCAACAAAACAGTGAATATATATATATATATATATATATATATATATATATATATATATATATATATATATATATATAGTTAGTTAGTTAGTTAGTTAGTTTATGGAAAACTAGGTAATCCGTATGGATAGACCCAAGGAGGATAAAATCCAGAGAGGTCAATGTAAATCCAGAGCAAATAATTTAAATAAAAACAGACCACTTTAAGGTTCCATGTTATATATATATATATATATATATATATATATATATATATATATATATATATATATATATATATATATGTGTATATGTATATATATATATATATATATATATATGTATATATATATATATATATATATATATATATATATATATATATATATATATATATATATGTGTGTGTGTGTGTGTGTGTGTGTGTGTGTGTGCCGGGTTAACAGCAAAATTGTCCAAATCTTGTTACCGTGTAATTATCCATCCCGCAGAATTTTTAATATCTAAAAAAAATCCCTAAACTAATTGAGTCTCTTTTTTTCTAGGTTTTCAGATAAGACGTTTAGACATCTTGACACCAT
This sequence comes from Acanthosepion lycidas, assembly GCA_963932145.1. Taxonomy (NCBI): domain Eukaryota; kingdom Metazoa; phylum Mollusca; class Cephalopoda; order Sepiida; family Sepiidae; genus Acanthosepion; species Acanthosepion lycidas. The sequence continues at coordinate 23,911,549 of OZ010609.1, read as the reverse complement.
TTGTCGAAAGAGTTATTCAGCTAGAAAGAGAACAGTTTAAAATCGTTTTGAGTCAGCCTCACTATGTCTTCTCAACTGAGCAATGATGAGAGGAAAAAATCATTCAGGCCTTCAGTAATGGTATCAATATTCATACTCTGGCTTCCATCAAGAACCACCAAGAAAACGGTGAATAGGTTTACAAAAGAGGGAATAGTAGAGTGGAAAACTGGATAAAGACGTCACGAAAGGAAAGGGAACGTCATTTCATCTTAGAACTAAAAAGATCAATTTGAAAAGATCCAACTCAATTCATAAGACATTTCGCACGTGAGAGAGGAGTTTCATCTATGACAGCCCAAAGAGCATTGAAAAAGACTTGAAAATGAAATGGAACGTGAAAAGTGTGAGGCACTTTGTTACTCCTGGATAGAAAGGTTAGAAGGTTAAAGAGGGTGAAGCTCATCTTAAATAAGTTGTAAAATGCTCCTGGAATAATAATAATAATAATAATAATAATAATATATATATATATATATATATATATATATATATATATATATATATATATATATATATATATATATAAAAGAAAGAACAGTAAGATATATAATCCGGTGTTCTTATAGATAGTTTTATTTTTACAAAATAGTGCTCAATGTAAATTTACAGAGCATTAATATTATAAGTTAATTGATTTAAAATATTATAATGCAGTTAACGAATGTCATATTTCATTGAAGAATACATTACTACCCCCTACCAAAACGTAGCTTATAACGGATACATCAAAATACAGACATAAAGAACACGCAAACACCCCTGTCTAGTGAAAGTGGATTTATCTGTAACCTTGGAAACGTGAATTATGATTTTAGCTGTGTTTTTAAAACCCAGTAATTTTAAAAGTTACTCCAAAATTCGCTTGAGGATGAAATGGAACTAAATGTCTTTAATTTAATTACAAAACTAAATTCGGACCTTCCATTTTTGAAACATGGTTAGAACTGTGTAGCGGAAAAACCATATTTTAAATCAATTAATTTATTATATATATATATCTGTGTGTGTGTGTGTGTGTGTGAACTTTATTTCAACCCTTTATGAGGTTCCGATCATTAGCTATGATTAATTTCTGATGAACATGTCATTTACTTCTATGATCGATTTCATCACGATTCTTCTATTAAACTTGGAGAATAATTATGTATTCTTATTGCTGAAAGTAGAGTCCAAAATAGTGTTATAAATATCTCGGAGAATTCCAGTAATATATCATTAATCATTTCTAAGATACAACGGTTCAAAGTTTAATCTAACAATTGAACAATTTTGTTGTTACACCCAGTAAACATACACACACACACACACACACACACACACACACACACACACAGATATATATATATATATATATATATATATATATATATATATATATATATATATATATATATATATATATTATTATTATTATTATTATTATTATTATTAATAGAAATCTTATAAGTATAAGAAACTATATTCGCTCGGAAAACCTTCGGTATCTTGATTTGCAAATAAACAAGCCAATTCCAAAGCAAAAAAAAAATGTATATAAAAAAGAAAAAACCAAGAACATGGAAGTTAGCCGAAAATAATCGTCCAGCATGCAAGTGCAAGGCCCAAAGAAAAAAACTCCGATGTGAGTACCCAAAACAACTAAATCAAGTGCTCAATACAATGAATAGTGCAGACCTAGATAAACCTAGAGAGCCAGAAAAACCTACCTAAGCGGGTCGTCAGGGAATATTATATTAGGTTGGTGCAAAAATAATGACGTAATAATGTCGTTTTTTGACGTTAAAAATACGTCAAAAAACGACATTATTACGTCATTATTTTGCCCCAACCTAATAATATAGAGAAGATCACCAACATTGAGGTCATGTTGCTGAAGTCCCAGCTACGCTGGGCTGGACACGTTTCCAGAATGGAGGATCATCGTCTGCTTAAAATTTTGTGGTACGGCTAGCTCTTCACCGGCTATGGCAAAAGAGAGAGAGAGGCACTAAAGAAGCGATTCAAAGATTGCCTGAAAAAATCCTTTAGTGTCTGTCACCTCAACTCTAGCTGAGTACCGTGACGCCTGGCAACCAACCATGCAGTCTCCTTCTTTGAAAATACCTGCAGGGCCGCTGTCATGGACAAGAGGCAGAGGAGGAAATATTGCAACGCTATGCCATCGAGCCCAGGCCGGACATTCAGCTAAAAACTGTGACCGTGCATACCTGTCATGAATTGGACTTATCAATCAGAAACGTACCTGCAAGTGACGTGCACAGCCTCACTCTTAATCTTCCTTTTGCGAAGCCAAGCCATGATATATATATATATATATATATATATATATATATATATATATATATATATATATATCCGCTGACGACCCGCATTAGGTGAAACCTGGGTAGGTTTGTCTGGCTCACTAGGTTTATCTAGGTCTGCTCTACGGTTGTATTGAGCTCTTTTAGTTAGTTGTTTACTCGTGTCGGTTTTTTTTCTTTGGGCTTTAAACCTGTATCTGTAGGATTTTTTTCGATAGACTTTCATGTTTCTAGCTCTTTCTTTTTTTAAAACCTTTTTTCCTTCGCGATTAATTTGATTATAGGCAAATCAAAAATTCGAGGGTTTTTCGAAACGAGTATAGTTACCTATATTTATATTTATATATATATATATATATATATATATATATATATGTGTGTGTGTGTGTGTGTGTGTGTGTGCATGTGTGTGTGTGTGTGTGTGTGTGTGCGTGTGTGTGCAAGATAAACGTAAGCGAAGTAATAGCAATGAGGGCAAACATTTAACAAAGAAAGAACGGTGTTGACACGTTAATTGTAGCGTTGGAGGATTTGAGGAGCGTGGAATAATTTCTTAATTGCTGGTGTTCCCAGGTCCACCCTGACCCTGGGTGGCAGCACCTGTTAGGGTCCCAGATATGGGCAAATAGTTGACCTCATAACGTGACTCAAAACACTATGAAAGTGTAAAAAAAGATTTCAATATCAGAAATACTTTTAAAAAATTATTACCAGCAATAAATTTGAAAAAAGAAAATATTACCGGAAATAAAAATCTTGTCAGTATTATTAGGTTGGTGCAAAAATAATGTCGTTTTCTCGGATATGTTACTATATGAGAAAACGACATTATTTTTGCATCAACCTAATAAATAAACCATTGAGCTTAATATGCCGCAAAACAAAACAAACAATAATTGTAACGTTCTGACCTTAAGATAAGCAAGAACAAAAATATAGTGAATATATCTTATCGGGTAGGAAGAAATCCCAGCATGCATCTGTACGATTTGTCTCTAAATTTTGGGAGTGGGTTGTTTTTACTCTCATTCCAACCGGTATTGAAACCAACATTTTGTCTTGATGAATTAATAGGAACAACAGTAAATATACCCTTCAGCACCCTATGCTTGTTATCTGTCTGACTTCAAACTGCTGTGCATGTCGCCTAGTTGCTGCTGCACAGTACAGCTCTGTTCATGAGAGTGTGGAGAGGGAGACAATGATGGCCAACTATCGACACGGTTATTTTTTTTTAAGTTTATAGGATAAGGAGTTATATGTAGATACATGGGAACACCTTCAAATCGGCGACTGTCGGAACGAACTGGGTTACCCAACCTGAAGATATTTTTGATTGGGCTCCAGTTGCATGGTTAATTGCCGCTTTTATCAAAACCTGTTATCAATATCGCGTATATTTGGCTGTGATGCCGGTTCCTCGTATCAGCCAGTGTGCCATGATGAGCATGGGGTTGATCTTCGTATATTTCTTGGCGTGTTGCTATCTCACTCGATAATAATATTAACTACAGAGATCTGAGTCGAAGTAGGAAATAGAACGGTTTATTTCTGACAGTTCAAGATAAAAGTTAGCTAAGAACCTACAAGGAATATATTTTAAGGAATGGACTAAATTTAAACTATCATTTCTCTCAACACTGGCTGATGGTATTGTCGGCCATCTAATATTTGCCAGTTCCAACTTTGCACCAAATAAATTTTAAAATAAGAAGGATAAAAGAGGGCGATACACTTATTGGAAGATACGGAAATATAACCTACACCATAACAGATAAATAGTATTACGAAAGAAACGCTAGAACATAAAGACTGTGATGATGTTTCTTTATTTTTTGACTACAGTAGAGAACACTTCTAGATCTTCTATATGCCGTGCCCATTCACTGTGTTGACGTCATGCCTCTCCACAATTTCCTTTCTTTTGTAGCTGTTAATAAATATTATCATTTTGTAATCACTTTTAAAGTTTGTTCTGCCATCCAGTTACTCAAGCTCTTTCTTCTTCTTCTTCTGTGTGCCGAGTCCCTTCAAGAGGTTGTAGATCATGGCTCTCCACAATTTCCTGTCTTTCCTAATAAATTGTCTTTTTGTAATCTCTCGTAAACCTTCTTCCGACATCCATTTACTCAAGCTCATTCTTCTTTTCTTCTTCTTCTTCTTCTTCTTCTTCTTATTATTATTATTATTATTATTATTATTATTATTCTGTTCCGTATCCCTTCAAGGCTTTGGAGATCATGGCTCTCCACAATTTCCTGTTCTTTGTAGATGTCATTTTTGTAATTTCGCCAAACCTCTTCCGCCATCCATTTACTTAAGCTCATTCTTCTTCTCGCTATATGTTCCGTGTCCCTTCAGCACGTTGGAGATCATGGCCCTCCACAATTTCCTGTTCTTTTTAGTTGTTGATATATGTCATTTTCGTAATCTCGCCAAACCTTTTGCGTCATCCATTTACACAAGGCCATTCTTCTTCTCCTTCTATGTTCCGTGTCTCTTCAGCACGTTGGAGATCGTGGCCCTCCACAAGTTCCTGTGCTTTGTAGCTCTTAGTAAATATTGTCTTTTTGTAATCTCTACTAAATCTTGTTCTGCGACACATTTTTTTTTTAATTCTGTCGACTGCACAGTATATTAGGTCATTTTTTATATGTCGGTCGTTACCAATCTGGTCGTAAGTCTATGGTAACAGGGTGTGATGGGTAAATTGTTGCCGTTTTATATTTTTAATTTCGCAAAAAAAAAAAAACAAAAAAAAAACAATATATCAACCAAGAGGAAATTGGACTTTGTCTACTTCTCAAACTGCCAAGAAGGAAAGAAATTCGATTGATCTCAACCCCAAATAATGGTGATTAAATCGGGTAGGAAGGTGAAAAGAAAGTGAATGTGATCGTATATAATCTGAAGTTATCACATTCTAGTTTATCGAGAATTTGTAAAGCTTGTTTTGTATTTGAATGTATTTTGTCATGTTTTGCAGCTCAAATAGTTTGTGTTTTTACAAATGTATTTGTTTTTTTAAAGACGATCCCGAAATGCTATTTGCAGGTCGGGAACACTAGAATCAAGCAGACGCGGAAGTTTACATATCTGGAAAGCGTTCTGACAGAAGACGATAAATGCGACACTGAGATGCGTAGATGTATTGGGATGGCCAAGGACGCATTCCAAAAGCTGGTTAGAGTATTCCGAGATAGGAGGATTTCTTTGGTAACAAACAAAAGAATACTAAGCTGTTACGTGACATCTGTCCTTTACAGAAACGAATGTTGGACGATTTCCTCAAGGATGAAGAAGAGACTCGAGGCGTCAGAGATGTAGTTCTACAAAAGGAAAGAATGACCGAGAGTGTGAGTAACGATGAGGTCTTAGAGAAGATGCAAACAAGGAGGAGGTAAATATTTTCACGGCAAATGCACTGACGAGGTAATTTCACTGGTACCCCATCTGCATGAATTTAAGCGTGCTACTAGGTTGGCATCTCGGTCTCATATTTTCACTGTTGAAACAGTTAAATGTAACCGCTTCTTCTACTCCAACAGCTTCTTCTCTAGCACTTCCCGACAGTGGCACTCCCTTCCTCTTACTTGCTTCCCTGATAGCTATAATCTTCAATATATTCAAATGTAATGTCAATCGACATTTTCCTATGATTTGATCCTGATCACCGTCCTTCTCTATATCCTTTAACACCCATCTTTACTCTTGCTTTCGTTTTCTGTTACGCTATGCGTGTTAGTGACACCCCCGCCTTGTTTGAGGTGAAATACTTTTAAAAAAACATAAAGAAACCGTGAAAAATTAATAGAATTTATTAAAAAAGATTGTAAAATTAATTATAGGCCGACTTACGACCAGATCAATTTGCAACCTGTCTCTTTGATTTTATCGGCTGTTTTCTTTAATTACACACACATACACACATACACACACACACACACACACACATATATATATATATGTATATATATATATATATATTATTTTTCCTTCTTTTGTGTTTTTGTTTTGCTTTTTTGTTCTGTACACCTCTTATTAATCTTTATTTCTTTTTGTTATTTTTGGTTATTATTTGTTTTGTTTTTTTTCACTTTTTATTATTCTCGACCTTCCTTATTTTTTGTTCATTTACTTCGTTGTCTCTTTCTTTTTTATTTCTTCTTTCTTTCTTTCGTTATTTATTTCTTGATTCATTTATTATACTCTTTCGTTCTTTCCTATTCATTAAACTGTTTCTTGCCTTCATTTTTTTTCTTTCGAAATTTATACCCTGACTTTCTTTACAATTGATTAAATTTATCTTTTTTTTTCCTTCTGGCTAGTTTCATTTCTTTTCTCTCTTTTTTTTTAAAAATTTTATCCCTCCTTGTCTATTACATTGACTAAAGTATTTATTTATTTATTTGTTACACACTTTCTTTTTTATACTTATTTCTATCAACCTTTTGTTTTCTTCGAGTTTTTCCTTCACTGTTTTAATTATTTACCTATATTTCTTTTTCTTTCTTTCTTTCTTTCTTTCTTTCTTTCATTGCTTGGTTGGTAATCTAACCCCTTTTTTTCATTATTTATTCACCATCCCGTTCTTCCTTTCCCTCACTGTTTATTTGTCTCTTTCTTTCTTTCTTTCTCGCTTTCTTTCTTTCATTCTTTCTTTCTTTCTTTCTTTCTTTCTTTATCATACTCTTTCTTTCTTTTTTCATTGAAAGAACTCGGTCTTTCTTTCTTTCTTTCTTTTTCCTTTTACTTGCGTCATTTCTCCTCTTCCTGTCCCTTATTACTTTCCTTCTTTTTTTCTTTCTTTCTATATTTGATTTTTTCACATCTTTGCATCATTTTCCCCTCTCCTTCTTTGCTTTCTTTCTTTCTTTCTTTCTTTCTTTTTTCTTTCATTCTGTAAAACCCCCGCATAATACCCCCACTGTCTTTTCCATTGCCTGAACTTTTTCTTTCTTTTTTTCTTTCTTTTCTTATTTTTTTCCTTTCGACGTTTTCCTTTCTTCTTTTTATTTCCTTCTGTACTTATTACTTATAACCTTTATATTAGGCTTGTGCAAAAATAATGTCGTTTTCTCGCATATATTACTATGTGAGAAAACGACATTATTTTTGCACCAACCTAATATATTTTCCATTGATTGAACTGTTTCTTTCTTTCTTCATTTTCTTTCGCATTCCTTTTGCGTTTATATTTTTGCGTCATCTTTCTTTCTTCCTGTCTATTTTTTTTCTTTTCTTTCTTTTTTCTGTTTGTATTCATTCATTATAGCCATGCTTTCTTTTGCATTGACTGAACTCTTTCCTTCTTTATTTCTTTTCTTTCCTTTCTTTTCGTATATTCAGTTTCTTTCTTTTTGTCTCCCTTTCTTTCTCTCTTCAGAATATTCAACTGTTTATTCATTTATTCCTCTTTTACTTCATTTTTTAATTTCTTTCTTTTCTTTCTTTAGTTCGTTTTTTATTGCTTTCCTTTTTTCTTTTCTTTCTCTTTCAATTTTCCTTTCTCTTTCAATTCTTCTTTCTTTTTCAATTTTCCTTTCTCTTTCAATTTTTCTTTCTTTTTCAATTTCCCTTTCTTTTTCAATATTCCGTTTTCTTTCAATTTTTCTTTCTCCATCAATTTTCCCTGATCTTTCAATTTTCCTTTTTCTTTCGATTTTCCTTTCTCTTTCAATTTTTCTTTCTTTTTCAATTTTCCTTTCTCTTTCAATTCTTCTTTCTTTTTCAATTTTCCTTTCTTTTTCAATTTTCCTTTCTCCATCAATTTTCCTTGCTCTTTCAATTTTTCTTTCTCTTCATTTTTTCTTCATATTTTCTTTCTCTTTCAATTTTCATTACTTTTTCAATTTTTCTTTCTCTTTCGATTTTGCTTTCTTTTTCAATTTTTTTTTCTCTTTCGATTTTCATTCCTCTTTCATTTTTTCGTTCTCTTTCACTTTTACTTTCTTTTTCAATTTTCTTTTTTCTTTCAATTTTCCTTTCTCCATCAATTTTCATTTCTCTTTCAATTTTTCTTTCTCTTTCGATTTTCCTTTCTTTTTCAATTTTCCTTTCTCTTTCAGATTTTCCTTTCTCTTTCAGATTTTTCTTCATATTTTCTTTCTCTTTCATTTTTTCGTTGTCTTTCAATATTCTTTCTCTTTCAATTTTTCTTTCTCTTTCAATTTTCCTATCTCTTTAAATTTTCCTTTCTATTTCAATTTTCCTTTCTCTTTCAATTTTTTCTTCATATTTCCTTTCTATTTCAATTTTCCTATCTCTTTCAATTTTTCTTTCTTTTTTAATTTTTCTTTCTTTTTCAATTTTCCTTTCTCTTTCAATTTTCCTTTCTTTTTCAATTTTCCTTATTCTTTCAATTTTCCTTTCTCTTTCAATTTTTCTCTCTTTCAATTTTTCTTTCTTTTTTAATTTTTCTTTCTTTTTCAATTTTCCTTTCTCTTTCAATTTTTCTTTCTTTTTTAATTTTTCTTTCTTTTTCAATTTTCCTTTCCTTTCAATTTTCCTTATTCTTTCAATTTTCCTTTCTATTTCAATATTCCTTTCTCTTTTAATTTTTTCTTCATATTTCCTATCTCTTTCAATTTTTCTTTCTCTTTCAATTTTTTCTTCATATTCATTTCTCTTTTATTTTTTCTTTCATTTATCTTTTCTTGCATTTATCTTTATATTTTTACTTTTCTTTCTTTTTATTCTATTTTTAGATATTTTGTAATTTTCTTCTAGTTTATTTTTTTCTTTCTTTTCCATTTTCTTTCTTCTTTTATGTCTTCGTTTTTTCTTTACTTTTATTTGTTTTCTTCTTTTTTACGAAACACTTTTTTCTCTCTTTTTTCTTGGTGTTATTTATTTATTTTCGCGATTTCTTTTCTTACTTTCTTTTTTTTCTTTTTTCTTTTTTTTTCTTTCGTTATTTTTCTCAACACTTTTTTGCATCGATTTCTTTTACTTTTGCAGCCTAATTTCGTATTTATTTTTGTCATCTTACAACTACTTCATCATCATTCTTCATTACTTTTATTTTTGAATTCATTTCTCTTTCATTTTATCCATTGTATTTTTCTTTATTTTTTTATTTTCTTCTTTTTTTCTTTCTTCATTCTTTCTTTTCTATTTTCTCTTTTTTTTATTTGTTCTTTTTTCTTTTTTTCTTTCCTTTTCTTCAACTATCTTTCTTTCCTCAATCCTTCATTCTTTTCTTTTTTTTTATTCTTTCTTTCTTTTCTCACCTCCATTTCGATTCTTCTTTTATTTAATAATTCTTTTCATTCCTCCATTTTTTATTCTCTTTTGTTTCTCGACTTTTCTTTAAAAACATTCTTTCTTTCTTTCTTTCTTTCTTTCTTTCTTTCTTTTATCGTTTCTATATGGATTTTCTTTTCTGTTCATCATTTTCCTATATTCATATTTTCCCCTCCCTTTGTTCGCTCTCTCTTTCTCTCTTTCTCTCTCTCTCTCTCTCTCTCTCAGATTTCAACTTCCTTATTTCTCCCTATTTTCTTTCTTTATATTCTTTGTTTCTTTTTTTCCTTTTTTCTTTCTTTCTTTCTTTTTTTTCCTTTTTTCTTTCATCTTTCTTTTTTTTCCTTTTTTCTTTCTTTCTTTCTTTTATCGTTTCTATATGGATTTTCTTTTCTGTTCATCATTTTCCTATATTCATATTTTCCCCTCCCTTTGTTCGCTCTCTCTTTCTCTCTTTCTCTCTCTCTCTCTCTCTCTCTCAGATTTCAACTTCCTTATTTCTCCCTATTTTCTTTCTTTATATTCTTTGTTTCTTTTTTTCCTTTTTTCTTTCTTTCTTTCTTTTTTTTCCTTTTTTCTTTCATCTTTCTTTTTTTTCCTTTTTTCTTTCTTTCTTTCTTTTATCGTTTCTATATGGATTTTCTTTTCTGTTCATCATTTTCCTATATTCATATTTTCCCCTCCCTTTGTTCGCTCTCTCTTTCTGTCTTTCTCTCTCTCTCTCTCTCTCTCTGATTTCAACTTCCTTATTTCTCTCTATTTTCTTTCTTTATATTCTTTCTTTATTTATTTCTTTTTTTTCTTTTTTTCTTTCTTTCTTTCTTTTTTTTTCCTTTTTTCTTTCTTTCTTTCTTCCTTTCTTTTATCGTTTCTATGTGGATTTTCTTTTCTGTTCATCATTTTCCTATATTCATATTTTCCCCTCCTTTGTCCGCTCTCTCTTTCTCTCTCTCTCTCTGATTTCAACTTCCTTATTTCTCCCTATTTTCTTTCTTTATATTCTTTCTTTCTTTCTTTTTTTTCCTTTTTTCTTTCTTTTATCGTTTCTATGTGGATTTTCTTTTCGGTTCATCATTTTCCGATATTCATATCTTCCCCTCCCTTGTCCGCTCTCTCTTTCTCTCTTTCTCGCTTTCTCTCTCTGATTTCAACTTCCTTATTTCTCTCTATTTTCTTTCTTTATATTCTTTCTTTTTTTCTTTTTTTCTTTCTTTCTTTTTTTTTTCCTTTTTTCTTTATTTCTTTCTTTCTTTTATTGTTTCTATGTGGATTTTCTTTTCGGTTCATCATTTTCCCATATTCATATCTTCCCCTCCCTTGTCCTCTCTCTCTCTCTCTCTCTCTCTGTCTCTCTCTCTCTGATTTCAACTTCCTTATTTTTCCCTATTTTCTTTCTTTATAATCTATTTTCTTTCTTTCTTTCTTTCTTTCTTTCTTAGTCCCTTTCCACCTATCTTTCCTCTTTTACTTTTCATTTAATCCTTCTTTCTTTCGAGCTTGATTTTTATTCTTATATTTTTTTCATTTTTTCTTTCATTTTTCTTTCTTTCTTTATTTATTTCTGTAAATATTTTTTCGCTGTATATGTTTCCTTTCTTTATTTGTTTAATGAAATTATTTTCCTTGATTATGATTTTTGTTAATTTTCTTTCTTTTTCTCTTTTTCTTTATTCATTCATTTATTTATTTGTTTATTTATTTATTTATTTATTTGTTTGTTTATTTGTTTATTTATTAGTCTTTTCCGTTCTATTTCTCATTTAATCTTTGTTTTATTCTAGCTTGATTTTTATTCGAATATTTATTTGTTTGTTCTTTTCATTCCTCTATTTATATCTTTTCTTTTGTTTGCTGACATCTTTTAAAAAAAAAAAAAATTTCTTTCTCTCTTTCTTTTTCTTTCTTTGCCCAAAAATAATTTCCCCATCCAGCTCTCTCATAAATTTCTCCCATCTCCCTTTCAGATGATCTTCGCCCCATTTACTTATTTATTACTTTTTGATACATCTGATAGACTTGAAAACGTTTTAAACAAAAACGTTTCAAAATTCAATCTGTTAAAATAATGCGATACCCTAATTGAATTGCCTTCTTTTCCCGCGTGTCGCATTCTGGGCGCGAAATCGAGTCACGCTTGTAGTTCTCGAATTTTTAGCATTTTATTTTTATCCTCTTTGTTTTTTTTAATTTTTAAAAATTTATTTTTCAAACGTTCCCTTCAATTGTAATTATAAATGAAAGATGTCTTTCTTGTGGAAGTTTTCAAAAGGAGACAATCTGAAGCAGACTTCTGACTGAGGCTTTGCTTTGAGGAGGACACGTGACTAGAACGTATCGACAATTTAAAAAGGGTGAAGGCTGATGAGCTATGTCAGGTTAAAGAACGAAGCTATGATTTTATTGTCTGCATGAAATCAGACTACGTCAAACTATTGGAAAACATCGAATTTAAGAAATAGATTTCTTTTTCCACACACAAACAGTCTCGGTGTCAAAAACGACACCAACGATTTAGTAACACTGTTTTATATATATATATATATATATATATATATATATATATATATATATATATATATATATATATATATATATATTATTATTATTATTATTATTATTATTATTATTATTGAGTATGTTTTGCTTCCTGCATAGTATCCTGTAGAGCCGGGTCCTTAGGCCCTATACGAGAATTGCCATTTAATTGATAGCACTTTTCTTATTACACGGGCTGATCTCTCAGTTGGTATTGATATGTGAATAAGTATATTCCTGAATTTCTTGTCTTTTATGATAATATATCTGTTGTTTTTATTATTGTTATTATTATTATTTGTGTATGCTATGTTTCCTGCTTTGTATCCCGTAGAGCAAGGTCCAAACTATGGAAGTGTCATTAAATTGATAGCCCTTCTCTTACAATGTTCCTAGTCAGTCAATTTTCTGGACTTTTTTGCAAATTTATTACAACGTTTCGGCCGTTGTACGCTCCGGCCTTCTTCAGGCGGTTGGAATGTCGAATTGAACCTTTTATTTCGCTCGCTGGGGTAGATTGTTTTATTGTTAGGGTTTCAGGTACATTAAGCCGTTTCTTGAAGAGAGTAAGTTCTTTGTTGATGGAGTGGATTTACTGTTTTACTATTTGTAGTAGAGGGTTATTGTTTTTTGTGAGGCATGCTTCCTATTCCATTGTTGTAGTTTTTTAGAGCGAGTTCAAGTCGGATTAGACCTGGGACTCTTAAAGCTGCGTCCTGGGTAAAACGATAAACTACGTCCAGCAGCAAGGCCTCTGAACAGGAGATTTTCAGGAGCGTGGAAACATCTCTTAATTGCTGATGTTCCCACGTCCACCTTGACTCGTGGTGGTAGGGTCCCAGCTATGAAATATATTTAACCCCTAAACTGGAGTAAAACACTATTAAAATTATAAAAATGGGTTTTGATTCCAGAAATACTTTGTAAAAAAAATATTACTAGCAATAAATTTTTTTGCTAGTTCCGGAAAACTTAAGATGATATGGCCGACAGTTTCTTCATATTTTCCGCAGTCCTACATTTCGGGTTAGTGCCATCATTGATTAACTGACAGTGATTGGATCTGGTGCTGATTTTTTGGTCTTGAACTGCAATAATTAGGCCTTCTGTCACAGCTTTCAACTCGGTGCAACTGATGTGTTTTCTCTTGATTCACATCTACTTAATTCGTTCTTTTTAGGAATTTGGCATGCAACGCCTTCTGCTCCCAGTTTTTCCGTAATTTCATTTGGCCATGTTGTTTTTGCTTTCTGTTTTAGTCGTTTGGAGTAGATAGTATTCGCTTCGTTTTTGTTGGTAGGATTTCAGGCATATTAAGCTGTTTCTTGAAGAATGAACCTTCTTGTTGATACAGTGGATTAGTTGTTTTTACTAATTGTACGAGAGGGTCATTGTTCTTGTTGCAATTTTTATAGTTAGTTCAAATTGGACTAGACCTCGACCTCCAAAACTATTGGTACGTGCAACCTAGCAAAATCTGATTTCTAGTGGTACATTCTCATTTGGGTAAAAAAATTTCTGATCTTGTCCAATCTTCATTCAACTTCCATTTAATATTGTTGAAGTTGTATGTAACCTGGATATAGCTAACGTGTCGATAGCCTTCATTTTATTGACCCCATTCAGTTCGCTTTCTAGTATCAAACACACTCTTTTATAATATTCTTTTCAGATTTTTCTTCATAACTGAATGCTGTATTCTGTCTCCTTCATTAATTCCTAAGTATTTACATGTACCATTTTAAGCTACTTCCTTAATCTTGTTGTTGATATCAAGGTCTAAATCCATAGTTTTCGTTAGCTTACCGCCTTTGAAGGTGGCTTTGGCACATTTGTCGATTCCGAACTCTACCCTAATATTTTCGCTAATATTTGAAGATCTTGTTTTGCCAGAAGAAACTGTACCTTTTTTCATGTCGACTGATTCTCTCTCTTCGCTTGAATTAAAATAATATTCCGAATCGGACTGATATAAGGTTGTAAAAGAAAAAGGAACACCAGCAATGAAAAAGTAATTCCACACTTCTCAAAACCTCCTGATCAGAGGCCTTGCTGATAGACGTAGTTTATCGTCTTACCCAGGAAGCTGATGTAGTTTATCGTCATACCCAGGACGCGGATGTAGTCTCAGTTTCGGGGTTAACTAATTGCCCATAGCTGGGATCCTATCAGGTGCTATCACTCCGGGGCAGGACGGAACTGGAAGCACCAGCAAAGAAGAGGTAGTTCCACACTCCTGAAAGCCTCCTGATCAGACGCCTTGCTGTCGGACGTAAAACATAACAAACCAAACCTCTTAAAGCTTTTGGTACGTACAACCTATCAACATCTCAATTCAGATGGTGCATCCTCATTTGGGTAAACGTTTTTCTTGTCTTGACGTCCAATCTTTTAATGTCATTCAACTTGCATTTAATAATATTAAAACTGTATATAACAACGGGTATAGCTAAAGTGTTATTAGCCTTCATTTTATTGACCGCATTAAGTTCGCTTTCTAGTATCAAATGAACTCTTGTATAATATTCTATTCGGATCTTTTTCTTCATAATTGAATATTGTATTCCGTCTCTTTCATTAATTCATAGGTATTTGTATGTGCTATTTTGGTCTTGTTCCTTAATTTTATTGTTGATATCAAGGTCTAAATCCGTAGTTTTCGTTAGCTTACCGCCTTTGGTGGTAGCGCACGGAATTATAGAACATTTAGACGGTTTCTACACATTCTGTGACTAAAAAAAGTAAACACTTGTTCAAACACAAGAAAAATTTTAAAAAAATCCTAATCGTAGTTCTTTTCTGTCGTCTTTAATGAAACATGTATCAATGAAAGATTACTGCTTAAATACACTATATATATATATATATATATATATATATATATATATATATATATATATATATATATATATATATATATATCTGTATGTATATATATATATATATATATGTATATATATATATATATATATATATATATATATATATATATTTCTGTATATATATATATATATATATATATATATATATATATATATATATATATATATATATATATATCTACAGATATATATATATATATATATACTGATATATATATATATATATAATATATATATACAGGATGGAATGAAACCCCCTACTGCAATTAATAACTTTTGTTAATATCACAACGTTTGCATGAAACAGAATGTATTGTGATGCAAAAAGTGGTAGAATTTCAATGGTAATTTCTGTTTTTCTTTCAGAAAGGCCCAACGGGTTAGCCTGCATGAGCGTGCTCAACTCGTATGCCGTTATGAAGCGTGATTTTCGTGGTAGAAATTCAGAGAAGGTGGTGCAGTGTCCACAGGCTAAATTCTTCAGGAAATGACGAAACCACCAGAAATTATAATTTCAAACTGATCGGGTACGAAATCTGTGATGGAAGAAAATTGGTAAAAGATAGAATTTTAACACTTTCTTATACGGATAGTGATTAAGTCATACTGCTCAGATTAAAATATGTTTTATGAAAATCAACCAATAATTAATAAGTTATTATCATTTTTATATAAGGAGTTTCTTTCCACCAAATATTGATATGTCTAAAGAAATGGCCGAAAACATTTAGGACAATGGAAGGAAATTTGTTGTACTGCTTTATTCACACAAAACGAAAAAAATGTAAAAATACTGGAAAATTTAAAGGAAAAATTAATAAAAATTAACTTTTCCGTCACATTTAAGGAACGATGTTTAGAGGAAAGTTTGCTACCTAAATATACATTTTATACATATATATATATATATATATATATATATATATATATATATATATATATATATATATATATATATATATATATATATATATATATATATAATAAAGACAATATAGATTTATATAATATACCTATTATTACTTTATAAAAAAAAATATATATATATAAATTAAAAAAGAAAATAAAGACATATTTATACATTCTTTTTATAGATACAAATATTTAAGTTAAATGATCTGTTTATAGTAAACAGTAGTATGAATATTTTATGTTCGAGAAATTTTCATAGAAAATATTCATCTTCCAACAGGAATCGAACCTGAATCCTATACCGATCCGTCGCCTCAACCGATTGAGCCACATTTGTCCATTGCATAAAAATATTCTAAAAGGAAACCGATTGAAAAAAAAAAACGAGTAAATACGAAAAAAAAACAACTTGCAAATAAAGAATATATATATATATATATATATATATATATAAATATAAAAGTGAACATAGAATATATATTTATATTTACACACGCTCTATCTCTGATATTGAGCACTTTATTCCATAAATATAGCACACCTTAAGACTATATTTCTTTATATATATATATATATATATATATATATATATATATATATATATATATATATATATATATATATATATATATATATATATATATATATATATATATATATATATATATATATATATATATATATATATTCTTACACGTAATCTTTCCTTTTCTTTACACGCAAGTTTTTTGGGGGGTTTTTTTTTTTTTTTCGTAATTACCCATTTTCCGTTTCTGTTTTTATTTATTTTTTTTTTTTTTTATCGTATTTACTCGTTTTTTCAATCCGTTTTCTTTTAAGGATATTTTTTTTTTTAGGAGTAACTTATTTTAACTAAATATACACGCTATTTTTTCCTTTTAACTAATATTCAACGTGTAAATAAATATCTTATTAATTTATTTTAAGCAATTTTAGCTATGTTATTTCTATTAGTTTTTAAACGATTTTCTTCCGTTAAGGATAATTTTTGGGGAGTAACCTGTTTTAAATAAAATTTACACGTTCTGTTTTTTTTTATTTTTTTAACTAATATTTAACATGTAAATATCTTAAGTTTTTTTTAAGCAGTTTTAGTTAAATGTTATTTCTCCTAGTTTTTAAACGGAATTTGTTTGAGTATCAATCAATATTCCAAATTATTCAGGCCGTATTTTAGGAGTTTTCTTTTTGGAAAAAGTCATTTTAATCACTATTATAAACATTTTGTTCAGTGTAGTTAAGAAAAATAAGAATAAAAAGGAAAGTTATAAAAAGAGAAAAACCAAACAAATATGATATAATAAAGAAGTTAGGAAGGAGGAAGAGAAAGTCGTAAGACGAGCCAATATAATAAATTGTTTTTATTTTATTAATGTATATATATATATATTTCTTGGTTTGTTTTCTTCTCTTCTCCCAAAAAAAAAACAAAAAAAAAAACACCCTGTCTTGGCCGCATGTAGGAAGATCAGTACAGACAAGCATACCTGATCTAAAACATCGAATAGCCCAAGTAAAGTCTTGATTAGTTGCAGTTTTCTGGGGGAACTTATATAATTCACGTCCTAAGGCTAGTAGCAAATTTTATTCTAGGTGTGGTCCGAATACTGATCATATTCGGTTGGGTCGCCCATCGAAATTTATATCCGAAATATCTATTGACATGGGAGCAACAACACTGACGACGCACCTTAAGGTGTATTTTTAATAATTATATTTATATTTATATATATATATATATATATATATATATATATATATATATATATATATATATATATATATAGGTGAACATTGAAATCAACACTCGGAGGCAACAGGCGGTTTCATGTTAGGAGCAGTCGACAGGCCTGACGATTGTGTCTAGCATGGAGCAGCCTGTCGCCTCTAAGTGTCGACTTCAATATTCACTTTTTAAATTTACACACGCTCTATCACTGATATTGAGCGCTTTATCCCATAAATATAGTCTCCTTAAGAGTATATTTCTTTCTTTATATATATATATATATATATATATATCTATATATATATATATATATATATATATATGTATATATATATACGTATATATATATATATATATATATATATATATATATATATGTATATATATATACGTATATATATATATATATAGATAGATAGATATATGTTCGTGTGTGTTTCTGTGTGTGTGTGTGTGTATTTGTTGTGTGTGCGTGTCTGTCTTAGTGCCTGTGTGTGTGCCTGTGCGTGTGTGTGTGTGTGTGTGCGTGCCTGTACGTGTGTGTGTGCATCTGTGTGTGTGCGTGCGTGTGTGTGTGCGCGCGTGTGTGTGTGCGTGTTTGTGTGTGTGTGTGTGTGTGTGTGCGCGCGTGTGTGTGCGCATGTGTGAGTGTGTGTGTGTGTGCGTGTGCGTGTGCGTGTCTGTCTGTGTGTGTGTGTGTGCCTGTCTTAATGCCTGTGTGTGTGTGTGTGTGTGTGTGTGTGTGTGTGTGTGTGTGTGTGTGTGTGTGTGTGTGTGTGAGTGTGTGTGTGTTAACGAGTTCTCCGTTTCATTTTATCGTTCCGTTGAATGTCCTCACATTTTTACCGCCCCGATGTTTTGACTCCGCTTTCTTTCGCTATCGGATTTTTATCAAGCCACTGAAATTGGGCGTGTACTGAAAACGGAGACCATGTCCAAGAATGAGTTTGACGAATGCTGTGGTTTGGGTGGGTGGTTTGGTGAGTTTTCAAAACAAATCTTGCAGCCGGGCACTTATAACGGTGCTCACAGTAAACTGATAACTCTTAATCTGGAACCTCAATGTCGATTGAGCCAGCATTTAAAGATCCGCAAACAGAAAGAAAAATAAATCCCTCCTCCTTCTTCTTCTTCTTCTCCTCCTCCTCTCTCTCTCTCAGACACACACACAAACTCTCTCTCTCTCGCTCTCTCTATCTCACTTTCTCTTTCGATATCTCTTTCTTTCAGTTTCGCTCTTACATTCTGAAGACGGAGTGCGTTAAATATAAAGGTGAAATTGAAGTTGTTTCTACCTGTCCCTCTCCATTAATCTGATCAAGTCTTGTAAGGATCGAACTCCTTGAAAGAGTAGCGAACTATGAGATTAGATTCTGCAACGGCTGGACACTCAGAAGTAATGGATAACGAGGATGGCTGTTCTACCATTACCGTCATATTCACATTTCCCCAGATATTTCACGCAAATTTCCCAAACGATAGGCCCAAAATAAGTGGGGAAAACTCTGCCAGGATAACAAGATATCATTTATAAAATTATTGGCAATGCATTTCCATAGTAATTTGCAATACAGTTTCATAGTATAATCATTTCCCATGAAGTCTCATAGAAAGATCATTTATAATTCATTTACATAATAAAACATGTGTACTGCATTTTCAAAGTAACGTCGCTTACGATGCATTTTCATAGTAAAATCATTTACAATGCATTTTTATAATAAAAATCATTTCCAATATATTTTCAAAAAAAAAATCATTTCTAATGCATTTCCATAGTAAAATCCTTTGCAATACAGTTTCATAGTAAAGTCATTTCCAGTGAAGTTTCATAGTAAGGTCGTTTAAAATGCATTTTCGTAATAAAATCATTTGCAATGCATTTTCATATAATTAGGTTGGTGCAAAAATAATGTCGTTTTCTCACATAGTAACATAACAACCCAATAAAATCATTTGTAAAGCAATTTCATGGTAAAATCATTTGCAATGCATTTTTATATTAAAATCATTTGCAATGCAATTTCATAGTAAAATCATTAGCAATGCATTTTCATAGGAAAATCATTTGTAATGCATTTTCATAGTAAAATCATTAGCAATGCATTTTCATAGTAAAATCATTAGCAATGCATTTTCATAGTAAAATCATTAGCAATGCATTTTCATAGTAAAATCATTTGAAATGCATTTTCATAGTAAAATCATTAGCAATGCATTTTCATAGTAAAATCATTTGAAATGCATTTTCATAGTAAAATCATTAGCAATGCATTTTCATAGTAAAATCATTAGCAATGCATTTTCATAGTAAAATCATTAGCAATGCATTTTCATAGTAAAATCATTTGAAATGCATTTTCATAGTAAAATCATTGGCAATGCATTTTCATAGTAAAATCATTTGTAATGCATTTTCATAGTAAAATCATTAGCAATGCATTTTCATAGTAAAATCATTTGCAATTCATTTTCATAGTAAAATCATTAGCAATGCATTTTCATAGTAAAATCATTTGAAATGCATTTTCATAGTAAAATCATTGGTAATTCATTTTCATAGTAAAATCATTTGTAATGCATTTTCATAGTAAAATCATTAGCAATACATTTTCATCGTAAAATCATTTGAAATGCATTTTCATAGTAAAATCATTAGCAATGCATTTTCATAGTAAAATCATTAGCAATGCATTTTCATAGTAAAATCATTTGAAATGCATTTTCATTGTAAAATCATTTGCAATGCATTTTCATAGTAAAATCATTTGCAATTCATTTTCAGAGTAAAATCATTAGCACTGCATTTTCATAGTAAAATCATTTGAAATGCATTTTCATAGTAAAATCATTTGCAATTCATTTTCATCGTAAAATCATTAGCAATGCATTTTCATAGTAAAATCATTCGTAATGCCTTTTCATAGTAAAATCATTTGAAATGCATTTTCATAGTAAAATCATTTGAAATGCATTTTCATAGTAAAATCATTTGCAATGCATTTTCATAGTAAAATCATTTGAAATGCATTTTCATAGTAAAATCATTTGCAATGCATTTATATAGTAAAATCATTTGTAATGAATTTTCATAATAAAACCTTTTTGAGGCTGCTCCGCCTGTTCCAATGTTCATTACTACTGATATGGACCATTTTATCCTCTTCTGGCTTCCCAATGAGAAACAAATTTGTCATCAAGAGGCTCAGACGGATCAAATCGAGTGAAATACGTTTTTGTTATTGTTTGCTACGTTTGTTTGTCCCTCTGCCGAATGAAATTTTTCTAGAGAAAAATGAATTGATACCATTCAATACTCTAAGATTATTTTCCTATTTTCAAATATATATAAATTGCACTCTGTTTAATGTTATAGTAATCTATGATTACGTAGTGACGTAAACAAAGTTTGTGGAAGTTAAAAAACATAGTCTAGTTTGTTGATAAAAGCTGTCAATCAAAAAGCAAACCGGTCGTCGTATACGCGCATTTCGATTGGATTTTAAAAATGTAAAGATAATTTAAGCGGCTCATGTGTCCTTGAAATGAAATAACATCGTAATGAAACAGAAGAGGTAAACAAATTATCTATCTATCTATCTATCTATCTATCTATCTATCTATCTGTCTATATATATATATATATATATATATATATATATATATATATATATATATATATATATAGCATTGACACAAATTCGATTTATGTTTCGTCAAATATCACGGCCGAAGCAAGTGCCGTCCGCATTTCCAATCCAAGGAGCCATATTAGGATCAAGCTAAAAACAATCAATTAAGACATTGGTTCATGTCCGGAGCCGAATTTAAGAAGTGCCGATCTTTTAGGCCACTCTGTCAGTTAGTAACGTGCCATACGTTATACACGCTTGGCCGATCATGTCTCTTTTGATACATGGCTGAGGAGGCAGAAGATTTTTTTCCTACAGTGTTTTGCCATTTCTTCATCCTGAGATGTAAAGACATCGTAATGAAAAAGAAGAGGGCAACAGATTATCTATCTATCTATCTAACTATCTCTCTCTCTCTCTCTCTCTCTATATATATATATATATATATATATATATATATATATAGTATTGACACAAATTCGATTTATGTCCCGCCAAATATCACCACCGAACAAAGTGCCATCCACATTTCCGATCCAAGAAGCCATATTAGGATCCAGCTAAACAAAATTCATTGGTTTGTGTCCGGAGCTGATCTTTTTCGTTTAAAGTCGAATCCACTGAGTTAGTAATTTGAGTGTCATACGTGATACATGCTTGGGCGATTTGGTTTCCTTCGATACATGACTGACGAGGCAGAAGACTTTTTCCCTGCCATTTCCTGAGATGTAATGACATAGTATGGAAAAAAAAGGAAATAAATTATATATATATATATATATATATATATATATATATATATATATATATATATATATATATATATATATAGTAGTGGTATAAATTCATTATATATTTCGCCAAATATCACCGCCGAAGAAAATGACATCGACATTTTACGATCCAAGATGGCATATTATGATCTATATTTAAAAAAAACAATCAATTTAAGACATTGGTTTGTGTCCGAAGCTGATCTTTTTCTTTTAAAGTCTAATCCACAGTTAAGTGATATACGGGATACACTCTTGGGCCATTTTGTCTCTTTCAACACAGGACTGAGGAGGCAGAAGATTTTTCCCGCAGTTAGTTGCCATTTTATTCTGCGGTAGACTAGCTGCCAACCAAGGCTAAGGACCTCATTTTGTCCTGCTATTTAATCCATAGCTCGTGGGAGACGAGGTGGATTCATACTTTTTCAAGGGTACTTGTTTGTGAGTGAATCTAATGAACTTGACTGGAATTCGAACCCGGCTATCCATCTTCTCTCTCCAAGACGATATCCATTACACCACAACGCACATCCACTATAAATTGGTTAAACCTCTCGCATCGTCGTGTTTTCAAACAAACAATATGGCTTTCACTTATTTAAGTAAAACGCCAGTGTTAACGGCTATTCTCAAAAGTACCTGCCAAGATTTAGATAAGAAATTCAACCTCGGGTTGTTGCCTAGAATATCTTGAAGGCACTTGATAGCGTATAACTTGCTGCTCTTCACAAGTTGAAACGTTAAATTATTTCTGGACGAATTTTGATGTGATTTAAACTTTCTATAGATCCACATCTTTGTTGTTGGTCTCACACCGTTTCGAATGTTGTGCCCCCGTCCTTCTTCATCTGTATATCGATCTGGGTAAACTACATGGAATTCTTATAGTAATTGGTGCATTTTCATAGTAAATCGTTCCTCATGCATTTTCAGAGTGAAATTATTTGTAATGCATTTTCATAGTAAAATCCTTTGTAAAGGATTTTTATAATAAACCAATTTGCAATGCATTTTTAGAGTAAAATCATTTGTAATGTATTTTAATAAGAAAATCATTTGCAATGCATTTATATAGTAAAATCATTTGTAATGAATTTTCATAATAAAACCATTTCCAATGTTTTTTCATATCATTTGCAATGAGTTTTCATATTATAATTATTTTCAATGTGTTTTCGTTATAAAAATGTATTTTCATAGTAAAATACTTTACAATGCATTTTCATAGTCAAATCATTTGCTATGTGTTTTCATAATAAAAACATTTGCAATGTATTTTCATAGTAAAATAATTTCCAATGCATTTTCATTTTAAAATAATTTCCAATGTATTTTCATTTTAAAATAATTTCCAATACATTTTCATTTTAAAAATAATTTCCAATGCATTTTCATTTTAAAATAATTTCCAATACATTTTCATTTTAAAATAATTTCCATTGCATTTTCATTTTAAAATAATTTCCAATGCATTTTAATATTAAAAACATTTCCAAAGAATTTTCATAGTAAAATCATTTTCATTGCAGTTTGATTTGATTCAATCTTTCTATTGTGCTCTACTTTCTTGTTATCACAGCGTTTAATATCGAAGGGCGTAAGCTACGAGGAATACACAGTAGAACACTACGGTGTGTACTTGCACTTAGTTGAAACGGGCGAGCAATAACCGAACAGTAATAAATAAAAACAAGAACTAGACGAGATATCCATAGGCATGGGCAGTGCGATATACACCTGAAGAAGGCCGGAAGGCACAACGGCCGAAACGTTGTGATAACAACAAAGATGATAACAATATTCCGAATATAAATAGTGTTAATAATGATAACTCCTCCCCCCCAAGAATTCATGATGAGTTAATATTACTCATCAAAGTTGTCTTAAATCTTATTCTTAATATCTATACAGGATGTCTATAAAGTTCGTGTGCACTTTTAAAAATATATGACTTTATTTGTATTTATACAGTTTTTACAGATTATTTCTATTAATCTGTAAAAATTGTATAAAGTTTAATGTACCTAGTTTTAAGTATAGCTAAAATAACTAATGTGCTTTCAGGCATTACTGTAAATCAGTTAGCAAATGTTTTCCGTGAACTGCAAAATCGTATTACCCTTTGTATTGCTAATGATGGAGGACATGTGGAAAATTTCAATAAAACCTTAAGAAATATAGATTTACTCCTTTCGAGTCCTTTTTACAAATTATTTCTATCGCAAATACAAATAAAGTTATAAATTTTTAAAGTACACACGGACTTTATGGACACTCTGTATATATATATATATATATATATATATATATATATATATTGATATAATGGAATATGCGTAAACATATGTTCCCCTTACTGGAATATGATTGGCTGGTGTCCGTCATAAATGATGATCTAAAAGGTCAGCCAATCTAACAGTGATCTCATCTCACAATCCTTACACTTGCTCCATATGTGGCTTCCTTTGTAAAACACTACCGGGTCTAAAGTGCCACTTAAGATTATTGCACAAACTTTCATAGCTGAAACATTTAAGCTCTCAGATCCTCATACGTCGAAAGCGACGGGAGAGTTCATTATATATATATATATATATATATATATATATATATATATATAATGCAAGGCGTTAACCTTGGTAAAAGAAACATTAAGGACAATAAAAGAACATCATTCAAAGAGACAGAAGGAAATGATACGCATTGCATTTCAGTCTTTGAAGACTGTAGTTGACCGGAAAAACAGAAGCCGCAAGAGTTACACAAACGAGAAATTTGCGAGAAATAATTATTAGCATAGGACTAGCTATTGCAATATAGAAATTATGAGACCTAACAGCCACTCTAGCATCTTGATTATATTCGTGAAGTCGATGTGACAACTAGGAACAATTACCGTGACAATACGAAGAGAAAAGTGAATCTAGATTACGGCGGCAGGGATGTCACTGAAGCCGAGATGCCAAGTCAGGACCGATATCGTTGCAGGTTATATTTGTGTATCTGACAATGTTACTGGTGCCGAAATAAAAATGCTGTATGTTTGAAAGAGAAACAGTAGGTGTATTTGAGAGATAACAGGAGAGATCATATGAGAGCATACGAGATAGAAAGATAAATATATTGTAAGTGCTTGTGCGAGTGTGTCCGTACGTGTTTGTGTGGTTGATGTCAGGACTGAGAAATAAAAATCTTGTTATATATTACTTCAGGTCCAAATCAAGATAAGACAAATGTCTGTGCGTCATATACATATATGTATATATATATATATATATATATATATATATATATTAGGTTGGTGCAAAAATAATGTCGTTTTCTCACATAGTAACATATGTGAGAAAACGACATTATTTTTGCACCAACCTAGTATATATATATATATATATATATATATATATATATATATATATTAAGGCGGGATTGACTCCACCCAGATTTCACGTGGTAGTCACGTGATAAGCAAGGTGTTTATAGCGATTAATGGTTATCGACTTAACCCAAAGCCAGGTTAACCTATTTCCTTACACCTTGCTTCTCAACCGCACCTTGCCGAATCCCCACACCCCCCGCCGCCCCGCACGCGCGCACATGTTACTTTGCTATTTCATTCAACGATCGCTTTCTTTTATTCAGTTTCCTTTTCACTCGATTTTGGGTCCCTTCTTTGTTTTCCTCTTTTCATCGACTAGAAATTGTTGGCTTTTTTAGTCTCTCTCATTTCTCTTTTTCTGTTTTTTTTTTTTTTTCTCTTCGTATTCATATATATTTCCGTAAATTATATTAATTAACAATATTTCATCGTCGTACCTTCGATCACAATATCCCTCTCCACGCACAAACATCTGCAATCACACAGAGTTTCGGTTTTAGATTTTCAAAATGAATGAATTAAACATATGGAGTACGTATCTTTTCATATAAATTTACACAGAGAACAAAATAAAAGGGAAATAGCATTGCTGATATTTGGAGGCACGTTGGAATAATGGCTAGGGACTCGAACTGAGGATTCGGAAAGCGGAGTTCTAATTCCAGTCGAGTCCGTTACATTCACTTACGTCTTTGGGAAGTACTAATCCATCGCTTCTCCGGCAGGGTTAGGGTCAAAAACAAGACCTGTATGACAATCAGTTTAGGAGAAGTTAGATTGATATATGTGTGTGTCAGTGCTGAGAAATAAAACTGAATTCAAACTATATGAATAAAGACATAGGTCATGTCTCTTTAGGCAAAGAGGTGACTTCAAAACCATGCCCCCAACCTGTGAGAGGGATGGAATAAATTCAGCATCCCTCCAATCCACAACCGAAGAAGGAAACGGCAAGCTATTGCTCCATTCTTCTATGAACGTCACCGTTATCCACAATTGTCATATGGAGGGGAGTAGTTATTGCAGCGTTGAATAAAATGAATGACCTTCTACAGGTTAAAACACATCCGATATGCTCCAATTTGAAGGCTCGTTTGGGTCGCGGAAATGTGGCTGTTTATTTCATCCGCCACGGCCTTTAAATTCAGTCTCGGAAGCCCTCCACCCAGAGATGTTTTATCACCACGGCATTGGCTGCTAATGGCCACAGTCCACATATTGACGCTAAAAGAAGGCCCGTCCACACTTCTTTTTTAAATCCTGTTCTGTGTTTCGTCACTCTCTTCACCAGAGAAGACTGGTGATGAAAACGGTTTAGTTGTCGTGGGTTCGACTATTAGGTACAGGGTTTCAATGGTACCAGTAGCAGGCCTAGAGTAACACGATATTTTCTTCTTCTTCTATGTAAAGTGTCCCTTCAGGACGTAGGCGATCATGGTCTGTCAGTTCTTCATGGTATACTTAGCTCATTGCAATATTTTTCTTTTTGCTATCTCTCCTAAGTAATGTTCTTACAACCCTTTATAAACCTCTTCATCCTCCTACTTTTCTCCTCCTCCTCCTGCTCCTTCTTCTTCTTCGCCTCCTTCTTCTATGTGTATTTTCCCTTCAGGACGTGGCGGATCGTGGTCCATCATTTCTTCCTGGCCTATGGAACTCATACCAATTGTTGTGTTTTGGGCTATCTCTATTAATCTATGTTCTTCTAACCATTTATACAACCTCTTCCTCCTTCTTTCTCCTTTTCTTCTTCGTCTTTTTTATCCTTTTTATTCTTCACCTCCTTCTCTTCCTCCTCTTCTCCTTCTTCTTCTTCTTCTTCTTCTTCTTCTGAGTTGACGATTGCATCTAGCATGAAACAGCCTGTCGCCTCTAAGTGTTGATTCCTATGTTCACTTTTATATATACACACCTCTATCTCTGATATTGAGCACTTTATCCCATAAATATAGCACATCTTAAGACTATATTTCTTCATATATATATATATATATATATATATATATATATATATATATATATATATATATATATATATATATTTATATTTATATTTATATATATATGTATCTGTATATTTATATATATATATATATGTATATTTATATATATATATATATATATATATGTATATTTATATATATATATGTATTTATATATATATATATGTATATTTATATATATATATGTATATTTATATATATATATTTATATACATATATGTATATTATATATATATTTATATATATATATATATGTATATTTATATATATATATATATGTATATTTATATATATATGTATATTTATATATATATATATATTTATATACATATATGTATATTTATATATATATATTTATATATATATATGAATATTCATATATATATATATATGTATTTTTATATATATATATACGTATATTTATATATATATATATATATGTGTATTTATATAAATATATATATATTTATGTATATTTATATATATATGTATATTTAAATATATATATATATGTATAGTTATATATATATATATATATATATATATATATATATATATATATATATATATTTATGTGTGTGTGTGTGTATATTTATATATATATATATATATATATATATATATATATATATATATATATATATATATATATATATATATGTATATTTATATATACATATATATATGCATATTTATATATATTTAAACAAGTTTTTCGTGGTACAGAATTTTGCTTAAAAACCTAAAATAAAAACACCCGGTTTCGTCCCAGGACTTATCAAGTTCATTTATTCTGGGAATTTAAAAGCCTGTAAATTAATTTTAAATTAACGAATGTAATCTAATGGGGAAAAAAATATGAATTTCAAGGAGACTAGTGTCCAATAATATTCAGACCCTGCAAGCATTCCCTCTGTTTACAAAGGGAAGGCTCACGGGATCTGATATACAAGGATTCTAGGACCTTGAGGTGAAATGTGGAGTGGGACCTCGATAAAATAATAAATCGGTCACCATAAAATTTTCCACACATTCCCTTCTATTTATTAAATGTTTAGCAATAACAGAACCAGAACTGTTAGTCAGTTGGCTTTTCCGAGTTGGTTTTTCGCAGTGTATCCGTAATATATACAGTAATTCTTCATTATTGATGATGTTTACCATTTTGCTGTATCTGCTGAGTTTTCAGATATGCTAGTCACTGGAGCTGGAGGCATCTGCATTCACACTGTTGAAGTCCACAGCAAAAGGCCTCTCGAGGAAACTGTATGGTACATCACCACATTTTTTTATTGCTGCATAGTCACTCTATGCTTATATGCTTCTGAATTGGTTGACTATACTTTGAACTGGTGAGTATAATAGCATGCAACACGAGACAAGATGTGTTCAAGAAAGATTTTAGAAGTTTATAATGAATAATTGGTTGGTTGATTTTGTTTTAGCGGCATATCAACCACTATTGATTATTTAATAACGAAATCTAAATATTTTGAACATAATTATATGGCTGCAACTAAATATATTTTGAACGCAATTGTATGCCTTCAACTACAGATAAAATCTCTTGATAGTCATTGCTATATACCTATGTACCTATGAGCACTAATGGGTATGTCCGAATCCTCATGAATTCGTTGTACACTATTGTAAGTGGGGGTAATATGCTGTCTAAGTAGTCCGCCACTAGCAGTGGTTTACCTACTTCACGCCGCTGGCGAGTATTGTATTTTGTTGATGTTATAAAGATTACCATTTCATTTCCAACCTCCGTTTTTGGTTATTCCTCATTCAGTAACCTTTTCTATGTTATAACACTATTGTTATTAAATAATAAAATGATCCACCGCCTGAAATATTACAGATGAGTCCAAGAATCCAAGAAACTCTTACAAAAACAATTCGGATCTTTGGACATTTGGTCAGATGATGTGGGTCAGACGGAAATCTTTTCAGCAATGCCTCGTAATAGTTTGAGGCTTATACTGGTCATAAGGTTGGGGATCCGTTTTCTGCAGTTATTAAGTAATAAACTGATCCCCAATTAACTACCGCCTACGAGAATGTGATGACCAAGGAAAGAAAAATTATGAATTGTGGACATTTGTCTAAGTCCTTGTCCATGCACACCATAGAAGTGATTAACCAGCAGCTGCCTTTTTCTGCAGTTATTAAGTAATATCGTATATCGTCTGTAGTCGCTCTCTCACAGACGTGCCGTCGCCTCTCTCATTTTTACAGATATTTTCATCGTAATTGCTCCGATGAGCTGCTTTCGCTGGTTCCCAGACGTCATGAATTCAAGCGTCCTACGAGGATGGCATCCCGCTCTAACCCTTTAACTGTTGAAATTGTCTCTTCTACTCCAATAGCTTCATGTCTCGCACTTCTCGCCTGTGGAATTCCCTCCCCTTTTCCTGTTTCCCTGATAGCTATAATCTCCAACTATTCAAATGTAATGTCAATCGATATCTCCAGTTGCCTTGATATTTCCACTATCCTTCTCTTCAACCTTTCCTCTATCACTTCTATCTGCTCTCGCTTCAAATCCTATGTAACCCCATATATATATATATATATATATATATATATATATATATATATATTATAATGATATAAATATAAGTAATTGTACTTGTCTGGAAAAAACTTAGGTGTATTGGCTTGTAAATGAACAAACCAATAGCCAAGGAAAAATAAGGAATAAAAAAAGAAAGAACTTAGAAAATGTAATTTTGGCGAAAAAAATTGTCCAGAATCCAAACTCAGAATCCAAAGAAAAAAAACACAAACACGAGTAAAAGCAAAAATAACTAAGCAAAGTGCTCAATACACTAAGTAGTGCAAATCTAACTATGAACCTAAAGAGCCAGGCAAACCTACCTAGGTTTCAGCTACGCGGATCCTCAAGGTACGCTGGCCCTATATATATATATATATATATATATATATATATACATATATATATACATATATATATATATATATATATATATATATATATATATATATATATATATATATATATATATATATATATAGTAATCCGTTGGTATATAATCCAAGTAAATTTAATTTATGGTGTATATATATATATATATATTGGGTTATTCGGTTGGTGCATAATTATCAGGCGTTTGTTATACAATATTTATTATGAAAAAAGAAACATAACAATTCAACAATGACATTTTTAAATGATTATTCCGGAGCGTATAATCATCAAAACGCATTTTTATTACATGAAAATAAAATAAGATTTTTATTAAAAACATCTAAGCAAAACAGATTTTTTACTAACACCTGATGACATGTGTTAATACGCATCGAAACATGATTATATTTATGTAGCGTTTGTTTGTTTTTTTTTATGTAATATCCTAAAATGAAGAATATTGCTCTATTTTTTAAATTAAATGTTACGAATGTCGAACTTGAACTCTATTCGTTCTCATTTTACCTGTATATATATATATATATATATATATATATATATATATATATATATATATATATATGTATGTATGTATGTATGTATGTATGTATGTATTAAGTATATATTACAAAGAACCGACAAGGGCTGTCTTTTTTCCTATTTTCGAATGTGTTGAGCATTGCGCTCGAAATTGTATATAAAATATCCGAAGTTCAACTTTTGTTAATTTTATTCAAGTACTTTCAATTTTCATTAACGAGAACCGATGTGGTATCTGTGTGATAGTTAATGTTCTTCCTAAGTATAACACACACACACAAACACAAACATATACATATATATATATATATATATATATATATATATATATATATATATATATATATATATATATATATATTGGTATCCGCAGACAGGTCATTTCGCTGTATCGCAGCTCATCAATATGGCTAGCCATCCTGTTGCATCTAGTTAGGATCGAAACCCGGGGTGAATTGGCGTCAGTCGGGAGATCTATCCCTAAGCTGTTGGCGTACGGGGGTGATGAAGGTGAATGTATATATATATATATATGGAAATAAATTTCTAATACGTGTATATATATATATATATATATATATATATATATATATATATATATATATATATATATATATATATATATATATATATATATATATATAATGTGTGATATATGCAGAATGTTAGAGAGGGTTCAGAGTGGGGAAGAAGACGGAGTAAAAGGTGAATAGTGTAACGGGATATAAAGGCAATGATAGCTTTCGACCGTTCCGGCCTTTTAGTGAAGTTCTGCTGATGATAATGGCGTTTTAGTTAGCGTCCGTTAAGAAGGCGTTTTTTTTTTTCAAGGGGCGAAATGGAGTGTCGACAACATATTTAACATATCTCAGCTCGGCAAGTTTTATGGTCTTATACTTAACTTTATCGAGAGAACATTAAGTCTAAGATGAAATCGAGACAAAGAGAAGGAAAGGAAATGGAAGAATAAAAGATATAGTGAAGAGAAATAAGTAGACAGGGAGGGGGTGCGTAACGAAGAAAGGCCATAAACTAGATAAGGAAATGAATGAGAAAAAAGAAGAAGTAAAGAATGAAGAGAAGGTAGGAAATAAAAGGAGATAGTATGAAAGAGTAATATTAAGGAAAGAATGAAAATTGAAATTTGTGAAAGAAAGTACTTGACGGAAGGAAAGAAAGATGGAATTAAGAAAGAAACAAAAGAAAATAAAAGAAGCAAACAAACGGTAAAGAAACAAGAAAAGAAAGAAAGAAAGAAAGAAAGAAAGAAAGAAAAAGGAATGAGTTTGCAGGAAGAATGGATGGAAGAAAGAGAAGAAAATGAAGTAGCAAAACAAAGAAAAAGAAAGAAAAAAGAAAGAAAGAAAG
>OZ010609.1:23871753-23874253 GCA_963932145.1 Acanthosepion lycidas | reverse complement strand
GGAAGAATGGATGGAAGAAAGAAAAGAAAATGAAGTAGCAAAACAAAGAAAAAGAAAGAAAGAAAGAAAGAAAGAAAGAAAAAGGAATGAGTTTGCAGGAAGAATGGATGGAAGAAAGAAAAGAAAATGAAGTAGCAAAACAAAGAAAAAGAAAGAAAGAAAGAAAGAAAGAAAGAAAGAAAAAGGAATGAGTTTGCAGGAAGAATGGATGGAAGAAAGAGCAGAAAATGAAGTAGCAAAACAAAGAAAAAGAAAGAAAGAAAGAAAGAAAGAAAAAGGAATGAGTTTGCAGGAAGAATGGATGGAAGAAAGAGAAGAAAATGAAGTAGCAAAACAAAGAAAAAGAAAGAAAAAAGAAAGAAAGAAAGAAAGAAAAAGGAATGAGTTTGCAGGAAGAATGGATGGAAGAAAGAGAAGAAAATGAAGTAGCAAAACAAAGAAAAAGAAAGAAAAAAGAAAGAAAGAAAGAAAGAAAGAAAGAAAGAAAAAGGAATGAGTTTGCAGGAAGAATGGATGGAAGAAACAAAAGAAAATGAAGTAGCAAAACAAAGAAAAAGAAAGAAAAAAGAAAGAAAGAAAGAAAGAAAGAAAAAGGAATGAGTTTGCAGGAAGAATGGATGGAAGAAAGAGAAGAAAATGAAGTAGCAAAACAAAGAAAAAGAAAGAAAGAAAGAAAGAAAGAAAAAGGAATGAGTTTGCAGGAAGAATGGATGGAAGAAACAAAAGAAAATGAAGTAGCAAAACAAAGAAAAAGAAAGAAAGAAAGAAAGAAAGAAAGAAAAAGGAATGAGTTTGCAGGAAGAATGGATGGAAGAAAGAAAAGAAAATGAAGTAGCAAAACAAAGAAAAAGAAAGAAAGAAAGAAAGAAAGAAAGAAAGAAAGAAAGAAAAAGGAATGAGTTTGCAGGAAGAATGGATGGAAGAAAGAGAAGAAAATGAAGTAGCAAAACAAAGAAAAAGAAAGAAAAAAGAAAGAAAGAAAGAAAAAGGAATGAGTTTGCAGGAAGAATGGATGGAAGAAAGAGAAGAAAATGAAGTAGCAAAACAAAGAAAAAGAAAGAAAGAAAGAAAGAAAGAAAGAAAGAAAAAGGAATGAGTTTGCAGGAAGAATGGATGGAAGAAAGAGAAGAAAATGAAGTAGCAAAACAAAGAAAAAGAAAGAAAAAAGAAAGAAAGAAAGAAAGAAAGAAAAAGGAATGAGTTTGCAGGAAGAATGGATGGAAGAAAGAGAAGAAAATGAAGTAGCAAAACAAAGAAAAAGAAAGAAAAAAGAAAGAAAGAAAGAAGGAAAGAAAAAGGAATGAGTTTGCAGGAAGAATGGATGGAAGAAAGAGAAGAAAATGAAGTAGCAAAACAAAGAAAAAGAAAGAAAGAAAGAAAGAAAGAAAGAAAAAGGAATGAGTTTGCAGGAAGAATGGATGGAAGAAAGAGAAGAAAATGAAGTAGCAAAACAAAGAAAAAGAAAGAAAGAAAGAAAGAAAGAAAGAAAAAGGAATGAGTTTGCAGGAAGAATGGATGGAAGAAAGAAAAGAAAATGAAGTAGCAAAACAAAGAAAAAGAAAGAAAGAAAGAAAGAAAGAAAGAAAGAAATAGGAATGTGTTTGCATGAAGAATGGATGGAAGAAAGAGAAGAAAATGAAGTAGCAAAACAAAGAAAAAGAAAGAAAGAAAGAAAGAAAGAAAGAAAAAGGAATGAGTTTGCAGGAAGAATGGATGGAAGAAAGAGAAGAAAATGAAGTAGCAAAACAAAGAAAAAGAAAGAAAAAAGAAAGAAAGAAAGAAAGAAAGAAAAAGGAATGAGTTTGCAGGAAGAATGGATGGAAGAAAGAGAAGAAAATGAAGTAGCAAAACAAAGAAAAAGAAAGAAAAAAGAAAGAAAGAAAGAAAGAAAAAGGAATGAGTTTGCAGGAAGAATGGATGGAAGAAAGAGAAGTAAATGAAGTAGCAAAACAAAGAAAAAGAAAGAAAAAAGAAAGAAAGAAAGAAAGAAAAAGGAATGAGTTTGCAGGAAGAATGGATGGAAGAAAGAGAAGAAAATGAAGTAGCAAAACAAAGAAAAAGAAAGAAAAAAGAAAGAAAGAAAGAAAGAAAAAGGAATGAGTTTGCAGGAAGAATGGATGGAAGAAAGAGAAGAAAATGAAGTAGCAAAACAAAGAAAAAGAAAGAAAGAAAGAAAAAGGAATGAGTTTGCAGGAAGAATGGATGGAAGAAAGAGAAGAAAATGAAGTAGCAAAACAAAGAAAAAGAAAGAAAAAAGAAAGAAAGAAAGAAAGAAAGAAAGAAAAAGGAATGAGTTTGCAGGAAGAATGGATGGAAGAAACAAAAGAAAATGAAGTAGCAAAACAAAGAAAAAGAAAGAAAAAAGAAAGAAAGAAAGAAAGAAAGAAAAAGGAATGAGTTTGCAGGAAGAATGGATGGAAGAAAGAGAAGAAAATGAAGTAGCAAAACAAAGAAAAAGAAAGAAAAAAGAAAGAAAGAAAGAAAGAAAGAAAAAGGAATT
>OZ010609.1:23791753-23864253 GCA_963932145.1 Acanthosepion lycidas | reverse complement strand
AAACAAGCAAAAGAAAGAAAGAGTTTGAATGAAGGAAAGTTTGAAGAAACAAACAAGGTCAAAAGAAAATGAAAGAAGCAAACAAATGAAAAAGAAAGAACCAAACAAACGAAAGAAAGAAAACAGTTTTTGAAGGAAAGAAAGTCGGACGAAATAAAAAAGGAAACAAAATAAAATGAAAGTAGCAAACAAACGAAAAATGGCAAGAAAGAAAAAACGAAAGAAAGATCAAGACGAATAAAAAACGAAAAAGCAAACAAAAGAAACGGACAAACAATGAACGAAAATACGAAACAAAGAAAAGGAAGAAAAGAAAAAAGACACAAACAAATAAAAGAAGGAAACAAACAAGAGAAATAAGAAAGAAACGATGAAAAGAAAGAAAGAAATGAACTAAAGAAACAAAAAAATGAAAGAGGGAAAGAAATAATTAATCAAACACAAAGAAGAAACGAAGAAAAGAAATAAAAAAATGAAAGAAGCAAAAAGACGAATGAAATAGGAAGCAAACAAACAAAAGAAAGAAATGCAAAAATGAGTGAAAGAAAGACAGAAATAAAAAGGAGGAAAAGAACAAACTAAACAGAAAGAAAGAAAGAAAGAAAGAAAGAAAGAAAGAAAGAAAGAAAGAAAGACAGAAAGAAAGACAGAAAGAAAGAAAAAAGGAATGAAGGAAGAATGGCTGGAAGAAACAAAAGAAAATGAAGTACCAAACCAGAGAAAGAAAGAAAGAAAGAAAGACAGAAAGAAAGAAAAAAGGAATGAAGGAAGAATGGATGGAAGAAAGAGAAGAAAATGAAGTAGCAAAACAAAGAAAAAGAAAGAAAAAAGAAAGAAAGAAAGAAAGAAAGAAAAAAGAATTAAACAAAAAGGAAAATCCGTAACAAATCTTCCTTTACAAAATTTTCTATTACCGAATCTTCCGTTACCAAATTATCTATAACCGAATCTTCCGATACTAAATTTTCTCTTCCTCAATTTTCCTTTACCGAATCTTCTCTTTCTGAAACTTCCGTTACCAATTTTCTATTACCGAATCTTCCGTTACCAAATTATCTATTACCGAATCTTCCGATACTAAATTTTCTCTTCCTCAATTTTCCTTTACCGAATCTTCTCTTTCTGAAACTTCCGTTACCAATTTTCTATTACCGAATCTTCCGTTACCAAATTATCTATTACCGAATCTTGCGATACTAAATTTTCTCTTCCTCAATTTTCCTTTACCGAATCTTCTCTTTCTGAAACTTCCGTTACCAATTTTCTATTACCGAATCTTCCGTTACCAATTTTCTGTTACCGAATCTTCCTTTACTAAATTTTCTCTTACCGAATCTCA
Source organism: Acanthosepion lycidas (assembly GCA_963932145.1). Taxonomy (NCBI): domain Eukaryota; kingdom Metazoa; phylum Mollusca; class Cephalopoda; order Sepiida; family Sepiidae; genus Acanthosepion; species Acanthosepion lycidas. Next base: position 23,862,914 of record OZ010609.1, on the reverse strand, counting down.
CTTTACCGAATCTTCTGTTGCTGGATCTTCCGTTAACAAATTATCTATTACCGAATCTTCCGATACTAAATTTTCTCTTCCTCAATTTTCCTTTACCGAATCTTCTCTTTCTGAAACTTCCGTTACCAATTTTCTATTACCGAATCTTCCGTTACCAATTTTCTGTTACCGAATCTTCCTTTACTAAATTTTCTCTTACCGAATCTTACTTTACCGAATCTTCTGTTGCTGGATCTTCCGTTAACAAATTTTCTATTACCGAATCTTCCGTTACCGAATCATCAGTTGCTGAATATTCTGTTACCAAATTTTCTATTACCGAATCTTCCGTTACCGAATCTTCTGTTGCTGAATATTCCGTTACTAAATTTTCTGTTACTGATTCTTCCGTTACCGAATTTTCTGTTACCGAATGATCCCTTACCAAATTATCTATTACCGAATCATCCCTTACCGAATCTTCTATTGTTGAATATTCCGTTACTAAATTTTGTATTAACGAATCTTCCGTTACGAAATCTTCTGTTGCTGAATCTTCCGTTATTAATTTTTCTATTACCGAATCTTCCGTTACCGAATCTTCTGTTGCCGAATCTTACGTTACTAAATTTTCTGTTACCGAATCTTCCGTTACCAAATTTTCTGTTAGCGAATCTTCCGTTACCGAATCTTCTGTGGCTGAATCTTCCGTTACTAAATTTTCTGTTACCGAATCTTCCGTTACTAAATTTTCTATTACCAAATCTTTTGTTCTTGAATCTTCCGTTACCGAATTTTCTATTACCGAATCTTCCGTTACCGAATCTTCTGTTGATGAATCTTCCGTTACTAAATTTTCTGTTACCGAATCTTCCGTTACTAAATTTTCTATTACCAAATCTTCCGTTACCGAATCTTCTGTGGCTGTATCTTCCGTTACTAAATTTTCTATTACCGAATCTTTTGTTCTTGAATCTTCCGTTACCGAATTTTCTGTTACCGTAGCTTCCGTTACCGAATCTTCTGTTGATGAATCTTCCGTTACCAAATTTTCTGTTACCAATATTTTTTTCTTTCTGAATCTTCCGTTACCGAAACTTCAGTTACCGAATCAACTGTTACTGAATATTCCGATAGTAAATTTTCTGTTACCGAATGTTCTGTTGCTAAATCTACCGTTACCAAATTTTCTATTACCGAATCTTCCGTTATCGAATCTTCTGTTACCGAATCTTCCGTTACCAAATTTTCTTTTACCCTTTCTTCCGTTACCGAATCTTCTGCTGCAGAATTTTCCGTTACTTAGTTTTCTATTACTGAATCTTCATTTACCGAATCTAATATTGCCGAATCGCAGTAATAATTTTTTACAAAATTATGAAACTGAGATAAAATAAGAATGAATGAATAAAATACCGAACGAAAAAGGAAATCTCAAGCCAAGAAGCTGAAGGGATGAAATGAAAGTTTAGGAATGAAAGAATAATCGGTGATGAATGAATGAAAATATCGCTAAGATAAAAAAAAAAAAAGAAGAATTATCAGCACAACATAGAATGAAAAGTGAATGTATGAAAGAAAAGTTAACAAATGGAAGAAAACTTTATCGAAGAAATAAAAGAAAAAAGCACGGCAAGAATGAAAAATAAGTTTGGAATAGAAAGAAATGTCAACTAAAAAAAGGCAAAATAAAGGAATGAAAGAAAAATGAAAGAAAGTCAACGAAAGAATGAAAATTCTACGATAAAAAGAAACATGAAGTAAAAAATTAACGAAAATAAAATCAATAAACAAAAACGAAACATAGGAAAGAGAAATGTTTTTCTTAATCAATTCACACAACGCAAGAACATGATGTCACTAAAACACAAGGAATTACTGGAAAGGAATGAATTTCTTAGTTGAAGCTTTTCGAATTATTATTCATTTTTTTCATTCATCATATTTCTCTTGCTTTTCCACCAAGTAGTAATAGTCTTAAGTTGTCTGAATTTTTTAGATGAAGCCTTGTCAATTATTATTCATTTTTGATTAGTATTTCTTTCATCTTATTTCTCTTGCTTTTCCACCAAGTAGTAATAGTCTTAAGATGTTTGAATTTCTTAGATGAAGCCATGTCAATTATTATTCATTTTTCACTAGTATTTCTTTCATCTTATTTCTCTTGCTTTTCTACCAAATAGTAATAGTCTTAAGTTGTCTGAATTTCTTAGATGAAGCCTTGTCAATTATTATTCATTTTTGGCTAGTATTTCTTTCATCTTATTTCTCTTGCTTTTCCACCAAGTAGTAATAGTCTTAAGTTGTCTGAATTTCTTAGATAAAGCCTTGTCAATTATTATTCATTTTGACTAGTATTTCTTTCATCTTATTTCTCTTGCTTTTACACCAAGTAATAATAGTCTTAAGTTGTCTGAATTTCTTAGATGAAGCCTTGTCAATTATTATTCATTTTTGGCTAGTATTTCTTTCATCTTATTTCTCTTGCTTTTCCACCAAGTAGTAATAGTCTTAAGTTGTCTGAATTTCTTAGATAAAGCCTTGTCAATTATTATTCATTTTTGACTAGTATTTCTTTCATCTTATTTCTCTTGCTTTTACACCAAGTAATAATAGTCTTAAGTTGGCTGAATTTCTTAGATGAAGCCTTGTCAATTATTATTCATTTTTGACTAGTATTTCTTTCATCTTATTTCTCTTGCTTTTCCACCAAGTAGTAATAGTCTTAAGTTGTCTGAATTTCTTAGATGAAGCCATGTCAATTATTATTCATTTTTCACTAGTATTTCTTTCATCTTATTTCTCTTTCTTTTCTACCAAGTAGTAATAGTCTTAAGTTGTCTGAATTTCTTAGATGAAGCCTTGTCAATTATTATTCATTTTTGGCTAGTATTTCTTTCATCTTATTTCTCTTGCTTTTCCACCAAGTAGTAATAGTCTTAAGTTGTCTGAATTTCTTAGATGAAGCCTTGTCAATTATTATTCATTTTTGACTAGTATTTCTTTCATCTTATTTCTCTTGCTTTTCTACCAAGTAATAATAGTCTTGAGTTGTCTGAATTTCTTAGATGAAGCCTTGTCAATTATTATTCACTTTTGGCTAGTATTTCTTTCATCTTATTTCTCTTGCTTTTCTACCAAGTAGTAATAGTCTTAAGTTGTCTGAATTTCTTAGATGAAGCCTTGTCAATTATTATTCATTTTTGGCTAGTATTTCTTTCATCTTATTTCTCTTGCTTTTCTACCAAGTAGTAATAGTCTTAAGTTGTCTGAATTTCTTAGATGAAGCCTTGTCAATTATTATTCATTTTTGGCTAGTATTACTTTCATCTTATTTCTCTTGCTTTTCCACCAAGTAGTAATAGTCTTAAGTTGTCTGAATTTCTTAGATGAAGCCTTGGCAATTATTATTCATTTTTCACTAGTATTTCTTTCATCTTATTTCTCTTGCTTTTCCACCAAGTATTAATAGTCTTAAGTTGTCTGAATTTCTTAGATGAAGCCTTGGCAATTATTATTCATTTTTGACTAGTATTTCTTTCATCTTATTTCTCTTGCTTTTCTACCAAGTAGTAATAGTCTTAAGTTGTTTGAATGTCTTAGATGAAGCCTTGTCAATTATTATTCATTTTTGACTAGTATTTCTTTCATCTTATTTCTCTTGCTTTTCCACCAAGTAGTAATAGTCTTAAGTTGTCTGAATTTCTTAGATGAAGCCTTGGCAATTAATATTCATTTTTCACTAGTATTTCTTTCATCTTAGTTCTCTTGCTTTTCCACCAAGTAGTAATAGTCTTAAGTTGTCTGAATTTCTTAGATGAAGCCTTGGCAATTATTATTCATTTTTGACTAGTATTTCTTTCATCTTATTTCTCTTGCTTTTCTACCAAGTAGTAATAGTCTTAAGTTGTCTGAATTTCTTAGATGAAGCCTTGGCAATTATTATTCATTTTTGACTAGTATTTCTTTCATCTTATTTCTCTTGCTTTTCCACCAAGTAGTAATAGTCTTAAGTTGTCTGAATTTCTTAGATTAAGCCTTGGCAATTATTATTCATTTTTGACTAGTATTTCTTTCATCTTATTTCTCTTGCTTTTCCACCAAGTAGTAATAGTCTTAAGTTGTCTGAATTTCTTAGATGAAGCCTTGGCAATTATTATTCATTTTTCACTAGTATTTCTTTCATCTTATTTCTCTTGCTTTTCCACCAAGTAGTAATAGTCTTAAGTTGTCTGAATTTCTTAGATGAAGCCATGTCAATTATTATTCATTTTTCACTAGTATTTCTTTCATCTTATTTCTCTTGCTTTTCTACCAAGTAGTAATAGTCTTAAGTTGTCTGAATTTCTTAGATGAAGCCTTGTCAATTATTATTCATTTTTGGCTAGTATTTCTTTCATCTTATTTCTCTTGCTTTTCTACCAAGTAGTAATAGTCTTAAGTTGTCTGAATTTCTTAGATGAAGCCTTGTCAATTATTATTCATTTTTGGCTAGTATTTCTTTCATCTTATTTCTCTTGCTTTTCCACCAAGTAGTAATAGTCTTAAGTTGTCTGAATTTCTTAGATGAAGCCTTGTCAATTATTATTCATTTTTGGCTAGTATTTCTTTCATCTTATTTCTCTTGCTTTTCCACCAAGTAGTAATAGTCTTAAGTTGTCTGAATTTCTTAGATGAAGCCTTGGCAATTATTATTCATTTTTCACTAGTATTTCTTTCATCTTATTTCTCTTGCTTTTCTACCAAGTAGTAATAGTCTTAAGTTGTTTGAATGTCTTAGATGAAGCCTTGTCAATTATTATTCATTTTTGACTAGTATTTCTTTCATCTTATTTCTCTTGCTTTTCCACCAAGTAGTAATAGTCTTAAGTTGTCTGAATTTCTTAGATGAAGCCTTGGCAATTAATATTCATTTTTCACTAGTATTTCTTTCATCTTATTTCTCTTGCTTTTCCACCAAGTAGTAATAGTCTTAAGTTGTCTGAATTTCTTAGATGAAGCCTTGGCAATTATTATTCATTTTTGACTAGTATTTCTTTCATCTTATTTCTCTTGCTTTTCTACCAAGTAGTAATAGTCTTAAGTTGTCTGAATTTCTTAGATGAAGCCTTGGCAATTATTATTCATTTTTGACTAGTATTTCTTTCATCTTATTTCTCTTGCTTTTCCACCAAGTAGTAATAGTCTTAAGTTGTCTGAATTTCTTAGATGAAGCCTTGGCAATTATTATTCATTTTTGACTGGTATTTCTTTCATCTTATTCCTCTTGCTTTTCCACCAAGTAGTAATAGTCTTAAGTTGTCTGAATTTCTTAGATGAAGCCTTGGCAATTATTATTCATTTTTCACTAGTATTTCTTTCATCTTATTTCTCTTGCTTTTCCACCAAGTAGTAATAGTCTTAAGTTGTCTGAATTTCTTAGATGAAGCCATGTCAATTATTATTCATTTTTCACTAGTATTTCTTTCATCTTATTTCTCTTGCTTTTCTACCAAGTAGTAATAGTCTTAAGTTGTCTGAATTTCTTAGATGAAGCCTTGTCAATTATTATTCATTTTTGGCTAGTATTTCTTTCATCTTATTTCTCTTGCTTTTCCACCAAGTAGTAATAGTCTTAAGTTGTCTGAATTTCTTAGATGAAGCCTTGTCAATTATTATTCATTTTTGGCTAGTATTTCTTTCATCTTATTTCTCTTGCTTTTCCACCAAGTATTAATAGTCTTAAGTTGTCTGAATTTCTTAGATGAAGCCTTGTCAATTATTATTCATTTTTGACTAGTATTTCTTTCATCTTATTTCTCTTGCTTTTCTACCAAGTAATAATAGTCTTAAGTTGTCTGAATTTCTTAGATGAAGCCTTGTCAATTATTATTCATTTTTGGCTAGTATTTCTTTCATCTTATTTCTCTTGCTTTTCTACCAAGTAGTAATAGTCTTAAGTTGTCTGAATTTCTTAGATGAAGCCTTGTTAATTATTATTCATTTTTGGCTAGTATTTCTTTCATCTTATTTCTCTTGCTTTTCCACCAAGTAGTAATAGTCTTAAGTTGTCTGAATTTCTTAGATGAAGCCTTGTCAATTATTATTCATTTTTGGCTAGTATTTCTTTCATCTTATTTCTCTTGCTTTTCCACCAAGTAGTAATAGTCTTAAGTTGTCTGAATTTCTTAGATGAAGCCTTGGCAATTATTATTCATTTTTCACTAGTATTTCTTTCATCTTATTTCTCTTGCTTTCCCACCAAGTAGTAATAGTCTTAAGTTGTCTGAATTTCTTAGATGAAGCCTTGTCAATTATTATTCATTTTTGACTAGTATTTATTTCATCTTATTTCTCTTGCTTTTCTACCAAGTAGTAATAGTCTTAAGTTGTTTGAATGTCTTAGATGAAGCGTTGTCAATTATTATTCATTTTTGACTAGTATTTCTTTCATCTTATTTCTCTTGCTTTTCCACCAAGTAGTAATAGTCTTAAGTTGTCTGAATTTCTTAGATGAAGCCTTGGCAATTATTATTCATTTTTCACTAGTATTTCTTTCATCTTATTTCTCTTGCTTTTCCACCAAGTAGTAATAGTCTTAAGTTGTCTGAATTTCTTAGATGAAGCCTTGGCAATTATTATTCATTTTTCACTAGTATTTCTTTTATTTTATTTCTCTTAATTTTAAACGATATATCAATATTTTCTAATTTTTTTCTAAATGAAATATTTCCAATTATTACTAATGTTTTATGAGTATTTTTTTCATGTCATTAATATTTAGAAGTTATCTGAATTTCTTAGATGAAGCCTTGTGCGTTAATTATTTTGACCTCGTTCTTTTTCATCTCTTTCTCTGTATATTTTACTGTTTACAAAACCAACGTTTATTGAATTTATTACGTGGGTCATTTTCCTTTTAATTTTTGCCTGTTTATCTTAACATACTTTTTGATTTTTATCACAGTATTTGGTCGTTTTTTTTTTAATATTCCGTAACTTTTAGACGTATGTTCCGTTTAATGAAATCAAATAAAATCATTATGAATCTATCCTATTAAATGATTTTATCAAATATTGATTGATTGATGTAAGTATTTATACCTCATCTCAGAGATATAGGCAGACGTTAATTTCGCTCAAAGTCCTTTTCTGTTGCAAGAGCCATTAAACTATCAACTTTACGCCACCTGGTATTCCCATCTTGTTATTGAGCAAGCTCGGCCTTGCTTAGCTTCGGTGATCCTACGACAACTGGTGTTTCAAGGTTTTATCAAATATATTGCTTGAAACTTTGTGTCATTTTAGTACATGATGCTTTCGAAACACGAGGAGTTAAATCTTTATTTTACACTGTTGTGCATTGTGTGTTATCGCACACGAATATAGTCAACCTGTTTGTTCTATTTGGAATGGACTCAGATTGACGAACGATAATAGAGTTACGGTTATAAAGCATGAATGGAACGCGACGTTAATAATTAATCAATGTAATTTAGATAATGCAGAATCTTATACACGTTGTGGTAACTGGCGCGTCAGGCAAATACATACATACACAACCATGTGTCGGTGTTCGGAGCCACTTATCCAAGCGTTGAGTTCCAGAAAAGAGGCTTTTATGCGGGTCGTAACAGAATGCGATATAAAGTCGAGTTTATTAGAGTTGATTTACAGAAAGCAAGATACGAGCCATTTGAAAGTTGATACTTGAAACGTCTAACCAATCACCAGTTTCTATCATTTGACTTCTACCTATCGACTAGTCTCAGTCTGGTCCTTCCGATATATTCCAGACAGCACAAATCTTTATATCTCATTCTACTCCGATCTATCTATCTATCTATCTATCTATCTATCTATCTATCTATCTATCTATCTCATTCTGCGCATATCCATATATCTCATTCTATTCCTATCTATCCATCTATCTCATTCTGCGCATATCCATATATCTCATTCTATTCCTATCTATCTATCTATCTATCTATCTAGTCTGCACGCACACACACGAATATATATATATATAAGCACACACACACACACACATATATATATATATATATATATATATATATATATATATATATATATATATATATATATATATATATATATATATCATTCTGTTCCTATATATTCATCCATCTATCTTTCTTTCTTTCTATCTGAGTCTTTTCAAATATATTTCAGTATGTTCCTATCTTTCTCAATCTGTTCATATCTATCTATCTATATATCTATCTTTCTTAGTCTGTTCAAATCTATTTATCTATATATCTATTTCAGTCTGTTCAAATCCATTTACATATCTATCAATCTATTGCGTTCTGTTTCTATCTCTTTATTTACCGCTGGCTGTGCTTATCTACCTTTCTATCTATTTAACGTCGTTTGTTCATATCTATCTATCTATCTATCTATCTATCTATTACACCCTATCCGTTCATTTCTTTCTTCCTCTCTATGTATCTATCCCAGTTTATTCATTTCTGCCTGCCTATTAGTTCAAATCATAAATCAAAAGAGGGACGCAGGTTCGAATCCTATCGTAGCGCGCTTTTTCTTTATTATGTTTTCTCGTCTTCATCGATAGACGAGATAAATATAATTTAAAATAAACGAAAGGTCTACTCAAATATGGGTATCCGCTAAAAATAACGTTTGAAGTTTAAAATTGGGTCGGAATAAAAAATAAAATCCTTTACTCTTTTTAGAAATTGCTTGGTTTAATATTTACATTATGTGTACTGACACTATTTATATTGCTACTCATCTTTATTGCCACATTCACGACGTTTCGGCCGTTGTACGCTCGAGGATTCTTCACGTAGTAATTATTAGAATTTCGATACCTGGATGGCATTCGACTTGTAGATTGTTCTAATTCCGTACCATGTCATAGGATGTCTATCATTTTAAATTCATTTCACAGACATTATTTAATTAGAAAAGCTTTTAATTGCTTTTCAAAATAAGATATATTAAGGACACTATTGTCTTAAGAAAAAAATTCATTGTATAATAAATTTTTACAAGAATTGTTTTCATTTTGTAAAAAATTTAATTGAATAATTCTTTAAGGTTTAAATCTTTTAAAATTCTATATTAATTCCGTCCTCTTAGATGATATCATTAATTAAAAAAACATATATTTACTAATCATACATGGAAAAGCTTAGTAAACATCATCAAACATATATTTTTAAAAGAATTTTGAATGTTTTTTTTTATATGAATAAAATCGGTACGATTTTTGAAGATACGGAAGATCATGCACTGCATTGTCAGAAATTAGGAGCGATAACTACAGTAAATTTAAAGCCAGAAAGTGTCTAAAATTCAATAAAATATTGAGTATTTAAAAATTATACATAAAAGGCGTTCATGTCATATTCAGTTTTTTTTTTTTTTTTTTACCGCAAAGTCTCCCTAGAACAACACTAAACAAACATCAATTTGCTATCAACCTGTTAAAGATGTCAACAGCTTAAATAAACAGCTACCAATGTGTTTAAAAGATTACGATATTTTAAACTTAATGATATTTACTTACATTATTTAAATTATTCGGACTGTTATACACATCTTCATTGCAATATCCACAACGTTTCATCTGTTGTACGCTCTGGCCTTCTTCAGGTGATTAGAATTTCGAACCGAACCCATTTATCTCGTCGTTCTTAGTAGATTGTTCTAGTTCCACGTGCCAGTGGATAAAGAATTGTGACTTCAATATCAGGATACAGCATTTCGCGTGTGTGTTTTTCGTATTTGTTGTAGTGTCAGCATGAGTGTTTGTTTGTGTGATTGCTTGGGATGAATGAATGTATTTTATTATAGTTCCGCATCGATTTCGTCCAGTTAACTGATATTTCTGCCACATTTAAGGATTGTGCGGGATTTTATAACTAACATGATATGGTTTAGGTTTCATGTAAATAGTTTATATTCATATTGTACATAATCATTGAGGATTTTTTAACTTGCTGTTTTATTACCCTCTCCTGACAGACAACGATTTTTACATATGGGGACTATTTAGGATTCTCATTCAGACAATGAGATATTTTGGTTGATTAGCTAGTATTATTGTCTGTGTGTTTGGGTCAGTGGTTGTGGCTAGCTAAGTTTTAAAATTAAGGCAAATGATGACAGTCCTTTTCCCCCATTCCCCTCCCTAGTTCTTGTGCCACATTTTCTGTGTTTTTAACAGGAATAAATATCGTCGAGCTGGTATCAAGCCCAATAACCATTCTGAGCTGCCTGCTATGTTTCGGCAGATCGAGCCATTTTTATGGACATCTCATCGGGTAGTTTTAGCCAGGTATTAGAATGCCCTCCTTGACCCCGATATAGATCACATAGGGCCAAATTTGGGTACTAACAACCGGGACGTGAAACTATTTCGGGACTTTATTGACAAGTTTGATCTTGTCGATAAGTACCGGAATGAGCACCCTCGGGAGATAGTTTGAACTTGGAAAATAGTGGCGGCTCGGGTCTTGGGGTGCTTGCTAACTACCTCAACCGAGTCTTAGTTAGGAGAGTCGATTTAGGGCTCTTAGGGTGTTCAAGTTTCTATTATATAGTTTATTCGGATCTTAGGTTGTCCGGGTCCGTGTAGACTAAGATAAGCCTAAGGTTAGTTTGTCTGGCTATTGGAAATTAAACTGCTCATTATTTTGGGATCAGGATTTCCGGGACCAGCTGTTACTAATTATACAGAGGGAATTGACGGGGGCGGTTGTTGGGAATGCCTGTTGGGATAATTTAAAATAAAAAATTAGAACGTTTGGTGCTGATTTTAGTCGTCGACTAAATCTAGATAGATTAGCAGCGCAAACGGTTTGTCAGCAACAGTCGATCGGGCAGTTAAATCCCGTGATAGCGAGGAAATAGCTTTAGCTAAGGCCGAGTTGTCCTACTTGCTTATCAAGAAGGATCATGCTCTGGTAGTTAGGGCTAGGTTAAAAAAAAATGTCCTCTGAGGCGACGAATATGGCCGCTGAATTTGCGCGCAGAGGAGAATCGGAGCGCGCCTCGGCGACATATCCCGTGCATCACATTGCCGGATAAGCAGACTGAGTGAGTGCTTGGGATTAATGAATGTCTGTATTTCATTATAGTTCCGCATCGATTTCGTCCAGTTAACTGATATTTCTGCCACATTTAAGGTTTGGTCGGTATTACTAACATGATTTTGTTTAGTTTCTTGCAAATAGTTTATATTCATATTGTACATACTCATTGTGGATCGTTTAACTCGTTTTATTCCCCTCCCATAACAGACGACGATTTGTACATTTGGAGAGTAATTAGGATTTTCATTCAAACAATGAGGTATTTTGGTGGATGTAGTAAGAAAGGTACGTAAGAATGTCTTGTTTTGATGATAGGAATATTGTTTGTATGCTTGGGTCAGTGGTTGTGGCTAGGTAAATTTTAAAATTAAGACAGATGATGACCGTCCTTTTCCCCCATCCCTCTTTTTAGGCCTTGTGCCACATTTTTGTGTTTTTTTAACAGAAATAAATATTGTCGAGCTGGTATCTGCGAGAACTAACGGCCTTCCAATAACAGCACGCACATACCTGTACTGACTTGTGTGCTGTTTCTTATTTTACTTTCCACACATACATACACACAATAAAAATTAATTCACACCACGTGTATCCAAAAAATTACCATTGTGCGGGAACTCTCTCCTTACCATACCCTGTGGGGTCAAAAGCAAGGACGGCGCACCCAAAAGTTCGGACGTAGTGGAAAGCACACCACGTGGTCAAAAATATGATTTATTGACCAATCAGAGCTCGACATAAGAAACCCATTTCTTAATCTCCCCGGAGCCTCATCATTCAGATATAAGGAAGATAGAAACTCTCATCAGACCAGAGGGAGTACAGCGACAAGCTGACATCACAGCTTTACGGACAATTCCATTGTGTACAAAAAAATAATTCTTATATATATTTTTTTTTTACGAAAATAAACAAAAGTTTATTTTACTTTATTTGTAGTGTATTTTCTTTTTATTATTTGTTTGAGGGACTTCTTTGCACCCTCTACAAATTGGTGACCGACGTGAGACACTACATTTAAAAAAAAACAAACAAAACGAAGAGGAAGGACACAATGGAATCACAATCTTCGGAAACCCCTCTCGCCACACTATCGTTGAATATCCCGGCTTTCAACACGACTAACACTAAGTCCTGGTTCGTTTAAATCCAGGCATTATTTGATGCGAAGCAAATCACCTCCCAGAGAACCCGGTATTGTTACTTAGTGGAAAAACTGCCAGCGGACATCGTCGAGGAAGTAATGGATTTACTGGAAAATGCCCCGGATGACAACCCGTACGACAGGCTCAAGGAAGCAATTTTAAAACGTACCGGTGTCTCGAACGAAGCCATGCTACGCAACCTTTTCACTCAGGTTGAATTAGGAGATCGCACCCCATCGCAGTTATTGAGGCACATGCGAACCTTACTGGGTGACAACAAAATGTCCGAGAACATTATGCGGAGCTTATGGCTGGACAAGTTACCCACTACAACAACACAAATCCTCGCACCCATGACGGAGGAAACGCAGACAGAAAAACTCGCAGACATTGCAGATCAGATCCATGAAAGTTTTCTAAGCCGCAGGGTAAACTTTATCCAACCACAACCAGCCCAACAAAGAGACAGGGAATTTAACGACCTCAAGTCTACTGTAGAAAGGTTGTCTATACAATTACAAGGCTTACTCCAAAAAGACCGACAGTACTGCCGCGACAAATGTCCAGGCTACAGAAAGCGAAGTTTCAGCAGAGGCCGGACTGACAACCGCAATAGAAAAGATGAAATTTGTTACTACCACAAAAAGTTTGATCCTGAGGCGAGACGCTGTATACGTCCTTGTTCTTTCAACAACGCGAATGCGGGAAACGAAAATTCCAGCCAGTAGAGACGACGGCTGTTGCTGGATTTTTAACAAAAGGTCGTCTGTTTTATATCCGTGACAAAATTAATGGATATAACTTTTTAATAGACACTGGAGCTGAAATAAGCGTGATGCCACCAACACAAAATCAGGAGACTATGCCACAATCTTATCATCTTCAAGCAGCTAACGGTACCAAAATACCAACTTACGGAGAGAAATCGCTCAATATCAATCTTAGCATGCGACGGAATTTTTTCTGGAATTTTACCATAGCCAGTGTAACAACGCCTATATTGGGAGCAGATTTTTTAGCCAGATTCAACCTGTCTGTCGACATGACTAATCACACACTAGCGGATAATCAAAACAAGATTTCAGTAAGAGGAATCACCTCGAAATACCAATCTACTGGAATCAGTTCTGCCTTACCCGAGGACCAGTACATCCGTCAGCTACTAAAAAAATATCCACAACTCTCCCAGCCATTTAAAAACACAGACACCATAAAACATAATGCCAAGCACCACATCAAGACAACTGGACAACCTGTCTATGCCACCCCCAGACGATTGAAACCGGACAAATATAAGATTGCGAAAAACGAGTTTCAACATTTATTACAGCAAGGGATCATCCGACCATCGAAAAGTGCTTGGTCTTCACCGCTACACATGGTGCAAAAGTCTGACGCTACAACATGGCGTCTTTGTGGCGATTTTAGAAGATTAAATGCTAAAACGGTCCCGGATAGATACTCTATTCCACATATCCACGATTTCGCCATCGCTCTGCAAGGTGCAACCATATTTTCCAAATTGGATCTCGTAAAGGCGTACTACCAAGTTCCAGTGGCAGAAGAAGACATTCATAAAACTGCACTGACCACACCATTTGGCCTTTACGAGTTCGTAAGGATGCTTTTTGGGCTTAGGAACGCCTGTCAAACCTTCCAAAGGTTAATAGACGAAGTTTTTAGAGGTCTGCCATTTATATTTGCATATATGGATGACGTTTTAATCGCCAGCAGAAACCTCGACTAGCAAAGACAGCACTTAGAGCAAACATTTGAAAGAATATCACATTACGGTCTGAAAATAAATACAGAGAAATGTATTTTCAGCCAACCAAAGGTTAATTTCCTCGGACACTTAATTGACAAGGACGGAATATCTCAACTACCCGAGAAAGTAAGTGCAATTTCAAATTTCCCGCAACCAACATCAGTCAGACAAGTTCGCAGATTCATAGGCGTAATTAACTATTACAGACGATTTTTACCTAACTGTTCTACATTACTTGTACCGTTAACAGATTTGTTACAAAACAAAACAAAGAACCAACAGTTAAAGTTAGAAGGGCCTAGCTTAGAAGCCTTCAAACAAGCTAAAACTGATTTGGCCAACTTTACAAAACTAAACTACGTAACGGACAGCGAGGACACAAAACTCACGCTTACAACAGATGCATCTGAAATAGCTGTAGGAGCAGTCATACACCAACTTGCTAACAACACAATGACTCCTAAGCTAAGCAAGACACAGACGAAATACAGCACCTTTTCAAGGGAGCTTCTAGCAATTTACCTTGCAATTAAACATTTTAAACACTTGCTGGAAGGAAGGAATTTTTGCATTTATACAGATCACAAACCATTAACATATGCACTACTTACACATGTAGATAAATATGGTCCACGAGAAATCAGATATCTCGATTATATCGCCCAGTTCTCCACAGACATCCGATATATTAAGGGACAAGAGAACATTATAGCAGACGCATTATCTCGATCTACAATAGCCTCTTTAAATTCCAGTTCTTTAAGTATGGAATTAATCGCACAAGAGCAGAAAACAGATGAAACACTTCCAGTTGTACAACAAAAAACATCCTTACAACTGAAAGAAATGCCCATACCATTTGGTACAACAAAATTTTATTGTGATGTATCACAAACACATCCGCGTCCATATATACCACCGAACATCAGACGACTAGTTTTTCAACATTTTCACAATTTATCTCATCCAGGAAAAAGAGCCACTGTAAAATTAATAGCAGAACGCTTTGTTTGGCTCAATATGAAAACGGACATTCGCAATTGGACTAAAACTTGTATACCTTGCCAAAAGAACAAAATCCACAGACACACGAAATCACCACTTGGCACTTTTAGCACACCTGATGCAAGATTCCCCAACATTCACATCGACCTAGTAGGACCTTTACCCACCTCAAAAGGACATACACATATTCTTACTATAGTTGACAGATTTAGCAGATGGCCTACAGCCATAGCAGTCAAAGACACTTCAGCTGCAACAATAGCCAGAGTTATACTGCAGGACTGGATAGCAATTTTCGGAGTACCTTCAGTAATAACAACAGATAGAGGTTCACAATTCCAATCAACACTTTTTGCTGAATTTACCCAATTGTTAGGAACGAATCACATCAAAACAACCGCCTATCACCCTTGTGAAAATGGGATGGTTGAAAGATTCCACAGACAGTTAAAAGCTTCTCTAGCTATGAATTTAAATAATGCGGACTGGACAGACAATTTACCACTAATTCTTTTAGCGATAAGAAACACGGTGAAAGAAGATTTGCAAAGCACACTTGCAGAAATAGTTTTCGGATCAGCATTAACCCTACCTGGACAGTATTTTAATCACAAGACAGACATTTCACCTACAACAACGTTTGTAACAGAATTAAAACATAAAATGTCTCTTCTCAACTTTGCACCAACCAGGAAAACAGAGAAACAAACTTACATCCCAAACGATCTTCACACCTGCAAATATATATTTATCAGAAATGACGCGGTTAAAAAACCACTCTGTCCAAATTATTCAGGACCATATCAAGTTCTGGACAGGCATGAAAAATATTTTACTATTATAAGAAAAGAAAAGAAAGATAATATCGCTATTGATGGCATTAAACCAGCGTACATCGAGGAACAACCTCATACAATACCTCCACAAACACATATTCACACAGAAAATGAGGAAGCTGGAAAACAAAATACTGACATCGCACCTACAACGAAAACCGGCAGAAAAGTTCACTGGCCGAAACATTTTAAAGAATATATCACATATTGAAAAACATGTATCTTTCATATATTTTCCAATCGGGGGGGGGGAGTATTGTGCTGTTTCTTATTTTACTTTCCACACATACATACACACAATAAAAATTAATTCACACCACGTGTATCCAAAAAATTACCATTGCGCAGGAACTCTCTCCTTACCATACTCTGTGGGGTCAAAAGCAAGGACGGCGCACCCAAAAGTTCGGACGTAGTGGAAAGCACACCACGTGATCAAAAATATGATTTATTGACCAATCAGGGCTCGACATAAGAAACCCATTTCTTAATCTCCCCGGAGCCTCATCATTCAGATATAAGGAAGATAGAAACTCTCATCAGACCAGAGGGAGTACAGCGACAAGCTGACATCACAGCTTTCCATTGTGTACAAAAAAATAATTCTTATATATTTTTTTTTTACGAAAATAAACAAAAGTTTATTTTACTTTATTTGTAGTGTATTTTCTTTTTATTATTTGTTTGAGGGACTTCTTTGCACCCTCTACACTTGCGACGGCCGTGCGCATAACTGTTACTTCCCTGCTTGCTCTACTGGTTTCTACAATAAACCTGTTACTATTTATCGAACATGTTTGTCTATTCCATATTCCTATTAGCACGGAATATAACATGAGAACAGATTTTTTTTTTAACCCAACGGAACAAGTGCTAAACATGAATTTCAGATTTCAAATTTTATAAATGCTTACCTCATATTTTTATTAAAAATGTAGAAACATGTGATAAACTAACTTTAAATAAAGAACGCTTTCTACTGTGTATTCAGATTCTAGTTAAAAAAGCGCTGGGAATATTTGCACAGACCGCTCATATTTTATAACTAACTCTTTTAACATTTTTTTTAACAACTATTTATTTCCTCTTTCCTTTGTTCTCTTTGCAACTTTATTTTTCGCATGTTTGAGAAATCTTGTTCTTGCCAACAAATTGGAAACTGATGATATAATTGCCTGATCTCTTTTCCTTCTATGTTATTTTCTTGTGGAGTTTTCTATTTATTTACCTTTCTCTTCTCGAATTTTGTTAAAAACCATTTTATCGTGCTTTTCTACGGCTACAATTTACCTTTTAAAGTTGTTCCTTGCTTTAAAAAAATCCTACTTGTTATTTGTATCGAATTATTTTATATCTTTTCGTTTCGTTTTTCGGTTGTTTGTAAATTCCGAACGTTGTTTGTTGTCAGCCATTTTTTAAAACTCTCATGTTTTTCCTGTTCGTACATTTCAACATTTTTTTTTTGTCTAATTTGTTCGTTATTGTTTATATCATTTTTTTTTTTTATTTCTAAGTCCCTTCATCTTAAAACTAACCGATACATTTTCTTCAATGCGCGTTTTCTTTTTTATGATTTTTAATTGTTTTAGTGTTCACCTGGCGAAATCGGTGTCTAACAAGAAATTCGCCTGCGAATTAAATTCCACTTGTGTTCCTGCTAAAAAAAAATCTTCTTTTTTTTTTTCAGAAATGATGTTCTTATTTTTCCTTTTATATATTCATTTATTTTTTTGTAGTTCTGTGTCGTCTTTTTAGTCATTCCTCATTTCTTCCTAGGCTGGCGAGAACCATGACTTACAAGAAATTCTTCAACAAATTAAATTCTACTCTTTAACATATGCTCCCTTACACATCTAACATGTTTAGGAAATAGTTTTCTTTTTGAAACTTGCATATTTCTCTTTTTCTTCTTTCTTTTCGTATTTCTTTCTTTCCCTATTTTACCATCGTTCTTTCTTTCTAAATCTCCATTATCCTATTATCGTATGATATTCATACGCCGTGTTTTTTTTTTGTTTTGTTTTTTTTATGTTTACTTCTATCATTTATTTAAGAGCTATTTCGTAAAATACATCTGTTGGATGCTTTGGTACACATCATCAGTGATGTTTCTAGACAAGGTTCTCTAGGGGTTACGGATCTTTCAACATCATATCACCTCTCCACGGTGACCCAGCCGATACTGATCGGGTATCGACTTGTGTACCTTCCGTTAGCTACAGTTGAATAACTTATAAGTTATTCAACTGCAGCTAACGGAAGGTACACAATACCTTAAATGCAAAACAAACACTGGAAAACTTTTTCAAAAATATTTTACTATCTGGTGTAATAGTGAATTATGAATTCATTAGAACCAAAGACAGAATACTAAATTTTAATCTTAATGCGAAGATTAATTAACTGGGTAGTTGCGAAGAAGGAAAGAAATTCGCGAGTCAATGGGAGATTTTGACTTTTATAGAAATTAAGTGGGTAGCTGCGAAGAAGGAAAGAAATTACCAAGCGTATGAGAAATGGTTTTTAGACCAATGAAAACCTTGCTTTCACAGAAATTGGCCGTTGAGCCAAGAAGAAGAAGGAAAGTAAGTAGCGAGGCTACGTGAAATTCTTTTTGGTATAAAATGAGGGGAAAAATTAAATTAATGAGAATAGTGTCTGAAGTTCACGTGAGAGGTTTCGTTTCAGTTCCTCGCAATTCGCGTTGAAGTACTCCCGAAACGTACCACCTTAAAATGGCGCCTGCAATGTACCGTGAAAATTTTTAATTTTACATATCCAGAACTTTTTTTTTTCTTTTTATTAATTTTGTCTCTTTCTGGTGGTCACCTTGTCAATAAAATGTCGTTTGGGCCAACCCTCTCTAATCAGACTTATCCTGAGGATCCGTTGGGTTTAACCTATGTAGGTAGGTAGATTCTAACTTTTTAGGTATTTTAATTTTACTCTACATAGTCAATTGAGCACTTTTATGTATCAACATAGTCGGTGTTTTTCTCTTTTGGTTAGACTTTGCAGTGCTGGTTGGTTATCTTCAAGCAGTACGGATGATGTTAGTCTTTTCTTTCTTTATTATTATTTTTCCACCCAATATCAATTTGTGTAATATTTTTTATTTAAAAATTGCCTCAGCTAAGTTTTTTTTTACACCGCCAGATTTATAGTATACGTATAAAAATTTAAAAAAATAATAATAATATATATATATATATATGACGGATGTAACAGCAAAATTATCCACATCGTGTAACAGCCAAATTGTCCAATTGTTAGATTAAGCTTTGAACCGTTGTATTTTAGAAATGATTAAAGATATTTTACTGGACTTCTCCGAAGTTTTTATAACACTATTAGACACTACTTCCATTTAATTAGAAAAATTCCTCTTCATGACGGTAAATACACTTAGTTGTCAAATAAATAATTCTGGGAAATTACCTTCTTCCACTCTCTCTTATTATTGCCTCTCACTAAACATATTCATAAAATATAATTAACATTATCAATTCAACAATTTGTCATGTTGAATTGATAATGTTAATTATATTTTATGAATATGTTCTGAAGATGGTTTATTAGACCGAAACGTCTGACGTTGACATTATATTAACATTAAAACAGCATAATTGCATATAAGGATTTTTGTTTGTTTTTTCCGTATATTTTTCTTCATATATATATATATATATATATATATATATATATATATATATATATATATATATATATATATATATATATATATATATATATATAATCTCTCATCGCAGAGCACCAAATAAATACCTATAATTATGCCACTACTTTCAGTGTGGGCTCATTTACCATTCTTAGCAAGTCCCACTCGAATTACCACTTGAATGTGTTGGGGGCCATTTATATTTCATCTTTAAACCCTCTCTGTGTAAGTAGAAGGGTTTTGTACTGGGTTTTCAACTAATTTTCATCTAAGCAATATTTTGCCCAATACTTAGTATCCATCTCTTTTTAGTGATAATTCTATTATAATTTATTAACTTCGATTTAACTCTGTTGGGAAGGAAACTCACATCAATATTAGAAAGGGCAATAACAGCCTTGAGAAGATTGTTTTAAGTAAAAAAAAATATATATATTGGAGAAAGATTTTTAAAAATTTAACCGACAGGAGCCTTGCCTTTTCAGTCAAGGAATGTGTAGGTGTTTCTTTTCTTTTCTTCGTTTTACAGAGAGGATCATCCTGTACAAGGGTGTTACAGAGTAAGAGGCGATTTATCCGAATGGGTAGGGAAGATAAATGTTAATTGTAGTCTTAAACGGGGTAGTGATTAGGGAAACATCCTCTTGGGAGTCGGTTCCACAGGGCAGTGGTTCATGTGACGAAGCTGCTCGAGTGGAAGTTACCTCTCACCAGTGGAATACAGAGAGAATGAGGGTGGTTCGCTATTATGCGCGTAGCATGTTAGGTCCGAGCCGTGAAGTTTACAACTGTTGGTACTAAGAAATGTAATTGATCTGAGTACTTTCCATGGAAGAAGTGACAGAGCAGTGAGAGGTCTGCTACATCTCGACTGTGAGAGTTGGATAGGAAATAATTCGTCACCTGCAAGGACACGAACAAGCTTTTGGATTCTATCGAGACTGGAAGCGAGTACTGGGAAGCTCCTGTCCGTATATGGCATGAGTACTCCACTTGAGGGCTGATCTGGCTCTTGACAATATAGAGGATATCACGAGGAGTCAGTTACTTACTGGGGCGATACAGGGAAACGACCATTTGTCCTACACCTCTAGCAAAGGAACGGATGTTCTATAATAGTTTCTTTTGCGCTCTGGGTTGAGTAAGGCTCAATAGTCGCGCAATGGACCATCCATTTTATGCAAGATAGCGCCATTTGGCCATCTTGAATAATTAATCATCAAACTTTGCTTATTTTTGAGCGATTTCTTACACTTTCTTTTTAGTGCTACCTCAGCATTTGTTTCTTCGTTCCCAAAAATAGAAAGGGGTGTAAGACAAGGTGGGTTTTCTCACCGGACTTATTCAGCCTCTACCGCGAGGCGATTTCGAGAGAACTAGAAGTCCTACCAGGATTCATCACTGACGGTCACAATCTTAACTACATAATATATGCAGGTGGTACAGTGTAGTTAGCAGACACGGAAAGAAAACTGCAGAGACATCTACAGAAGGTAATCAAGGAAAGCGAAATGAAAGGACTAAGCATCAATTTAAAAAAGAAGGAATGAATGGTTGCTAGCAAAAGAGACAGTCACAAATGCAAATTACAAATCGGGGATGCCAAAATCAAACATGTACGAAAATGTAAATATCTGGGAAGTGTTCTAACAAAGTAGGGAAAATACGACGCTGAGATCCGAAGACGCACTGGGGTAGCGAAAGATGCATTCCAGAAGCTAAGCAGAGTATAAAGACAGAGAAGCTTCGTTAGAAATATAGAAAAGAGTGTTGAACTGTTACGTAATACCAGTCTTGTTATATGGCAGTAGATGCTGGACAATCTCCTCAAAGATGAAGAAAAGACTTGAAGGAGCAAAAATATGGTTCTACAGAAGGATGCTGAGGATACCATGGACCGAACATGTGAGCAACGACGAAGTTTAAGAGAAAATGGAAATAAAAAGGAAACTTATACTTAACATCAGGGAGAGACAGGTGAAATTTCTACAGAAGGATGATGAGGATACCAAGGACAGAACATACTAACAACGAAGAAGTTTCAGAGAAAATGGAAATAAAAAGGAAACTTATACTCAACATCAGGGAGAGACAGTTGAAATTCCTACAGAAGGATGCTGAGGATATCATGGGCCGTGCATGTGAGCAACGATGAAGTTTTAGAGAAAGTAGAAACAAGAATGACACTTTTACTGAACACAAGGAAGAGAGAGTTGAAATTTATTGGGTACATAATGAGGAAGGAGAGCTAGGAAAATCTTATACTCACAGGACAAGAGAAACAGAGGAATACAGCTCATAAAATGGGCTTGAGTAAATGGATGGCGGAACAGGGTTTAGAAGAATAAACGAAAAGACAAAATTTACAGAATTTTTTTCGTCAATATCTTTCCATTCTGTTTTCCTCCATTTTTTTCTCTTCTTCTTTTGATTCGATGTTATCTTTCAATTCTTTTCATCTTTTTTTTTCTTTTCTTGATCTCTTTTCCTTATTTCGTTTTATTTTGTAGTTCTTTTTTCTTTGTTCGACGCCATCTTGGGATTTTTCTTTCTTTCATCATTCGCCATTACACGTCTTAATCATTTTCTACGATTTTTTTTTGTTTTACGTCCGCCTCGTTTTTATATTCGCCATTATCTTTTCATTCGTTTCAGTTTTTTGTTCTTACGATTTCATTCGCCATTCAATATTAACTTTCTTTTCTTTTTCTTAGAGTTTTCTTTATCTTCCTTTCTTCAATCGATATTTCCGAGCATACTTCTTCATCTTCCACGTCTTCTTTACTACTACTATTACTACTAGTAATTCTTCTTCTTCTGAATTTTCTTCTACTTCTTCCTCTGCTTCTTATTACTCTACTTCTGCCATCTCTTCTGAATTTTCTTCTTCTTCCTCTTCTTCTACGTCTTCTTTTCCTTCTACTACTACAAGTTCTACTTCTTCTTCCTCTTCTTCTTCTTCTTCTTGTTTTTATTATACTTCTTTACTACTACTACTAGCAGTAATTCTTCTTCTTCTTCCTTCTTTTTCTGCTTCTTTTTCTTCTGAATTTTCTTCTTCTTCTTCTTCCCCCTCTTCTTCTGCTTCTTTTTCATCTGAATTTTCTTCTTCTTCTTCTTCTTCTTCTTCTTCTTCTTCTTCTTCTTCTTCTTCTGCTGCTGCTGCTTCTTCTCCTTCTTCTTCCTCTTCTACTTCTTCTTCTACTAATACAACTTCTGTTTCTATATCATTTTCTTCTTCTTCTTCTTCTTCTTTTGATTCTTCTTCTTTACTACTACTACTAGCAGTAATTCTTCTTCTTCTTCTTTCTCTTCTTCCCCCCCCTCTTCTTCTGCTTCTTTTTCTTCTGAATTTTCTTCTTCTACTTCTTCTTCTCCTTCTTCTTCTTTTTCTTCTTCTTCTTCTTCTTCTTCTGAATTTTCTTCTTCTACTTCTTCTTCTTCTGGATATTCTTCTTCTACTTCTTCTTTTGCATTTTCTTCTTCTACTTCTGCTTCTTCTTCTTCTTCCTTTTCTACTTCTTCTTTTTCTTCTACTTCTTCTTCTACTACTACAACTTCTGTTTCTATATCATTTTCTTCTTCTTCTTTTGATTCTTCTTATTTACTACTACTTCTAGTAGTAATTCTTCTTCTGTTGCTTCTTCTTCCTCTTCTTGTGCTTCTTCTTCTGAATTTTCTTCTTCTACTTCTTCTTCTTCTTTTGATTCTTCTTCTTTACTACCATTACTAGCAGTGAATCTTCTTTTTCTTCCTCTTCTTCTTCTTCTAAATTTTCTTCTTCTACTTCTTCTTGTTCTTGTTCTTTCTTCTTCTTTTGATTTCTTCTTTACTACTAATACTAGCAATTCTTTTTCTGCTTCTTCTTTTTCCTCTTCTTCGGCTTCTTCTTCTGAATATTCTACTTCTATTTCTTCTTTTTCCTCTTCTTCTACTTCTTCTAATTCTGCTTTTTCTTCCTCTTCTTCTTCTTTTTCTTCTACTACTACTATTACTTCTCCTACATAATTTTCTTCTTCTTCTACTACTACTACTACTACTACTACTACTACTTCTACTACTGCTTCTTCTCCCTCTTCTTCTGCTTCTTCTGAATTTAATCCTTCTTCTTCCTTTGCTTCTTCTTCTACCTCTTCTTTTTCTTCTACTACTACTTCTGTTTCTATATTATTTTTCTTCTTCTTCTTTTGATTCTTCTTCTTTACTACTACGACTAGTAGTAATTCTTCTTCTTCCTCTTCTTCTTGTTTCTTCTTCTGAGTTTTCTTCTACTTCCTCTTCTTCTGCTTCTTCTCTTTCTTCTTTTTTCTTCTTCTTCTTCTTCTTTTTTCTTCTTCTTCTTTTTCTTCTTCTTCTTCCCTTGACATACAGCATCCACCTCTTTTTAAAACCTTTTTTCTGCGAAATGTTTCCTACTCCAACATTCGTCTCCCCCCACCGACAGTGTCCGCTTCAAATCACATTTCGTTAAAGGGTTTTCGCGACTAAATGACAAAGAAGCTAATCTTATTTGAAATTCAGAATAGAGAAAAAATGCCAAGCAAATGAGCAGAAAATTTGTTGAGACAAAAGGAGGGGGACGAAATTAAATAAGATTTAAAGGACAAATAGAAATTGGAAAAAATGTTCTTCCAGAAAATCCAAAAAAGTAAGAATAACAGAAAAGCGGGAAGAAAAGATACGATTGGAGATGAAGAAAATGAAATAGTTGTAAACAGGTTGAGATAGATAGATAGATAGATAGATAGATACGAACAGAATGAGATAGATATATAGATATGAACAGAATGAGATAGATAGATAGATATGAACAGAATGAGATAGATAGATAGATAGATAGATAGATAGATAGATAGATAGATATGATTAGACAGATCGATAGACAGACATGCAGGAACAGACTGAGATGGATAGACAGATAGATAAATAGAGAGAAAGATATGAACTGAATGATATAAATAGATAGACAGACAAACCAACTCGATAAGCACAGACTGGGACAAATAGCTAGATAGCTACATAGCTAGGCAGAGAGAAAGCATATATGAACCGATTGAGATAGATAGACAGACTGACAGACAGATATGAACAGATTAAATACGAATATCGACTAACAATAACGTTTGAATTGATAAACAATATGTCGGATTGAAAAAAAAATGCATTACTGAAAAAATTCGATTTGTTTGCATTTGGATACGAAGCTATGCATATATATGAAAATTTCAGTAGATCTAGGACGAGAGAAATTTTGCTTAAAGGTAACATTTCAGCTTTGTCCGACGAATTGGACAGAGTGTACTGGATTTAATGTAGGTACTTCAACTTTCTCGCGGGAAAACAGCATAGCGTAATAAAAAAATGCCACAAACTTAACGAAAATAAAGTTTTATCGTCAAAATGCTTATGTTATTATTAAGATGAAAGATCAAAGTATTTTTTAATTATTTTTTGAAATTTTTTAATATTTTCTAAGACGCTCGAAATTTTGGTTAAAGTCTTCTTTTTTTTACGTCATCGCGGTGCTGTTTAAATAACATTGTTTTTTTTGCGCTTTTTTCCCGTTGAAAACACATTGATTTGGAAATTCTTGTAAAATTAAAGTAATTGTCCGATTTTAATGAAATTTTCGGGATTTATTCACAAATGAATGAGATTATTTTTGAAATATTTCTTTTTAGTAAATTTTGGTAACAAATATTTTTTTTTTAATATGTTACACCTCACTTACTTATTGTCCTGAAATTTCCTTCAAAACCTTTTTATTTCCTGACAATTTTCTTTGTTTAAAGTAAGAGTCATTAGAGATGGTAAATCACCTACTTTTTTTTCCAACTTTGTGCTAACTAACTGAAAATCTGCTCTGAAGTGAAAAATAATGAATCCAATAAAACTATGATATTACTTAGAAAAGCTTTTAATTGCTTTTGTAAATAAGTAATATTAAGGTCATTATTGCCTGAAGAAATAAATTTTTTCTGATGAATAATTAAATTTTACAAGAAATTTTTATTTGTTTTACATTTTAATTATAATAATTTATAATAGTTTAAAAACCGTGCAAAATTCTGTATTAGCCTATTTCCTTGTGATAATTAGTAATTAAGTAGAAACAAAATTTTTCGAGTTCAAAATTGCAAAGTTTAATAAATTTAGAGATTCCAATTTTTTTTCAAATAATTTTTTATGTTGTATTTTTCTACTTAATACGTTTCTTATTTCTATGAACGGTAGACTGAAATTGCCATTATTACAAAAAGAGTTTTGTCCCTTTATTCTAATAAATAAACATAACAGTAAAACTAAAAATAAAAGGGTTCACTCAGATTTCTAGTAATTTTCATTTATGGCCATCCGTAGTAGCTGTCATCACTTGTCAATCAACACATAGATCAAATACTGAATCAAAATTACGGTACCAATCGTTAATAATTCGTTGTATATTACTTTTTTATGCTATAAGTAAGTAATATTTTTTAAAATCAGATTAATTTAACATTAAATTTTCTAATTTTACTAAAATAACGTGTCAGAATTTTTTAAAAATATTTTTTAAAATCTATAAATTTGTGTTTGTTTACAAATTTCTTAAAATTAAGAAAATGGCGGTTTTTAAGAAAATTTAAAAATTTGAAATTAAATTTGACATTCCAATGTATATAGTTTCTATCTGAAATATACCAGAATTGTTTACTTAATGGAAATAATAAATTTAATGATTAAACTTTCAATTAAAGCTAAAATGAAATCTTCAAGCATGTTTTTTCATTTTAAAAAATGCATTTTAAACTTAGGTATCGAAAATTTATGCCGAAAAAGTGGAGGTACCTAATTTAATGGTAATTGAAAAATTTCTAAATTTTTTTATGTAATGTAAATAAAATCTAAACGTTAAATTTATAAACGTTTCTTACTTATCATTATCTTGGATTCTAATCTATATTTGATCTCAACTCATATATATATATATATATATATATATATATATATATATATATATATATATATATATATATGAAGTGATATATAGACAGGTTAGAAATAGATATATATGAATGGCATGATAGATAAATTGATTATTAATAACAGACATAGATATAAATAAATCGCCATAGATAGATAGATAGATAGATATAAACAGAATGACATAGATAGATAGATAGATAGATAGATAGATAGATAGATAGATAGATAGATACGGACAGTCGTAGATAAATTGATTAATTTTAACAGACATGAATAAATTGAGATCGCTTGATATGAACAGAATGACAGACAAACAGACAGACGTAGATGTATTCACTATGTGAGCAAGGAAATTTAAATTATAGATTAATATGAACAGATAACTGAATTAAAGCACTACATTATTTAAGGATATACGTACAATACGCACACACACACATCACACAGACACACACACACACATATATATATATATATATAGATAGATAGATAGATAGATAGATAGATAGATAGATATGAACAGAATGAGATAGATAAATAGATAGATAAATATGAACAGAATGACATAGATAGATAGATAGATAGATAGATAGATAGATAGATAGATAGATAGATAGATAGATATGAATAGAATGAGATAGATAGATTTGATAAGTCGTAGAATGAAAGAGATAGCGAGAGTAGATTTTCTAAACTGTCATGTCGTACATACTGACAATTGATGCCAAATAATAAAATGTTCACATTAAAATCAAAATGCTTATTCAATTACACAAACTTGTTCGGATACCTCAAGGCATATTATGTTGGCAGAAAATAACCAACACGAAATATTAAATGCAAACAGAACGGCAGGAGAGAATGAAATTAGATTAAATATATGACAAATATTTTTTTTTTTTAATTCTGTGAATGAATCAATATAATCCGATATTTGATATATGATGAATTGCGGGGGATGATTCAGAGAAGTCAAGAGAAAAGGAAAAGAAAAGAAGGAAAGGAGAAGAAAAAAGGGAATAAAAGAAGAGAAAAATGAAGAAAAAACGGAAGTGAAAGAGAGATGGAATAAGTAACGCCAAAAAGAGAGGAAAGAAATTATGAAATTAAAAAGGTTAGATTAGTTTTACGGTACGTCGATCTTGTGGGGTTCATAATGTTTACTATGGAAATGCATTGCAAATGATTTTAATATGAAAATGTATTGACTTATATTATGAAAATACATTGCCAAAGATTTTTATTATGAAAATGCATTGGCCAATGATTTTTACTATGAAAATGCATTGGCCAATGATTTTTATTATGAAAATGCATTGGCCAAAGATTTTTATTATGAAAATGCATTGGCAATGATTTTTACTATGAAAATGCATTGGCCAATGATTTTTATTATGAAAATGCATTGGCAATGATTTTTATTATTAAAATGCATTGGCCAAAGATTTTTATTATGAAAATGCATTAGCCAATGATTTTTATTATGAAAATGCATTGGCCAATGATTTTTACTATGAAAATGCATTGGCCAATGATTTTTATTATGAAAATGCATTGGCCAATGATTTTTATTATGAAAATGCATTGGCCAATGATTTTTATTATGAAAATGCATTGGCCAATGATTTTTATTATGAAAATGCATTGGCCAATGATTTTTATTATGAAAATGCATTTTCATAATAAAAATCATTGGCCAATGATTTTACTATGAAAGTTTTGTGGAGGCACCTAATGATAATCGCACACACTCGTAAAGTTCTAGCAGTTTAAGTTCGTGAGCTATTACCCTCAATCCGCGGCGCTGTAGACACGTTAGAGATTAATGCATATACAAAGGAAATAAACTATATGAAACACAGAAGAAGAAGAAGAAGAAGAAGAAGAAGAAGAAGAAGACGAAGAAGAAGAAGAGGGGAAGAGACGGAGTGAGAAGAAAGGAAGTAAGAAAGAAAAATGAAGTGAAGAATAAATTTAAAATTGATTTTGTTCGAGGAAAATATTAATAATTTTCTACGCAAGTCGTCAATTTAAAGTTTTTAGTCCATGGCATCGTGTTGCCTTTAGCGAAGATTATTTTTGAACAAGTCTAGACAGGAATCAATTTTAAAAGATCTAAGCCAGAAACGTCGATCTGGTATTTATAAACAAAAAGAAAATATGCCATATTAAGAATTTTGTTTCACCTTAAAATTACGAAATATGTCTGAAAAGAAAATGAAAAAATACGTATAGCGGAATTATTAAGGAATTGAACATTTTGTGTACGAATTTCTGGTATGAGGATTTTAATATAACGCCCCTTATCAGTATTCGAACTTACGCACTCGTTTTTGCTGTTGTTGGTATAAGTTTTGGGCCTACGTGCTCTTTAGTGTGTCTGTCAATTTGGGCCGAAAGCAGAAAGTTTTAAAATGAAATCCGGAATTTAATCAACAAAGGACCGTAAGACAAACATGTGCCTTCTCACCGGATTTATTCAACATATACAGTGAGGAAATTGGGCACCCCGAAGAGGTGTAATGGTTAGCAAGCTTGTCTCGCTAGAAAAAAATACGACTGAGTAGTGATTTCGATCCTCACCGGGTACCCCATACTTTCGGCCTTATGCCACATCTAAGCTACGCTTGGAAAATCACTATTGAGTGAGGTAAATTATTTACATTATTCGGAGTATTGTCCTCATCTTTGTCGCCAAGAACACAAGGCACAGTGGATAAAGGCGTTATTTAGATCCAGTGACAGGACCCAAAGCGTGTGAGTTCAATACCCGGTCACTTCCCTCCCTCTGTTCAAAAACTTCCCAGATATTTAAAATTGTTGTACGTGTTTGATTTTGATATATCCAATTGGACTTTTCCTTTTGCTAACAACCGTATATCTTCTTGCAATTAATGTTTACTCCCTTATTTTATTCAATATATTCTGCAGGTGCGCTTGTAGTCAAATTTCTGTATCTGTTATCAGCGCAGTGTCATCTCCATATCATATGTTGTTATGATTGTAGCCGCCAATAATGAATCCTGGTAGGACTTCTAGTTCTCTCAGAATTACCTCACTCTGTATCTGTCTATATTTCTGAGTTGAGGTATTATGTACACTATTTACATTATTCGGACTATTGTCCTCATCTTTGTCGCCATATTTATTACAACGTTCCGGCCTTTCAGTATCTGTCTATATTTCTGAGATGAGGTATTATGTACGCTATTTACATTATTCGGAATATTGTCCTCAGCTTTGTCGCCATATTTATTACAACGTTTCGGCGTTTCAATATCTGTCTATATTTCTGAGTCGACGTATTATATACCCTATTTACATTATTCGGACTATTTTCCTCATCTTTGTCGTCATATTTATTAGAACGTTTCGGCCTTTCAATATCTGTCTATATTTCTGAGTCGACGTATTATATACACTATTTACATTATTCGGACTATTGTCCTCATCTTTGTCGCCATATTTATTGCAACGTTTCGGCCTTTCAGTATATGTCTATATTTCTGAAATGAGGTATTATGTGCACTATTTACATTATTCGGACTATTGTCCTCATCTTTGTCGCCATATTTATTACAACGTTTCGGCCGATGTACGCTCCGGCCTTCTTCAGGTGGTTGGAATGTCGAACTGAACCCTTTATTTCGTTCATTGGGGTAGACTGTTCAAGTTCCACGTGCCACGTATTTTTTAATGGATGTCGGTTATCAGTTATTTCCTGTCAATTTCTCTCTCCAAGTTCTCAACTGCCTTAACCGGGTATTGAACTCACACTGTTTAGGTCCTGTCACTGGATCTAACCAACGCCTTTACCCACTGTGCCATGTGTCCTTGAGGACACCCTGGTGAGCGAAATAAAGCGTTCAGTTCGACATTCCAGCCACCTGAAGAAGGCCGGAGTGTACAACAACCGAAACCATGTAATAAATATGGCGCCAAAGATAAGGACAATAGTCCGAAAAATGTAAAGAGTGTAAATATGTTTTTATTAAAGTATTTGTACTCTCTTACCTGTTTGCACTTCTCCGCAAACTTTGGTTTCGATAGTTCAATGCATGGTTATTTTAGAAGGTGTGACGGACGGACGGAAGTCACAGAATTTTATATATAGATTTTATCCTACATTCCCGGCAATATCAGTAACGCTGTTAGTTTTTATGAAAATATATTCTACTTATCTTACATAAATATGGATTTATTTAATTCATATAATGTTTGGTATTTCAAAATCAGCCATGTAAAAGTTAGCGAATAAAGGGCCTGAATGGGTGCCCATAGCAACACCGTCATTACCTAGTTGATAATTAAAGGGAAAATGTGTTGTGCACATTAATAATTTTTGTTTTGTTTTTTTTTATTTGTCGGTGGGATTTTTAAATGTTTGTGAGAAGGACGATGATATATATGGTTTAAAATAATATACAGTGCTGTTCCATAAATGTGACTCACCTTATCCTTTGAATTTAGCTCAAATTTCGTTTCATTGGAGAAGAGAACATTCTTCCAGTTTTCTACGGTGAAATTTTTGGAATAGTGAGCCCATTCAAGTCTCTTGGCTTTGTTGGCTTTGCTTATTAGCGGCTTAAACCTTCATGTACAAGATTTGCCACCGACGGACTATTGAAGAGGCAAATCTAACACCTTGCTCTTCGCTTAGACTG
The DNA here is from genome assembly GCA_963932145.1 of Acanthosepion lycidas. Taxonomy (NCBI): domain Eukaryota; kingdom Metazoa; phylum Mollusca; class Cephalopoda; order Sepiida; family Sepiidae; genus Acanthosepion; species Acanthosepion lycidas. The sequence continues at coordinate 23,831,809 of OZ010609.1, read as the reverse complement.
GCTGCAATTTCTTGGTCAGTTATAGTCCTATTCTTCGCAACTTCTCTCTTGATTACCCTGCCAGTTCTATCATCAACCTTTTTCTTTCGTCCCCTTGTTTCCTTTCTTGGAGCAGAAGTGGCATCATTATGTGCCCTAAGCACTCAAGAGACAGTTGATTGCGAGGTTATAGCAATTTCTACAATTTATCTCGTAGGTAATGCCGAATAACATGTGCTCTTATGCGGTTAATATATTGAGAGGAATGGTAAAAAAATGCCTTAAGTTACCTAAAAGAAAGGAAGTTGTGAAGAGCCATGATCAGCATAAAATAGTCTATTGAGTTCGGTAAATGATGACATAGAGTGTCGACGACAAAGCCTACGTAATAAGCGTAACTCTCTTCGTAATTAAAAACACTTACGGGAATACCGAGTATTGCTATATGATATTATCTTTTACAGTAAGGTTCACCCTGTACAAGGCCCGGGTGCCACTCGAGGTAGAGGGTTACATTAAAAGTCAGTTTATACGGATAGGAAAGAAGGGTAACGGTTAAACCTAGACGTGAACAGGTTAAGATTTTAATAATCGGAGAAACACCCTTTTGGGAGTCGGTTCTACAAAGTAGTGGTTCGTGAAAGAGTGGAACTTATTTCTCAGCAATGGAATCCCGAGGGAATATGGATGGTTTGCTAGAACGTGAATGACATGGCGATTCATAGCCGTGGCAGTTAGGACTGACGGAACTACGGAATGTATTACGTTCGAGCACTTTCCATGGATATAGCGAGGAGCCGTGAGAGGCTTGCCATATATTCGGCTGTGAGAGAGACAGAAAGAGTTTGTCAGAGAGAAAATAATCTGTCACCTACAAGGACTCGGAGATTTCAATATGACAGAAAACGTGGGAGGGAAAGGAATCAAGAAAAGATCCTATTTTGAGAGATGAGATGAATTATCCTTTTTACGATTTTCTATAATAATTTGACCAGCAAACAATGTGAGTCCGGGTAAATAATCAAGATATACAGTGTAACCCGGATATAAGATACCCGAATATAAGAGAACCCGGATATAAGAGATATTTTCTCTGGTCCCAAATTAGAGCCATACTTACCTAAACAAAATAGACCAAACGCGGATATAAGAGAAACCCGGATATAAGAGAAACTCGGATATAAGAGACTTCTTCTCCGCTCCCGACAACTCTTCTATATCCGGGTTACACTGTGTTTACAAAATAGGTTTGAAGAAAAAGAAATATTAGTTTGGTGCAAAAATAATGACGGTTTTTGACGTTAAAAAAATATGACAAAAACCGTCATTATTTTTGCACCAACCTAATACAAAGAAGAAATTCGTCGTTTGAAGCTGTCCAAAATTCAACAGAATCTTATTGATGTCTTTGGAGTAATTAAATGCCATGTGCTGCCCTGTCGAAAGGAAAGAAATCGAGGAATTTTAAAAAGTAGCGCCTCTTGTAATTCTAAGCCAAGAACGGTAATCCTGCAAGCTATGTGAGGACCGAGAAAGGAATGTTGATAGTCTTGATATTTTATTCAATTTTCTCAAGGTTAAAAGTAACTATTTACACTATTACATTGTTCGGTCTATTGTCCTTTTCTTTATTGTCTTATGCACAACGTTTTGGCCATTATAAGCTCTGGACTTCTTCAAGTGACCTCTAACACTTAGCGATAATTGTCCTTCCCAAAAAATGTTTAATATCTAAAAGAAAACAATAAAAAACACAAAAGTAATTGAGTTTCTTTTTTGTAGGTTTTCCGATAAGACGTTTACCCATGTGGTAGAAGAATCTATAGCGAAGAAAATGGCGATTTACCTCTTCAAACCAAGCGACAGCACGTCGCGTGTATTCTACGACAGAAAATGTGACGAAAAAGAAAATTACTTACCAAACAAAAGGACATGTATTCCGCATGACATGCTGAAGATGGAATATTTGAATTAAAAAACAAGTCCGTCACAGGAGTCGCTATAAAAGTATTTTGATATGCAAATTATTGAACATCCTCTCCCAGCTGTCGACGAATGGAAAAAAAAAACGTTCGGCCGATAAAAGCAGTTGGTGTTCTCGAATCGGGGGAAAAAAAGTCGGCGATTTTGGCTGCCGAGGGAGTTATTTTTCTGACTGGTTGCATGCATTGTGATTTGGGAAATAGTACCACCCGACCCCTCGATGTTCGAGTTCGATGTGCGATTTATTCTCGGCGACGTGGAAATAATCTGCAACAAACATTTCCTTTGCAATCCCAGATTGCTTACAGAATCATTGATAAAATCCTTTGAGTTATTCAGCTAGAAAGAGAACAGGTTAAAATCGCTTTGTGTCATCCCCACTATGTCTTCCCAACTGGGCAATGGTGAGAGGAAAAAGATCATTTAAGCTTCCAGTAAGGGTACTTACATTCATACGCTGGCTTTCATCTTCAAAGTCTGTTCAAGAACCATCAACAGGACGGTGAATAAGTTTAAAAAAAGAAGGAGCAGTAGAGAGGGAAACTGGATCAGGAGGACAAAACAGCAAGAGGGATCATTATTTCAGCTTAGAGCTAAACATATTCTTATTGCTCAAGGTAGAGCCCAATATTATTATAAATCCTTGGAGAATTCCAGTAAGATATCTTTAATCATTTCTAAGATACAACGGCTCAAAGCTTAATCTAACAATTGGAAAATTTTGCTTTTACACCCGGTATGACGGACTGACGAATCGAACTCTTTATTGAGTCCACGGAGGTAGATTGTTCTAGTTCCATGTGCCAGGCCTTTTTTTGGATATCTCAATTTCAGTTAATTCTATTTCGTAACTCAATCTCCAAGTTTTTGTTCACCTCTACTGTGGCCAGGTAATGGACACTTTGGGTCAAATCACTAGATTACCTCAACTAAGGCTTTTTTCCACTAGAACATGTGTCTTTGAGGACACGGTTGAAACCTTGTGAATAAAGATAAGAGCATGGGTCCGATCAATATAAACAGAGAAATTAGTTACAATACCTCATCACAGAAAAATAGACACATCCTGAAGTTGGAGTGTACAACGGTCGAAACGTCGTGAATATGACAATAAAGATGAGGACAACAGTTCGATGAATGTATATTGTGTAAATAGTTACAATACCCCATGTCAGAAATATAGAGAGATCCTGAAGATGCCGGAGCGTACAACGGTCGAAATGTAAACAGGGAAAGTAGTTACAATACCTCATCACAGAAATATGGAGAGATCCTGAAGAATGCCGGAGCGTACTGTCGAACTCTCTGCCTTCGGGCAGAGAGGATCCCAAGAGGAGGCTACGCGGAAGGGCACAGCCTCGTCTCGGGAAACAGCTGCCCATCTCCCTTTTGTACGGAGTCTAGGGGAAATTTTAGCTGAGCCTACGGCCTTTGATGGCCCACATTAAACCCGGCCTTGTGGCAAATCTGATTGCGTGGGGAGGTTAGAAAATATACTAGCTGAAATCTTTTTCCAGCTGTGCTGGTCAAACTCTTTGCCTCTGAGCAGAGAGGATCCCAAGACGAGGCTATGCCTAATGTCAGATTTTCGTCTCGAGAAACAGCTACACGACACCGTTTTATACGGAGTCTAGGGAAATTTTTGGCTGAGCCTATGGACTCGAATGCCCTACATTAAATTCGGCCTTGTGCCACCATACTACCTCGTGGATAGGCTGGTAAATGTTTCTAGCTGGGATCAGTTACTCAGCTCTCAACTGTTGATGAACTCTCTTTCTTCGGGCAGAGTCCGACAGACCCAAACCCGTTTATGCGGGGTTATGTGGAATTTTTGGCTGACCTTACGGGCTTGGATTGCCCCACATTAAATTCGGCCTTGTGCTACATCCTACCTCGTGGGGCGGCTGGTAAATATTGTTTAGCTGTGATCTGTTGAGTACGACTCAGAATTACGCGAGAACTACTGATCTTCCAATAGTATCACTCACTACTGGATTGACTTGCGACGACCTTGTGCATAACTGTTACCTTTATTCTTATTGTACTGTTTTTTACAATAAACCTTTACTTATTTTATCCACTTTGTTTTTCAAGTATATATTCCTATTAGCACGGAATAAAACAAATTCTTTATTGGCATAATCTTTCTTAGAATAAATTTAAATTTCCATTTTTCGAAGTAATTTTCTTTTCTTCTGATCTGGTGCTTCTATTATGCATTTATCGATTCTTGATAAAATCCAAACAAGAATATGCAATATTATCGGTCCTGATCTGGAATCTCGGCAGCAGTCACTTTTCCGCCGCCGTAACATAGTCTCCCTTTCTTCCTTTTCTCTAAATATTTTCACGGTAATTATTCAGACGTGGACCTATATATCTAGAGATTATTGACAGAATAGAAAGTAGAATCTGCAATTTTATCGGTCCTGATCTGGCATTTCGGCTTCCATCACTTTCTCACTGGCGTAAGGTAGCGCCCCTCAGCATCTTCTATAAATAGTTTTCGTTTGCGTCTTAGAGACTTTATTACCTTCCTTGGGGTGACACCTAACCTAACGTATGTACCTTTCTTACATGACACTAATTTTGAGTTAATAAAGATACAAATAAGATCTTTGTGGCGCACTTAATTACGTTATTATCTCAAATATTTCTTAAAATCTAAAATATTTTCAGGCTTTAAATAACATGAAAAACATTAATCCTTCATAAGCCTTAATCCTTCATAATCCATAATCCTCAGTTGATTTTTTTTTACAATTCTTTATTGGCATAATCTGTCTTAGAATAAATTTGAATTTGATGTTTCTATTATACATTTAGAGATTTTTGATAAAATCCAAAGGTGTATCTGCAATGTTATCGGTCCTAAACTGGCATCTCGGGTGAAGTCAATTTCCCACCGCCGTAACGTAGTTCCCTGTGTCTTTTCTATAAATATTTTCACTGTAATTGTTCTGACGGGAAAGAATATTAATATAAAAGAGACCTATGCACGGTGGAGTAATGGATAACGACTTGGATTAAGGAATCGAAGAGCCGAGTTCGAATTCCAGTCGCGTTAATTATATTCATTTACGTCCCTGGATTCGAACTCCTCAATCCAAGTCACTCTCCATTACTATACGGTGTCTCTGTTAATGTTAATAATTTTCAAAATGATATTAATGAATGTGTGTTAATGAAATTTAATATCGATTTAATATTATCAAATTAGCGGCGGTAGAAAATCAATTAGCTGATCGATATGTTACTCATCGTTTGAAACGGCACATTTATCTCCGAGTTTATTTCTTAAGTTGATATAAGCGACCGATACGGATTAAGAAATTGGATAAAGCTGAATTGATATGAAGATGTTTAAAGAAAAACGGAACAGGAAAATGCCAAGCTGTAAGTTAAAGACACAGATAGGAAGGAATGAAGAATGAATAAAAACGAAGGAAGTCACTGCCTAAAAGAAATAAAAACAAGCAAAAACACAAAGAAAAACATTGTCTAAATTAAGAACGAAGAAAATCCCTCAATATCTGTCTATATTTCTGAGATGAGATATTATGTACACTATTTACATTGCTCGGACTATCATCCTAATCTATGTTGCCATATTTATCACAACGTTACGGCCGTTATACTCTCTGGCCTTCTTCAGGTGTTTGGAATGTCGAACTGAACCCTTTATTTCGCTCACTGGGGTAGACTGCACTACTTCCACGTTCCATGTCTAATGGATGTCAGTTATCAGTTATCTCTTGTCAATTCCCCTCTCCAAGTTCTCCACCGACTTAATCAGGTATTGAACTCACACTCTTGGGCCATGTCACTCTAGCTAACCAACGCCTTTATCCACTGTGTCATGTGACCTTATCGTTGTCCGAGTCCCTCTCAGTTCGAAGGACACAGTAAAAAAGAAAACAACGAAAGAAAAGAACGAATGATGTCACTATAGAAATAAAAGAAAAATAAAGAAAGGAAAAATGAAAACAACAAACAAAGAAAGGAAGAAGGAAGAAAATAAGGGAGAAAAGAAAGAATGGATAAAAGGAACGAAGGGGAGAAGGCAGGAAAAAGGAAGATGATGAAACTCACAGTTCGAATCAAAGAAGTAAAGAAAGAAAATACAGAATAAAAGAGAGAAAGAAAAAAGAAACTCAGTCTAAATAAATAAAAAAAAGAAAAGAAGAAAGGAAGCAAACGGACGAATATATTTATTATCAAAATATTAGAAAAATGAAACAACAAAATAGAGAAAAAGACATCATTGTCTAAAGAAAGACAGCAAAGAAGTTAGAAAGAAAGAAAATAAGGATGGAATTAAGAGAGGAAGGGAGGATTGAAGTAAAGAGGAGAAAAGAGAACGGATACATTGACAATCTAAATGAAAGACATAAAAAAAATAAAGAATGAGAGCGAAGAAACTCACTGCTACATAAAATGAATGAAATTAAAAAAATAAATAAATGAAAAAGAAAGAAAAATAACGAGTATAACAAGTGACTTAATAAAACAAAAAAAAGAGAAGACAAAGAACAAAAATACTCACTGTCTAAATAAAAGAAAGAAACTAAAGAACGAAAGAAAAAAGAAAAAGAATTAAGAAACTCACTGTCTAAATGAAAGAAAGTAAGAAAGAAAGAAAGCAAATAAAAAGAACGAAGACCCTCACCGTCAACAAGAAAGAAAGAAAGAAACTAAAGAACGAAAGAAAAAAGAAAAAGAATGAAAAAACTCACTGTCTAAATGAAAGAAAGTAAGAAAGAAAGAAAGAAAAGAAAAAGAACGAAGATCCTCACTGTCAACAAGAAAGAAAGAAAGAAAGAAAGAAAGAAAGAAACTCACTGTCTAAATGAAAGAAAGTAAGAAAGAAAGAAAGCAAAGAAAAAGAACGAAGATCCTTACCGTCAACAAGAAAGAAAGAAAGAAAGAAAGAAACTAAAGAACGAAATAAAAAAAGAAAAAGAATGAAGAAAATCATTGTCTAAATGAACGAAATTAAGAAAGAAAGAATGCAAAGAAAAAGAAGGAAGATCCTCACCGTCAACAAGAAAGAAAGAAGGAAACTAAAAAACGAAAAAAAAAAGAAAAAGAATGAAGAAACTCACGGTCTAAATGAAAGAAAGTAAGAAAGAAAGAAAACAAAGAAAAAGAAGGAAGATCCTCACCGTCAACAAGAAAGAAAGAACGAAAGAAAGAAATTAAACTGACTGTCAGAGAAATAGACGAACAATGTAAAGAAAAAAAACGAAAAAAATCAATTTATAATAAAAGAAAGAAAGACAGACTGAAAAAAAGAAAAAAGAAAGAAAGAAAAAGAAAGAAAGAAAGAAAGAAAGAAGAAACTCACTGTCTTTAACGAAAGAAAGAAAGAACGTAAAGAAAGATAGAAAGAAAAAGAACGAAGATCACCACGAAACGAACTCAATGTCTAAATAAATAAAAATAAAAAGAATGAATGAATATCACTGTATAAATAAAAGAAAAAAAGGAAAACAGAAAAAGAACGAGAAAATTCACCTTCTAAAATAAAAGAAAGAAAGGATAGAAAGGAACAGTAAATACGAAGAGACAAACTGTCTAAATAAAATGAAGAAAGAACGTAAAGAAAGGAAGAAAAACACAAATAACTCACGGTCTAAATAGAAGAAAGAAAGAAGGAAAGAAAGAAAGAAAAAAGGAAAGAAAGAAAGAAGGAAAGAAAGAAAGAAGGAAAAAAGAAAAAGAACGAAGCACACTGGCTAAATGAAAGAAAGTAAGAAAGAAGGTAAGAAAAGAAAAAAAAGAATAAAAAAAGAAAAGAATCATTGTTTAAATAAACGGAAGAAAAAAGTTAAGAAAAAATAAAAGACAGAAAAAAATGTGAAACTCGTTGTCTAAATAAAAGAAAAAGAAAGAAAGAAAAAGAACAAATAAATCTTATTCTTTAAATGAGAGAAAAAAGAAAGAAAGAAAATGAACGTATAATCTCACTGTCTAAATAAAAGGAAAAAAAAACTAAAGAATGAGTGAAAGAAGGAAAGACAAAGAAAAAATCTCACTGTCTAAATAAAAGAAAACAAGAAAGGAAGTAAATACAGAAAAAAGAAAAAGGAACGAAAGAAAGTAACAAAGAAAGAAAGAAAGAGAACGGAGAAATAAAGGAAGAAAAACGGAATGTAAAGAAAAAAAGAAAGAAAAAAGAAAGAAAGAGAATGAACGAAGAAACAATCTAAATACAAGAGAGGAAGAAAGTAAACAAAGAAAGAATTAATGGACGTTACGAAAGAAAAAACAAAGAAACTCACTGTCTAAATAAAAGAGTAAAAGAAAGAAAGAGTAAGAACAAATAAAGAAACTGTCTAAAGAAAGAAAGAAAGAAAGAAAGAAAAGAAAAGTTACGATATTACTCACTGTATAAATAAAAGGAAGAAAGATCTTAAGAAAGAAAGCAAAAGAAGAAAGAAACCCACTCTCTAAATAAAATTAAAAAAAAGAATTTAAAAAAAAGAAGAAAGAAACTAAACAAAGATAGAAAGAAAGAAAGAAAGAAAAAAAACTAATAAACACACTGTCTAAATAAAAGAAAATAAAAAATAATATAACAAAAGAAAAAGAAAGACGATCCTCATTGTCTAAATAAAAGGAAGAAAGTCACGGAAAAAATGAAGATCCTAAGTGACTATATTAAAGGAACAAAGAAAGGAAGGAAAGAATAAAAGAAAAAGAGCAAATTACTGTTTAAATAAAAGGGGAAAAAAAGAAAGGAAAAGAAATAAACTATCTATTAGGTTGGTGCAAAAATAATGTCGTTTTCTCACATAGTAACATATGTGAGAAAACGACATTATTTTTGCACCGACCTTATAAATAAAAAGAAGAAAGAAAGTAAAGAAAGAAAAAAGAAAAAAAGAGCAAAGAAAGTAACTGTCTAAATAAAAGAAAGAAAGAAAAAGAACGAAGTAACTTACTATCTAAATAGAAAGAAAGAAAGAAAGAAAGAAAAAGAACAAAGAAACTCAATGTGTAAATAAAAGGGAGCTAAAAAGCAAATAAAGACAGAAAGAAAAAGAACTAGGATAACACACTGTCTAGATAAAAAGGAATAAAGAAATTAAAGAATGAAAGATAGAAAAAGAATGAAGAATGAATATAAGAAAGAAAGTAAAAAAAAAAAGAGAGAAAAATGAAACTCACTGTCTAAATAAAAGGACGAAAGACAGAAAGAATAGAAAGAGAGATAAAAAGAAAGAAAATGAACGTAGAAACTCACTCTCTAAATAAAAGGAAGAAAGAAAGTAAGGTATAAAAAAAGGAAGAACGAAAGAAAAAGAACGAAGATACCCACTTTCTAAATAAAACGGAGAAAGACAGTAAAGGAAGTAAGAATGAAAAAGGTAAAAGAATAAACTCATTGTCTAAATAAAAGAAAAATGAAAGAAAAAGAACGTAAATACTTACTGTCTAAATAGAAGACAAAAGAAAGAAAGAACGAAAGAAAAATGGTAAGAATGGATGAAAAAGAAATAGTCACTGTCGAAATAAAAGAAAGAATTTACAAAAATAAAGAAAAAGATCGAATATATTCACTGGCTAAAAAAAAGAAAAAAATGTAGAAAAAAGAACGGAAGTAAAAAAAGAATGAAACTAAGAAAGAAGAAAAAGAACGATGATACTCACAGTCTACATAAAAAAGAAAGAAATTAAAGAAAGAAAGAAAGAAAGAAAGAGAACGATTAAACTGACTGAAAAAAGTTATAGTCTAAATAAAAGAAAGAAAGAAAAAGAAAAAAAAGAAAAAAGAAAAAGAAAAGAAAAAAAGAACGAATGAACGTACTGCCTAAATAAAAGAAATTACGAAACTTGATAAAGAAAAAAAGAACAAAGATACTCACTGAAAAAAAGGAAGAAAGAAAAAAAAATAATGAAAGAAAGAAAGCAGAAAAGAAGAAACAGGACGAATAAAGTGTCTAAAGAAAAGAAAGAAAGAAAAGAAAAAAGAAAGAAAAAAGAAAAAAACGAAGAAACTAAGTCTAAATACAACAAAACAAAAAGGAAGTTTGAAGGAAAAGGAAGAAAGAATAAAGAAAAGAAAAAAAAACGTAAATGAAATAATGAAAACCTGTTTTGCAAAAGGAATAATGGACTTGAACGTGTAAAAAAACAATCAAAAAAGAAATTAAAACAGCAACAAGAACGCCTCAAATTTGGAAAGTGAACTTTTAAACGGCGTCTCATTTATTTTCTGTGCCTTTTATAGCAGTTTTGACTTTTATTTCCTCTTAGCTTTCCTTTTGATTGCGTTTTTCTTTATTTCTATTTTGGGCTTTCGTAATTCTTGGCTGATTACGTTCAGCCAACTTTTAAGGAATGTAAAAATTATCTTTGCATCGAACTCCCTTCTAATGTCGATTAATCTTGCACCGACCAAAATTTTGCCACGGATTGCACATGCATGCAGGCAAGCATGCGTGACAACTGTTGTCTCAGTAAAAGAATATGACAGTCGCTGGCAAGTCTGTTCCGTTGAACGAAAATAGCTACTGAAGCTAGCAAGTTACTGGAAACGCTTAATTTAAGACGCGGCAAACTAAGCTGATCTCTACAGGGCAAGGCCTATTATTGTCCTCATCTTTAATTTTTTTTTTTATAACATTTCACCCCAAGTAAGGCGGGAGTGCCACTAGCACGCAATGGGTGGCAAACAGCGGGAGCGATTGTGAAGGAGAGTGATAGAGGAAAGGATGAAGAGAAGGACGGAGAATTAGATCAAGGCATCTGGAGATGTCGACTGACATTGCATTTGAATATTTGAAGATTATAGCTATCAGGGAAGCAAGTAAGTGTAAGGGAGTTCCACAGACAAGAAGTGCGAGACATGAAGCTATTGGAGTAGAAGAGACGGCTACATTTAACAGTTTCGACAATGAAAGAGTGGGACTGAGATGCCAAACTAGTAACACGCTTAAATTCGTACAGTTTTGGAACCAGCGAAAGTAGTTCGTCGGAAGAGTTACCGGGAAAGAATTTTTAGAAAGGACAGAGGGAAGCGACGGCACGTCTGCGAGAAAGTGACTGTAGACGAGATGTCAGATAAGGACCAAAATCAAAAACGTTACATATCCGTCTCTGGATTTTATCGAGGACCTTGAGACGAACAGCGGGGGCTCCAGACCATATATAGCAGCAGTATTTCATGCAAGAGTGAATGGTTGATTTATAGATTTGAAGGATGGATTCAGGCGAGAAAAAGTTTCTGGCGAGACACACAGACTTAACTTTTCTTGCGGTAGATGAAGATATTGATTCAATGTATTTGTTCCATCTCAGGTCAGCGGACCATGTGAGACCAACAGTGACAGAGTAGGGCTCTCGTTGAGTTGAGTATCAGACATTCTAGTGGGTGGCAACGAGGGTTCTAGGTGGTGGGTAAAAGTGAACAGTTTTGTTTCTGAGGCATTAAAGTTTGGCAGTCATTTCTTGCCCCAGTCAACCACAGATTGAAGGTTCTTCATTGTCATATTCACGCTTCGGCCTTCTTCAGGTGATATACGCTGGAATTTCAAACCGATCATTTTAGACTGTTGATCTACCCCAGTGCATCAAATAAAGAGTTCTGTTCGAAATTTCAACTTATAACACCTGAAGAAGTCCGAACCGTGCAACGGCCGAAACGTTGTGAATATGAGAATAAAGATGAGGACAATGTAAATATTGTAAATAGTTACAATGCCTCATCTTAGAATTATAGAAAGAAGTTAAGAGCGTATCCCGTTTTGTAGATTCTGTTCCATATGCGCGTGGGTTATCCTGTGAGGGGTGAGATCTAAACGGTTTCTGCTGGCCCCACCCGTATATGTTAAGATAATCGCCGTCTACTTTCGTTTACTGGGGCGGCTCGGCAATCGCAGTCAGCTGCTGAAGCACATCTGTGCATGTTCAATACCTACAGTGCTCACTAGTGGTTCACTTTCCAAACGACTGGGTTCGAATCTCACCATGGATGGAATTATTTGGAGGTCACCGATGCTTGTGCTAGCAAGAATTCACAAGTCATCGTGACCGAGGGTATGAGTGTGCTGGCCATGTGTCAGACTGTTGATCATGCCAGATAACGCGCACTGTCCAAAGAAATTGTAACTAAGGTCCGCTCACCATAATTGCAGTATAAACCACAGGTGGGTTCTGGGAGTTTTTGAACAAACACAAATGTGCCAGAGCAGGCGTCTGCAGCAGGGATTGTCTAGCCACCCTTGTAGAGAGACGTATTCAGATACTACCGACCAGCCATCATTATTATTATTATTAACGAACTGCTGATCTTGACAGATGATGAATTCTCTCCCAGAAAATATAAGGTTGGTGCAAAAATAATGACGTAATAATGCCGTTTTTTGGCGTATTTTTTAACGTCAAAAAACGACATTATTACGTCATTATTTTTGCACCAACCTAATATTAGTTACGTTTTGGTAGGGGTAGGGATATATTTTTCAATGAATTCTGACATCCGTAATTATATATATATATATATATACTCACACACACACATACATAAAAATATATACACACTCTCTCTTGTCTCTCACACACACATACATACACACACACATTCTTTCGTTATGTATTTCAAGAGTATTATTCTTATATTCGGTTTTGATTTGTAATCAGTGCTATTTCTTTCCTTGTTTTTTTTTTTTCTTTTTCTTCGTTTCCTTCTTTCTTTTCCTTTTTTCTTTGCACCATTAATCATGTCTTTCTTTTCTTCTTTTTCATAGTCATTTCTTTTTGTTATTTTTTCTTTCTTTCTGGCTTTATTTGTTTGATTTTTCGTTTACTCTTTCTTTTGTTTCATTATTCAATTCCTTATCATCGTCCTTACGTTTTTCTCTCTTTCTTTAATTTATTCATCCATTCTTTCTTTCTTTCTTTCTTTCTTCCTTTTTATTCTTTCTTTCTTTATTTATTTATTTCTTTTTTTCTTTCTTTCTTCGTTTCCTTTTTTCTTTTTTTCCTTTGATTCATTAATGCTTATTTCTTTGTTTTAACGCCCCTTCCTTTTTTTTTCTTTATTTCCTGATTTTCTTTTTCTCTTCCTTGGTTTCACAATTCAATTTTCCTTCTCACTTTCCGCCGTCCTTATTTTCTTATTTTTTTTCATTTTTTTCTTTCATTTTCTGCTAATTTTTCTTTCTTTTATCTTTGTTTCATTGTTGATTTTTGTCCTTTTGCTTTTTTCTTCATTTTTCTTTTTTCTTTCTCTATCAGCTTTTTTTATCTCATTATTCTAATATTTGTTTTTCTTTGTTTATCTTCATTCTGTTTATTTTTCTTTCTTTTTTCTTCCTTTCTTTCATTTCCCGTGTCATATTTTAATTTAATATTCTTTCTTTCTTATTTTATTTTTCACGCTCTTCCTTCTTTCTAGTTAATTTTTCTCGGATTCGGTTTTAGGTTCCATTATTTTTTTCCTTTACCCTAATTTTTATTGATTTAGTTTTTTTTTCTTTATTTCGTTTTCGGTTTTTCTATCATTATTTCGTTGCTTCATTTGTTTGTTTGTTTCTTCCTTTCTTTTTTGATTCCTTCCTTCCTTCCTTTCTTTCTTTCTTCCTTCCTTTCTTTCTTTCTTTCTTGCTTTCTTTCTTTCTTTCTTTTTTTCCTTCTTTCTTCCTGCATTCCTTCCCGTCTTTCTTTCTTGCTTTCTTTTTTCTTCTTTCTATCCTTCCTTCCTTCCGTCCTTCCTTTCTTTCTTACTTTTTTCCTTCCTTACTTTCTTCCTTTCTTTCTTTCTTTCTTTCTTTCTTTCTTTTTTCTTCCATCCTTACATCCTTCCTTCCTTTCTTTCTTACTTTTACCTTCCTTACTTTCTTTTTTGTCTTTCTTTTTTGATTCCTTCCTTGCTTCCGTCCTTCCTTCCTTTCTTTCTTACTTTTTTCCTTCCTTACATTCTTTTTTCTGTCTTTCTTTTTTATTCCTTCCTTTCTTTCTTTCTTTCTTTCTTTCATTCTCTCTTTCTTTCTTTCTTTCTTTCTTTCTTTTTTCTTCCTTCCTTACATCCTTCCTTCCTTTCTTTCTTACTTTTTTCTTTCCTTACTTTCTTTTATCTGTCTTTCTTTTTTGATTCCATCTTTCCTTTCTTTCTTTATTTCGTTCTTCGTTCATTCCTTCTTTCCGTCCTCCCTTCCTTTCTTTCTTACTTTATTCCTTCCTTACATTCTTTTTTTCTGTCTTTCTTTTTTGATTCTTTCCTTTCTTTCTTTCTTTCTTTCTTTCTTTCTTTTTTTTTCCTTCCTTACATCTTTCCTTCCTTTCTTTCTTACTTTTTCCTTCCTTACTTTCTTCTTTCTGTCTTTGTTTCTTTCTTTCTTCCTTCCTTCCTTTCTTTCTTTCTTTTTTCCTTCCTTACTTTCTTTTTTCTGTCTTTCTTTTTTTATTCCTTCATCGTTTCTTCCTTCCTTCCTTCCTTTCTTTCTTTCTTTCTTTCTTTCTTTCTTGCTTTCTCTTTTCTTCCTTTTTTCCTTCCGCACGTCCTTCTTTCCTTTCTTTCTGACTTTTTTCCTTCCTTTCTTTTTTCTCTTTCTTTTTTGATTCCTTCCTTCCTTCCTTTCTTTCTTTCTTCCGACCTTGCTTTCTTTCTTTCTTGCTTGCTTTTTTTTCTTCCTTCCTTCATTCCTTCCGTCTTTCCTTCCTTTCTTTCTTACTTTTTCCTTACTTACTTTCTTTTTTCTGTCTTGCTTTTTTTATTCCTTCCTTCCTTTCTTTCTTTCTTTATTTCTTTCTTTCTTTCTTCCTTCCTTCCTTTCTTTCATTCTTGCTTTCTTGCTTTCTTGCTTTCTTTTTTTTTCTTCCTTCCTTCCTTCCTCCTTTCCTTTCTTTCTTACTTTTGTCCTTTCTTTTTTCTGTCTTTCTTTTTTCATTCCTTCCTTCCTTTCTTTCTTTGTTCCTTCCTTTGTTCCTTCCTTTCTTTGTTCCTTCCTTCATTCCTTCCTCTTTCTTTCTTTCTGTCTTTCTTTCTCTTTCTTCCTTACTTTCTCCCTTCCCTTCTTTTTCATTCCTTCCTTCTTGCCTTCCTTCCTTTCTCTTTCTTTCTTTCTTTCTTTCTTCCTTCCTTCCTACCTTCCTGCCTTTCTTTCTTTCTTACTTCCTTTCTTTTTTCTTCCTTCCTTCCTTCCTTTCTTACTTTTTTGCTTCCTTCCTTCTTTTCTTTCTTTTTTCTTCCTTACTTCTTTCCTTTCTTTCTAACTTTTTCCTTCCTTTCCATTCTTTCTTTCTTTCTTCCTTCCTTTCTTTCTTTCTTTCTTTCTTTCTTACTTCCTTCCTTCCTTTCTCTCATCCTTTCTTTCGTTCTTTCTTTCTTCTTATCTTTCTTTCTCTCTTTCTTTCTTCCTTTCCTTCTTTCTGAAAAATTGCATTTTGTTCTAGTGAGGAAATTGTTTGTTATTTCACATGTTTTATTTTTCTGCTCCTTATCATTTCACCGCATACAAGGCAATAAAGCCACTAAGGCACAAGCAGTTACTGACTGTGCAAGAATTAGAAAAAAAAAACATTATTAAGGAGCCAGGACTATACAAGAGTAAACAAGAAGACAATTTAAATTTTTGAAGATGAAAGTTGGCTGGAAAGCGTAGAGCCGAAAGGGAGAAAAGGAACTGTTAACATAGAACTTACGGTTGCATCTAGCTAAGTCAATTTATGACACATTGTGTTTGAATTTATAAAACCAAAGTACAGAAGAGGAAAGTAGTATTTACTTAATTTTCCCCACTGAACAGGATGTGACAAAAGGTCGAATTTATTTTTATTTTCTTCATTTTATTTCTTTCATTCTCTGTTAATTTTTCTTTCTTTTATCTTTTTTTTATTTTTCATTTTGCTTTCATTTTTTTCTTTGTTTTTATTTTTTTCATTACCTATCACTTTCTTTTTTCTGATTATTCTGATATTTGTTTTTTCTTTTCTCTGCTACTGTTTATTTTTCTCTTTCTTTCTTTTTTTTCTTTATTTCTTTTATTTTTCCATTTTTTCCCCTTTTTACAAGACACAAGAGGTTACTGAGTGTGAATGAATTAGAAAAAAAAGGAGCAAGAACAATAGAAAAGTAATCAAGAAGACAAGAATTAACGATTGGCGTTGCATTTAAATTTTTGAAGATCAAAGTTGGCAGGAAACATGGAACTAGAAGAGAATTCTACAAGCGAGAATTATGAAAAAAAAACTGTCATAGAACTTAGGCCAAAATAGGGAATTTTCTGTCTTAATGTTAAACTTAGCTAGCCATAAGCACTTGTCCAAACATATCATAATGTTCCTTACACCAAAACAATCCATTTTTACTTACCTTACTTATTACGTTCACCATAATACCTCATGGTCTCTATGAAAATCCTAACTAGTCCCCATATGTACAATTCATAGTCCGTGGGGAAGAGGGAAATGAAACAACAATTTTAAAAAATAGCCCCAGTGAGGATATACAATATAAATACAAATCTATTCAGAAGAAACTAAAAAAAAATACATGTAAGTTCATCCGAACAATTCCCATGAAAGTATTTATAGACAAGGCAAAGAGAAGGTACGTTACGGCCGTGGGAAAGAATCTGAAGCTGAGATGTCAGGTCAGGATCAATAATATTGCAGATTCTTCTTTGGATTTTATCAAGAATCTCTAAATATATAGCAGAAGCACAAGACCAGATGTGGCAGGAATAATCAATGCAATGGATGAATGGTAGTCTTATAAATATGTAAGATGTATCCTTCTTTGGATTATATAAAGCATCTCTAAATATATAGCAGAAGCACCAGACTAGATGTAGCAGCAATATTCAAAGCAATGATTAACGGTAGACTTATAAATATGTAAGATGTATCCTTCTTTGGATTATATAAAGAATCTCTAAATATATAGCAGAAGCACCAGACCAGATGTGGCAGCATAATTCAAAGCAAGGATGAATAGTAGACTTATAAATATGTAAGATAGATTCTTCTTTGGATTTTATCAAGAATCCCTAAATATATAGCAGAAGCAGCAGACCAGATGTGGCAGCAATATTCAAAGCAAGGTGAATGGTAGACTTATAAATATGTAAGATAGATTCTTCTTTGGATTTTATCAAGAATCCCTAAATATATAGCAGAAGCAGCAGACCAGATGTGGCAGCAATATTCAAAGCAAGGATGAATGGTAGACTTATAAATATATAAGATAGATTCTTCTTTGGATTTTATCAAGAATCTCTAAATAAATAGCAGGAGCACCAGACCAGATCTGGCAGCAATATTCAAAGCAAGGATGAATGGTAAATGTATAAACATGTAAGATTGATTTTAGCGTGAAAAATTACCTAGCTCGACACAGTAAAGCAACTTTCCTAGCAGCAGACCGAGCAATAGATTCAATATAATCTTTCCACTGCATTTCATTGGAATTAGTTAGTCCGAGAAGGAGCAATGAGTGATTCTCGCGGGGGTTAGCATAAGCCATGCTGATGGGTTGTATAAAAAAAATAGTTAAAATTTAAACAAATGTTCGTTGTATTTTTCAATTTGGTTTTTCATTTTTTTCTTTACCGTTTTTTCTTGAAAATTTCCATCCATATTTCCCAGATTTTATTTACATTCTTTGATAGTTCTTGACTCTTCTTTTCTTCTTTATATATGTTCTACTTTCTCTTAGACGAGACATTCTCTACTATTCTTTTCTTTATTCATTTCTTTCTTTTATTTATTTATTTATTTATTTATTTTGCTCTTTCATTTCTCATTATCAACGTTTTACTTCAGTGTCGTGCTGATCTTTTTCTCATTGGGGATCTCCCTCCTCTATTTAAAAGCCTGCTTGTTAATGTTGATATTTTTGCTTGCTTTGTTTTGTGCATGGTTTTTATTCGTCTGTCTTTGTATTTAATGTGCGAGATGTTTAAGGTTCAACGGCTCTGGGACTAGAGAAATCGACGAGATGTGTCCGAATTACAGTAGGAATTCATCTCTTTCTTCTGCCATACATTTGTTAAATACTATAGCAGATTGGACTTTTCAACCTTATTTGGCAAAGCGAATAGAAAGAAAATTCTAAATTCCCCAAAACCGGGTAAAACGAGAACTTGCTATCTATGCTCATCATCATCATCATCGGGTCGAGAATTCTTCCGACTCGTTCCTTCCAAGCATTTCTGTCAGACATCGGCGTCGGCAGGTCCCCCAGGTTGAGTTGGTCAATGTAGGTGTGATGAGGTCTTCGAACTGATCATTTCCCGCGCATTGGAGGGCGTCACTCACAAGTTCTGGTCTGCTTCTCCAGGAGGGACCAGCTAGCCGAAGCCTTTTCTCTCTCTCTTAGCGAAACTGAGATAGAAGGAAGGTGGCCATGCAGGCGTTTCTTTGTTGAGTATTTATAAGTCTAACATTCGTCAATGCATTATATAGTGTTGTCAAATCTGGACGAGTTATTCTGCTATCTATTTAGAGATTCTTGATAAAATCATCTTCATCATCAGGTTAAGAATTCCTCTCGGATTCTCCTGGAACGTTCCCTCCAACCATCCCTGTCAGACATCTCAGTTGGCAGGTCGTCCAGATGGCATCCATAGTCATCTAGAAGTTGGTCATTGTAGGTGTGATGAGGGCTTCCAATCGATCTCTTTCCCCGCAATGCGTTTCGTTGGAGGGCATCACTCACAAGTTCTGACTTGCTTCTCCAGGAGGGCCCAACTAGCCGATGCCTCTCTCTTATCGAAACTGAAATAGGAGGAAGGTGTTCATACAAGCGGTTCTTTGTTGGGTGTTTCTTCCAGCTGATGCCCCATGCAACTCGTAACATTCTAGTTTCTGTTCCGCCCATTGATAGTTCTTGGTGTCCATGTTGTTGAGCCGTATAGCAAGACAGATTCTACGGTGGCCTTAAAGAAGTCCCTCTTAAGATTGTTAGGGACGGAGGACTTCTAGATCGTGCTCAGACCATGATGGACATCCAAGGCCTTGTCTTTGTGGATGTTGATGTCTCTCTCCGTTGACGGGATGTTGCTTCCGAGGTAAACATATTCCTGGACTGTTTTGATTATGTTTCAAAGATTCAAATGACAGTTATGTGCCCAGACTCCTTTAAGACAATTGGTATTTTATTTTGGATTCATTTTCACTGTATTTCTTCGTATTTCTTTCATGTATTTTTTCAGTTTTTTTTCTTATAATTTTCATTCATTTTTCTTTATTCATTTTCTTTGAGACTTGTTATGGGACCTTACCCATAATAATAATAATAATAATGAACTATTCCATACTTAATAAATACTGCGCCTCAGCAGTAGGCAAGGAGTCAGTCGACACAGTACTTTCTGAGTGACTGCACGGTTATACTCTCATCCTACGGACGGGAGGAACCCGAAGGAGGCTACGCCGAGGGCGGAGTCTCCTTTGGGGAGGTAGACCGGCCCTGAACCCATTTATACGGGTTCAATGGGCATATTTTTGGCCGAGCCCACGGGCTCGGAATGCTCACGTTAAAAAGGCCTTGTGCCACATGACGCCCTCGTGGGGGGTGACTGAATATCGTCAGTCAACCCAGTGATTTTTGTGCGACTGCTCGGTTATACTCTCATCCTACGGACGGGAGGAACCCGAAGGAGGCTACGCCGAAGGGCGGAGTCTCCTTCGGGGAGGTAGACCGGCCCTGAACCCGTTTAAACGGGTTCAATGGGCATATTTTTGGCCGAGAACACGGGCTCGGAGTGCCCACGTTAAAAAGGCCTTGTGCATCCTGACACCCTATTTGTGGGGGGTGACTGAATATCGTCAGTCGCTCATTTTCTGAGCGACTGTTCGGTTGAACTCTGTGCCTTCGGGCGGAGAGGAACCGGAACGAGGCTACGCCGAGTGGCGGAGTCTCGTTCGGGGAGGTAAACCGGCCCTGAGCCTGTTTACAAGGGTTCAATGTGTATGTTTTTGGGACGAGCACACGGGCTCGGAGAACCCACAATAAATAACCGATCTTGTGTCACATGCTGCCCCAGTGGGGGGGGGGGGACTGAATATCGTCAGTCAGTAGTTCAAGTCGAGTCAAGAGTCGAGTCAGAGGCAGTCCGAAACAGGGTCGTGTTCAGACGATTACTGCAAGACATTGGAATAGTGATACTGGTCGAGACTACATTGTTCACTCTACTAAACCTGATTGTTCATACTAACATTTCTACTTCTCTGTATATATTCCTGTTTGTAATATATCTGTGTTATTCCATACCTGTGTTCGAGTTCTTCTTTAGTGGTTCTACCTTGGACATTCACCGTGGTACAAGGAACCGGACCATAACAAGACTTCATCTTTATTTTCTTTATTATATACGTTCTTCTTTTTCTTTGCTAAGCCTTTCTTTTTTATTCTTTTTGTTCATTCATTTCTCTTTCATTTGTTCTTTTGCTCTACGTCGTACGTCAGCGTCTTCCTCATTTTTTTTTCTTTCGCTTTTTCCCGCCTCTTTTTAAAACACTACTTTTTAATGCTTGTTTCTTTCCTTAATTCGTTTGCTGGATTGTTTGATTGTTTTTTTTTTCTTTCCTTGTTTGTTTGTTTTTTTTTTTTGTTTTTTTACATCTGATTTGTTCTTTTGTATTTTTTTCTATCTTCAACGATCTTATTTCGTTAACATTCGAATTCCTCCACCAACGATTCTCAGGCACTTTTCCATCATTTTCACGATTTGGCACTTAAATGAGTGTCGGTCATTAAGCAGTCTGGGCAGAACAGAGGAAATGGTTCACTCTTTAAATAAAATTACCGATCCATTATTCAATGTTGTCTCTGCAAGCAAACGTGACGATGCCATTGTACTTACATTATAAATTATACATTTTGTTTATTCTTAAAGACTATAACACATATATATATATATATATATATATATATATATATATATGTGTGTGTGTGTGTGTGTGTGTGTATGTATATATATACACTTACATTAGAAAATAAACCTTCTGTTTATATGTATATGCTATGCATATATCTGCATGTGTATGCGTGTATTGGTGCATGTTTCCACATATATAATTATCAACAGTGGCATGTTTAGCCACGTATATATAAAAATAGTTAGATGCAAAGCATATGTGGAGACAAATGGATGAATGGAGGTATGCAATTATATACATATATTTTGTAAGAAGACTATATGTGTAAATATTTACAAATGCGTTCAGGAAGACATTGTTTCAGAAACATATAAGATTGTAGGACTAGAAAATTATATGGATAGAAATGTATGTAATAATTAGGAAGAAAAGATGCTTTATATAAAAAGAAGTA
Source organism: Acanthosepion lycidas (assembly GCA_963932145.1). Taxonomy (NCBI): domain Eukaryota; kingdom Metazoa; phylum Mollusca; class Cephalopoda; order Sepiida; family Sepiidae; genus Acanthosepion; species Acanthosepion lycidas. Next base: position 23,810,562 of record OZ010609.1, on the reverse strand, counting down.
TTATATATTATATACATTAATATATTTATACAAATATGTATGTATATATATATATATATATATATATATATATATATATATATAATTATTTATTTAAAAATATGATTCCAACACGCTGCATAAGAGGTCTCATGTTTCAAAACTTCAAAATAATATTTGAATTAACTTGAGTTAAAGTAGGCTCTGTTCCATCATGTTGGAATATCATGTTGGAATCATATTTTTAAATAAATAATTATATTTATGCTCTACTTTCGTATCGAGCACTAATTTTTAAAAATAATTACAAAAATACTAAGGAACATTGGATTATTTACCAAACCAGTTTCTTTCCTATTTTCTACAATATCTTCACATATATATATATATATATATATATATATATATATATATATATATATATATATATATATGTGTGTGTGCTGATATATATATATATATATACTTCTATTTTATACTGTTGTATGAATCTTAATTTATATATATATATATATATATATATATATATATATATATATATATATATATAGGTATATATGAATGAAAATAAATTAAATGAATAAATATAGATATAAGCAACCGCACATACGCCCGATCATTCGCATATATAACTTTACAAATTAATATAAAATCAAGAACATCAGCTTTATAAGTACCTGAAGATTATAGATAACATGAAACTATCGACGTAAGGTCACATGTCATTTTCTTTTTTAAATACTCTTACGCTGGATAGAGGCTCTCAGAATATTGGACATTTTGATATTCACGATGTTTCGGTCGTTGTGGATAGAAAATCCTGCTCCGGCTTCTTCAGGTTATTAGAATTTCGTCAAGTCGAAATTTCCAATTGTGAGTTCAATGCCTGGCTACTTGGCGAGTTAGGTTGAAGGGAGATAACTAAAGGGATGGCACGGAAAACTAAAACAATCTACCCCTGTGAACGAAATAAACGGTTCATTTCGAAATTCCAATCATCTGATGAAGGCCGGAGCGTACAACGACTGAAACGTCGCGAATATGAGAATAAAGATGAGGCCAAACGCCCCAACAATTTAAATAATGTAAGTAATTATAATTCTTCATCTCAGAAATATAGACAGATCCTGAAGAAGGCCGGAGCGTACAACGGCCTAAATCCCATGAATATGGCAATGAAAATGGGGACAACAGTCCGAACAACGTAAATAATGTAAATATTTACTACCACATCTCAGAAATATAGACAAATCTTGAAGAAGGCCTAAACGTATTGAATATGGCAATGAAGATGAGGACAATAGTCCGAACAATGTAAATAATTTCAATACCTCATCTCATAAATATAGACAGATCCTGAAGAAGGACGTAACTTATAAAGGCCGAAGCGTTGTGAGTATGACAATAAAGATGAGGACAACAGTCCAAATAATGTAAATAATTACCATACATCATATCAGAAATGTAGACAAATATTGTAGGAATTTTCTGTCTTCTGAGTTGATCGTTTCAAACGCTATGTTTGTTGCTCAGCTCTATAAATGGATGCCTTATTTGACAATTTAACTTGTCTGTAGGTGACTGAAGCCCCTGTTCTGTCCAGGATTTTCTATCCACATACTGAGCATGCTTTGTAGTTGTTGCATTTATAGCTCAGTTCTTCATATTTGTTTCGACTCATGTTATTTTTGGTTTTGTTTTGTTTCTTTCTTGAGTCAGAGTTTCTTGTTTTTGAGTCAGGGTTTCTTGTTTTTAAGTCAATGTTTCGTGTTTGTGAATCAGTGTTTCTTGTTTTTGTGTCAATGTCTCTTGTTTTTGAGTCAGTGTTTCTTGTTTTTGAGTCAATTTTTCTTGTCTTGAGTCAATGTTTCTTGTTTTTTAGTCAGGGTTTCTTGTTTTTGAATCAATGTTTCTTGTTTGTGAATCAGTGTTTCTTGTTTTTGAGTCAATGTCTCTTGTTTTTGAGTCAGTGTTTCTTTTTTTTTAGTCAATGTTTCTTGTTTTTTAGTCAGTGTTTCTTGTTTTTGAATCAATGTTTCTTGTTTGTGAATCAGTGTTTCTTGTTTTTGAGACAATGTCTCTTGTTTTTGAGACAGTTTTTTTGTTTTTTTTTAGTCAATGTCTCTTTTTCATGAGACAGTGTTTCTTGTTTTTGAGTCAGTGTGTCTTGGTTTTAGTGAATGTTTCTTGCTTTTGAATCAGTGTTTCTTGCTTTTGAGTCAGTGTTTCTTGTTTTTGAGTCAATGTTTCTTGTTTTTGAGTCAGTGTTTCTCGTTGTTGAGTCAATGATTTCTGTTTTTGAGGCTGTGTGTCTTGTTTTTATGTCAGTGTTTCTTGTTTTTGAGTAAGTGTTTCGTGTTTTTGAGCCAAAATATCTTGTTTTTGTGTCAATGTTTCTTGTTCTTGTGTCAATGTTTCTTCTTTTTGAGTCAGTGTTTCTTGTTTTTTAGCCAGTGTTTCTTGTTTTTGAGTCAATGTTTCTTGTTTTTGAGTCAGTGTTTATTTTGTTTTTGTTTTTTTGAGTCAATGTTAGGTCTATGTGAGGTTCAGAATTTACCCATGAATAGCATAATCAGTAATACCTGTGTCAATATTACCATGATTGGTAATTCCCTGTAGGAATTGACCAGTTTGAAATACTTACGAGCAAATCTTGTCTACAAATTGTACCTGCAAACGGATTACCGCAACTATGGTAGCGATGGCCAAATTGATCAGAATATGTTGGAGCAAAATCAGCTTTCAAACGAAGTACAGACTGTACAAGTCTCCATTCTCCTATATGGATGTGAAACGTGGACATTGTTGGCAGAGAGAAGGGTGTAAGCGTTTGAGAATAAATACATGAAAAAACTTGTTGGCATCTTGTATTGGGAACAAAACAAAACAATGAGAAAAATGGTTGAAAGCTTTGTGGGCCAGCGGGAACCTTTGTCAAACAGAGAAATATGGCGTAGTTTGGATACAGTACAAAGCCCGACAGTCTGTGCAAGACGCTCATGTAAGGCACCTTTGAAGGTGGACGTGGGAAAGAACGCCAACGCAAAAACTGTCAAATGTCAAATAATGGACAGGTATGACTGTAACAGATTTGCTGATGGCTGCCGTTGATAGACCGTTGTGGAAAAGAGTTAGTGTGGCTTCGGCATTTCGGATATACTTACGATTACATGTATTTTTGTCTATCGATCTGAATATTAGACAGGAGAGCCCATACTTTTCTTTAATAAGATTGGCTAGAATATAATGAAGCAAAATCAGCTTTCAAACGAAGTTCAGATTGTACAAGTCTCCATTCTCCTATATGGATCTGAAACGTGGACACTGTTGACAGATACAGAGAGAGGAATCAAAGCGTTTGAGAATAAATGCATGGAAAAAAAACTCCTTGATATCATCTATTAGGGATATAAAACCAATGACTTTGTGCGGAAAACGATTAAAAGCTTTGTGGACCAGCACGACCCACTTCTCGCCAATGCCAAACGGAGAAAAATGGCGTAGTTTGGACACAGTACAAGGCCCGACAGCTTGTACAAGACCATCACCCAAGGCATTATGAAAGTGGACGTGAGGATGGACGGCAACGCAAAACCTGACTGGACATTGTCAAACAATAGACAGGTATGACTGTGCCAGAATTAATTATAGCTGCCGTTGATAGATCGGTGTGGTGGAGATTCAATATGGCTTCTGCATTCGGACCCCACCTCTAAGTTTACATAAATCAAGGGTTTACAGAGAGAAGGCCCACGGGATCTGATATACAAAGACTCTAGAACGTTGAGGTGATGTGAGGAGAGGCACATCGATAAAATAGAAAAACGGTCTACCCTAAAATCAAAGACACAATTTCTACTATGTATAACATGCTCTGCAATAGAAGAGCCAGAAGTATTAATTAGCTGACTTATATATATATATATATATATATATATATATATATATATATATATATAGGGTCTTCGGTATAAATTTGACAGTATGTTTTTATTTTTTTCATATTTGTTTGAAATATATGTAAACCGTTGACGATATAGTGACACCGAGTCATTAGAGTTTTAAAAGTGTCAAAGGTAACCGATATGGACGGGTGGAAGCTACCCGAATATTGGAAAAGGATAAACAGCATTATGATGATTCGTGCTGGACATCAAAATGCCGCAATCATGGCAGATGCTCAATGCCTTTTGAACACCGTGAAAACAATAAGACGTGAAAATGGAGAGCTGAATCCATGACTAGGTGGCCGTAGCTTGTAGGAAAGAAAGCAGTAGACATTCTGATTGCCTCCGTAGAACAGAATTTATCCAACGGTTTCAGGAGAATGTGACAGAAGTCTCAGACAAGCAGACGTTCGCTTTGGCGCAGGAAATGATTTTTCAACCCGCCCACGAACTGAGACTGGCCTTAAATGAGGACCTCCACTATCAGTCATACAAGATCAACTTCTTTCAGAATAGGTTTGAAACCGCTTGAAAAAGACGAAGAAACTCCAAAACAAGTTCCTGTTGAACCAGGGACAATCTGATTCTTCTCTGATGAAAATAACTTTTGTTAGCTCAAGCTGCACAAATTCCAGAATAATAGATGGCTTGGTCTACAATCCATATGTATGTATATTCGTATGTTTGCATATCTATCTATCTATCTATCTATCTATCTATCTATCTATCTATCTATCTATCTATCCTTTCTTTTTCTTTTCTTATCCTATTCTTATTTATCTATCTTTCTATCAATCGGTCTATCTATTTAACTATCTATCCTTTGTCTTCCATTTTCTTATCTATCTCAGTCTCTTCACTATTTGTATCAGTCTGTTTATCTATCTATTCCATTCTGTTCATTATCTATGTATATATGTATCTATCTATCTATCTGCCTTTCTGTCTGCCTATCTCAGTCTTTTCATATCTATCAATCTATCTATTCTATCTATCTATCTATTCTATCTCAGTCTGTTCATATTTATCTATCTATCGCAGTTTGTTCATATCTATCTATCTATCTATCTATCTATCTATCTATCTATCTATATATATATATATATATATATATATATATATATATATATATATATCAGTTTGTCCATTATCTATCTATCTATCTATCTCAGTTTATTCATATCTATCTATCTCGGTCTTTTCATACCTATCTATCTATCTATCTATCTATCTATCTATCTCAGTCTGTTCATATCTATCTATCTATCTCAATTTGTTCATATCTATCTATCTCATTCTGTTCATATTTATCTCATTCTACTCATATCTATCTATCTACCTATCTATTTATCTATCTATCTCAGTCTGTTCATAGCTATTTACCTAACTCAACCTACACGACTGAAGATTTTCTGTCACTGTGCGTTTTTTAGGGAACAAATTATTTACAGTTAAAATAATCTATATATCTGTGTACATCTAGTTAAATATATATGTCTGTGTGTGTTTATGATTGTATGTGCGCGCGTGGCTGTTTGTAAGAATGCTTCACATAGACTTACTGGCTATAACGAAGACCAAGTTTCATTGATGATTCTAGGTTGTGGCTCCTGTGAGGTCGATGTCATGCCACCTCAGGGCCTCAGGCTCAATTCCGGTGGCAGCAAGATTCAGCTCCCCGTCACACCTCCAGGAAGAGTCAGAAGTGTTTTTTACGACCACCAGTCCTAACGTCTGGCCTCCAAACTCGCATGCGGCACGGTTGTGAAAGACATCAATCGGGGTGCCTGTAAGACCAAGGTAGGATAAAGGTGACGTGTTGAGGATTTCGCTAGGGACACCATGAAGGCCGGCATAGCCAGATTCCGGATTCAAATCGAGGCTGTGGAAGATGCTGAGAGTGACTTCATTGGGTGAATAATCTTTTGGTTGGTATTATCTGGATTTTTTCTTTTTGTCATAAAATTTCTAATAGAAAACCATGTCTCGCTTTATTTAAGTACGTGTAATAATATTTCTCTTATTTAAAGTAAAAAGTAACTACTCTTTGGGCCAATATAAAAACTTGCCAGATCTTCGGTCAAACTTTTGAATTGTAGTGTAGATAGATATAAAGAGACTAAGATAGATAGATAGATAGATAGATAGATAGATAGATAGATAGATAGATATGAACAGAATGATATATATATGTATACATATATATATATATATATATATATATAGAGAGAGAGAGAGAGAGATACATAGATAGATAGACAGACAGATAGATAGATAGATAGATAGATAGATAGATAGACAGATAGATAGATAGATAGATAGATAGATAGATAGATAGATATGAGGAAACTCAGATAGATAGATAGATCGATAGATCGATAGATAGATAGATAGATATGAAGAAACCCAGATAGATAGATAGATAGATAGATAGATATGAAGAAACTCAGATAGATAGATAGATAGATAGATAGATAGATAGATAGATAGATAGATAGATATGAAGAAACTCAGATAGACAGACAGATAGATAGATAGATAGATAGATAGATAGATAGATAGATAGATAGATAGATAGATAGATAGATATGAATAGAATGCGGTAGATACATACATAGACAAATGGATTATACTTTTAAACAACTGTGTACTTGATAAAGCAAATTCATTATAAAAAGGTTTAGGCCTGAAAACCAGATCTTTTAATTTTTTAAAATATTTATTGAACGAATGGAGTATTATAATAATTATGTAAAACTAACTTTTAACCTTAACAACTCGAATTAATTCAAGCTTCCATGTGTGAATTCGGCAGAAATCACAAGTTCAGTTGAAATCTGCATCAATTGTCGCCATTTAAAGCTTTTAAATCGCTTCCCATTAGAAATATGCAATTAAAAAATTAGATGAAAACGCATTAACGCGAATTTTTAAAAGAAAAATTCTTTTTTCGTAAACATCTAACATACATGTATGTATGTATGTATATGCGTATGTTTGCTTATCTATCAATCTATCTATCTATCTATCTCTCCTTTCTTTTTCTTGTCTTAGCCTATTCTCATCTATCTCTCTATCAATCGATCTATATTTATCTATCTATCCTTTGTCTGACTTTTCTTATCTACCTATCTCAGTCTATTCACTATCTATTTGTCTATTCTCTGTCTCAGTCTATTTATCTATCAATTCCATTCTGTTCATATCTATCTATCTATCTATCTATCTATCTATCTATCTATCTATCTCAGTCAATCATACTTATCTATCTCAGTCTGTTCATATATATCTCTCTCAATTTGCTCATATCTATATATTGATCTCAGTCCGTTCATATCTATCTATCTATCTATCTATCTATCTATCTATCTATCTATCTATCTATCTATCTCAGTCTGTTCTATCTCAGTCTATCTAGCTAGCTAGCTCAACCCACACGACTGTAGATTTTCAGTTACTGTGCGTTTTTATGAGACGAATTATTCCCCGGTTAAAGTATTCTATATATCTATATCTATATACATCTAGTTAAATATATATGTATGCGTACGTTTGTGTTTGTATGTGCGCGCGTGGCTTTTTGTGAAAATGCTTCACATAGATAGATAGATAGATAGATAGATAGATAGATAGATAGATATGAAGAAACAGACTGGGATAGATAGATAGATAGATAGATAGATAGATAGATAGATAGATAGATAGATAGATAGATAGATATGAAGAAACAGACTGGGATAGATAGATAGATAGATAGATAGATAGATAGATAGATAGATATGAAGAAACAGACTGGGATAGATAGATAGATAGATAGATAGATAGATAGATAGATAGATAGATAGATAGATAGATAGATAGATAGATTCACAGCCAGACAGGCAAATGTTTAAGGCCAAGCAGCGTTTCTTAAAAAAATTAAGATGAGATATTCTTGTAATTTTTTTTATTTTATTTCTTTTTTTAGAGTAAACGATAAAATTTTACTTACTGCTTTTATTTTTCAGTCTTTCTCCAGGGCACCACTTACTATCAAACATTTCAAATTTGAATTCGTCTGTCCACAATACATTTTACTAAATTTTGGATACTTTGTTTTTTGTTTTTGCCATTAACTTCCGGGTAGACGTCTTGAGATTACCAAAATGGTTTGGATCAGAATCAAAAGGGAATCATGAAGAAAGACCAAATATCATTCGACTTTGGAAAGTCATGCTATACCATCTGATTTATGACTAAATGGACGGCTTGTGAAAATGCTTCACGTAGCTAGCTAGCTAGCTAGCTAGATAGATAGATAGATAGATAGATAGATAGATAGATAGATAGATAGATAGATAGATAGATATTACCAGGTTCAATAAGAGAGATGAATTGGATTTAATAGATAGATAGATAGATAGATAGATAGATAGATAGATAGATAGATAGATAGATAGATAGATAGATAGATATTACCAGGTTCAATAAGAGAGATGAATTGGATTTAATAGATAGATAGATAGATAGATAGATAGATAGATAGATAGATAGATAGATATTACCAGGTTCAATAAGAGAGATGAATTGGATTTAATAGATAGATAGATAGATAGATAGATAGATAGATAGATAGATAGATAGATAGATAGATAGATAGATATGAACAAACTGGGGTAGACAGATAGATAAATAGATAGGGACAGACCAAGATAGATAAATAGGGACAGACCCAGATAGATAGATAGATAGATAGATAGATAGATAGATAGATAGATAGATAGATAGATAGATATGAACAGACTGGGATAGATAGATAGATAGATAGATAAGAACAGACTGAGATAGACAGATAGATAGATATGAACAGACTGGGATAGATAGATAGATAGATAGATAGATAGATAGATAGATAGATAGATAGATATGAACAGGCTTAAGAATTACAAAATTTGGGCGGATCCTTCACACCAAAATAAGAACAAAAGTCCATATAATCATATGTCCACAAATCCTTTTTCAGTTATTAATTTCAAAGTAAGTCTACGCTGGATGGCGTCATATTTCGGCTCAGCTCCCTTATATTGGAACGCTTGTGTTGCAAAAAAATTCCATAACGACAACGGATCAATTAAAACTATTAAAAATCACTATGACAATGAAATGCAGTGTTTGTCGCAGTTAGAAGAAGATTGTCTGAAGATGATCTATGAAAATATACTTAGTTTTTAAAACGAACTACGTCACTTTCCTTGATGAATTTCATCTTAACATCAATAAACTGGTTAGGCAACTTGAGAGGAACAGTGTGAAAATAAGTAGACACAATATGACTATATAATTCAAGTAGACACACACACACGCATGTTCACATACTGATACATACATATATATATATATACATACATATATATATATATATATATATATATATATATATATATAGTGCAGTTCGATAAAAGTGACTCACGTTATCCTTTGAATTTAGCTCAACTTTCGTTTCATCGGAGAAGAGAAGATTCTTCCAGTTTTCTACAATGAAATCTTTGTAATAGTGTGCCCATTCAAGTCTCTTGGCTTTGTTGGCTTTGCTTATTAGCGGCTTAAACCTTCGTGTACAAGATTTGTAGCCTTGTTCTAACAAGATTTGTAACCTTGTTCTGACGGACTGTTAAAGAGGCAAGACTAACACCTTGCTCTTTGCGCTTAGACTGGCTGCAATATTTTGGCTAATTATAGTCCTATTCTTCGCAACTTCTCTCTTGATTACCCTGCCAGTTCTATCATCAATCTTTTTCTTCCGTCCCCTTGTTTTCTTCCTTGGAGCAGGAGTGGCATCATTATGTGCCCTAAGCATTCGAGAGAGAGAGTTGATTGTGAGGTTATTAGCAATTTCTACAATTTATCTCGTAGACTTCACTTCTTTTGAGAGGGCAATAATAGATGCCTTAAGTGGTTCTGATGCGTGTTTGCACCATTTCATCTGGTTAGCGACTTGAGTGGCTATTTCAAGCTGTTTTTATACTGTATGAGGCTTTCTTGAATATTCTAGATTTAATTTAAGCTGTTCTAGAATTCTCTAGAATATTTTTCTGAGTGTATTGTAAAATAGTTTTCAATATTTTGTCAAAAAGTCTTTAAATTTACAAGTTTAATCATTAGAATGCGATATCTGAGTCACTTTTTTTGCAGTTTTTTCCTGAATCACATTTATATCCAAATTTATATCAATAGAATACCTTAGAGTGAATAAACTTTTTTCATAGATGGTCGGGAAGGGGTCTTCATTTTAGTAAGATTAAAAATTATTTTAACCCCAAAACCAATAGACAAAAAATATTTTTAGTAAAAAAATCAGGTGAGTCATTTTATCGAACAGCACGGTATATATATATATATATATATATATATATATATATATATATATATATAAGGCAGGATGTGTGTGTGTGTAACGAATGCACGGCCGCAATTTTCGACGGATTTGCACCAAAATTTACATGCACATGCTCCAAGTTAGCGGAAAGGCCAAGACTGGCGTTGCATTTCCAAACTCCCATCGATAGTGGAAATAATCAATTTTTCATTCTTCTACGGCAGTTTTCATGTAGTTTGAGGCCATTTTCTACTGACCAGAGTGAGAGACTATAGCTGGTTGCCTCGAATGGGCAGGAAGATTCTATTGGCCAGCGTGATAGCCAACAGCTGACTAACACAAATGTTAACTAGCATGCTAGCATGCAAAAAAAATCGATAGCTGCATTAGTCACAAGTGGGAAAAATTTAAATCTACATGACATTACTCCAATTGGCACATTCGCTAGCTTAAACTTAACGTTGATTCTGATTCCGCAGAACTGGGTTCGGTGTGAAAATGTATTTGTTGTTAAATTTATTTTTTCATTTGGTTTTTCAAGTTACGAGTCCGTTTTTCATAGTTGATCGTTTTGTGTTCATTTTGTTTAGTTCTTTTTTCGTAACGGATTTAATGTTTAGTATAGAGCTTAGAAAAAAATTCGCAATGTGAGATAGGTAAGAAGTAAAGCATATAGCAACATCAACACGGCAAAGGGCACTCCTTTAAAGGCAAGGAATTGCAAAATATGAGTTGTACGATTTTTGAATCAAGCACGGGCAACGCCGGGACATGCAGCTGTTATATATATATATATATATATATATATATATATATATATATATATAGATAGATAGATAGATAGATAGATAGATAGATAGATATACAGAGTGTATCAAATATACTTTGGGGCTGAGTTTTCACACCAAAACAAGGAAAAACGTCCATATAAACACATGTCCGCAAAACCTACGTTTTTGACGTCCTGGGTAAGACGATAAACTACATCCAGCAGCAAGGCCTCTGATCAGGAGGTTTTGAGGAGCGTGGAACCTCCTCTTAATTGCTGGTGTTCCCAGATCCACCATGACCCGGGGTATTAGCATCTGTTAGCGTCACAGCTATGGACAAATAATTAACACCGAATCTTGTGCAAAAATAGGTTTTAATACATGAAATACTTTGTAATAAAAAAAATATTACCAGCAATAATTTTTGAAGGATAAATTATTATCAGCAATACTTTAAAAAAAAAATACCAGCTATACAAACAGCTATACATTCTTTGGAAAAAAATAATACCAGATATAGATTTCTTCAACGAAAAATATTCACAGAAATAGATTTTTGAAGAAAAACATATTATCAGCAATACAAATTTTGTTAGCATTAAATAACCCATTGACGTTGATATGCCGTAAAAAAAAACTAATATATACTGAGATAGATAGATAGATAGATAGATATAAAACATTACCAACAATAAAAAATGTCGGCATTAAATAACCCATTGAGGTTGATATGCTGTAAACCAACCAAACCAAACCAAACCTAAGTTTTTGAGTGATTAACTTTAAAGGAATTCTGCAGTAGATGGTGCCGTGTTGCCATAGAGACTAGGTTACGTTTGTCAGCCGTGTATATCTCTGGCTAGTCTATCTACAACGTGTATCGTGCGTAATAGTGGATTAACTGAGATTTCCTCCGTTTAAGAATGCTCGGATATTCATATCGTGAGCAGGCTGATATGACTTTTACATACGGCTGCGCGAATGGTAATGGACACGAGGCTGCACGGCCGTATCAGATTGTGTTTCCAGATCAATGGTAGCCGAATCATTCCAACTTTTGCTGCTGTTAATTGTTGCGTTGCTGGGACAGGATCCGTGGCATCACATATTATGGACCGAGGAAGACCGAGATACACCAGACCCCGAAGAACACATTTCACAAGCTGTCGGAGACGATCCAGGGATCACCACACGCCAAGTCGCTCTAGTTGTGTCATACATCTCAGTTCCTCACCGTGTATCCCTCGTGTACCATTCATATTTGGGGCGACTTTAGTATTCACCACAAAGAAGGGTTAGTCCACTCGATGAAAACTGATGAAGAAGCCAGTTACTGCCGCGCTTTTTCCATTGCCTGCATAGTCTACAGATATCGTAGATGAGCTTAACCGTGTTCCCGAAAAAACAGGGTATCATGCCAGTCTCATTGACGCCTAGGAAATTGTATAAGTTGAATTTTAGTTTAAAAAAAAACGGTTGCTGTTTTTGTATCTCCTTAGCTTATAGTTTAATGCTCTATTAAAAGATGTTGAAGAGACAACAACAACAGAAATTAGGTTCTACAGAAGGATGCTGAGAATACTATGCACTGAACATGTGAGCAACGACGAAGTTCTACAGAAAATGGCAACAAAAATGACTCTTTTAATTAACATCAGGAAGAGACAGTTGAGATTTCTGGTATCCATAATGAGGATAGAACGTTTGGTGAATCTGATATTCTCATGACAATTTGAAGATAAAATAGCCACAGGAAAGCATGGCATAAACTACCTGACGAGCTTTACTGAATATAGGGTGTAACGGGGCTTAGGAAAGATGGAAAACAGACTCAATTTATTAAGAGCTACGAAGAACAAGAAATTGTGGAGAGCCATGATCACCAAAGCAATGAAGGGACACGGCACAAAGAAGAAGAAGAAGAAGAAGAAGAAGAATGAGCTTGAGTAAATGGATGGAGGAATAAGGTTTAGAAGAGATTACATAAAGACAAAATGTATTAAGAGCTAAAAATGACTGGAAATTGGGGAGGGCCATGATCGCCTACGTCCTGAAGAGACACGGAATATACAAGAAGAAGAAGAAGAAGAAGAAGAAGAAGAATGAGCTTGAATAAATGGATGGCAGACCAAGGTTTAGGAGAGAATATAAAAAGCCAACATTTATTAAGACCAAAGAAGAAAAAGAAATTGTGGAGAGACATGATCGTCAACGTCCTGATGGAAAACTGCACATATCAAAAGAAGAATGAGCTTGAATAAATGGATGACGGAACAATGTTTAGGCGAGATTACAAAAATACGATATTTATTAAGAGCTACGAAGAAAAAGAAATTGTGGAGAGGCATGATCGTCAACTTCATGAAGCGACACTGCAAATAGAAAATGAGCTTGCATAAATGGATGACGGAACAAGGTTTAGGAGTGATTACAAAAACATACCATTAATTAAGAGCTACAAAGTGCAGGAAATTGTGGAGAGCCATGATCGCAAACGTCCTGAAGGGACATTGCACATAGAAGAAGAATGAGCTTGAGTAAATGGATGACGGAACAAGGTTTAGGAGAGATTACAAAAAGACAGAATTTATTAACAGCTACAAAGGACTGGAAATTGTGGAGAGCCATGATCCCCTACTTCCTGAAAAGACATGGCACATAGAAGAAGAAGAAGAAGAAGAAGAAGAAGAAGAAGAATGAGCTAAAATAAATGAATGGCAGACCAGGGTTTAGGAGTGATTACAAAAAGACAAAATATATTAAGAGCTGGAAAGGACAGGACATTGTGGAGAGTCATGATCGCAAAGGTCCTGAAGGGACACTGTACATAGAAGAAGTATGAGCTTAAATAAATGGATGACGGAACAAGGTTTAGGAGAGATTACAAAAAGACAATTTATTAACAGATATAAAGGACTGGAAATTGTGGAGAGCCATGATCGCAAACGTCCTGAAGGGACCCTGCACATAGAAGAAGAAGAATAAGCTTGAGTTAATGGATGGTGAAACAAGGTTTAGGAGAGATAACAAGAAGACAGAATTTATTAAGAGCTATAAAGGACTGGAAATTGTGGAGAGCCATGATCACCTACTTTCTGAGAAGACACGGCACATAGAAGAAGAAGAAGAAGAAGAAGAAGAAGAAGAAGAAGAAGAAGAAAAAAAATGATCTAAAATAAATGAATGGCAGACCAAGGTTTAGGAGTGATTACAAAAAGACAAAATATATTAAGTGCTGGAAAGGACAAGAAATTCTGGAGAGCCATGATCGTAAACGTCTTGAAGGGATTCAGCACGTAGAAGAAGAAGTGGGGAGAATATTTATTTAGCAGTTGTCTTACCTAAAGGTAGACCTGTGATAAGGCATTAGGGTGGGGCCCTGAAAAACAGACAAACCAGAGGAATTTTAAGCAAAATAAAAGCGTTCAAATGTTCGAGAATTAAATAAAGTCTCGCAAGTTGTATCGGAATTTAAAAACATTTCTTTTGATTGCAAATTACATGAAAGCTCTTAACTATGACGGGAAATGGCTTCAATTCATTTTGATCCGTTTAACATTTGCGCATGCGCTCGGCGATTTGTGCAGTAAAGAAAGACAAATGTCTACAACCGATCGCTTCAGGTAAACTGATTTTCTTATATAAAAATTATTTATTTCGATATATATATATAAGACATTTCCTGTATTTATATGCTCTTTTTATAGATACAAATATTTAAGTAAATGCTCTGTTTATAATAAACTGTATTAACAACATTTACCGGCCTGAATGTCCTAGAAATTTTTATAGAAAATATGCGTCTTCCGACAGGAATCGAACCTGTATTTATACGAAACCGTCATATAGTCTGACGTGCTTTTACCTATTGAGCCACAGAGGATCGTTTCGGTTAGCAAGGTCGATTTTACTATCTTTAAACTACAATTTTCCATGATTCTCTTACGTACATTCATATCTGCTCAATGCGTATCCAAATGTAAACAAATGACGTCACACATTATGAAATGGACAAAGTCCGACAATTATTTTAAGACATTTTTATGTTTATACATTCTTTTTATAGATACAAATATTTAAGTAAATGCTCTGTTTATAATAAGCAGGATTAACACAATTTACCGGCCTGAATGTTCGAGAAATTTTCATAGAAAATATGCGTCCTCCGACAGGAATCGAACCTGTATTCTATACTTAACCGTCATATGGCAAGACCCAATCGGTTAAAGGCACGTCAGGCTATCTGATGTTTCCGTATAGGATACAGGTTAGATTCCTGTGGGAGGACGCATATTTTCTATGAAAATTTCTCGGAGATTCAGGCCGGTAAATATTGTTAATACTGTTTATCATCAACAGAGCATTTACTTAAAAATATTTGTATCTATAAAAAGAACACACACACACACACACACACACACACACACACACACACACACACACACACACACACACACACACACACACACACATATATATATATATATATATATATATATATATATATATATTGGGAAGAATATAAGGTTTTAACTTTGTATAAGTCATTGTATACCCTTTTTTAGAAAGTAGATAGACTCCCTCTTCAGTTACCCATGATGCAAAAAATCCCATTGAATAAGTCAATCAGTTATCCGCCATAAGTGATACACGCCTAGGCGATCATGTACCTTTTGATACATGACCGACGCAGCAGATTTTTTTTCCCCGCAGGGCGTTACCATGTCTTTCTGCGGTAGACCAGTTGCCATCAAAGGCTATAGAACCCTATGCGTCCTGCTATCTACACATAGCTGGGCGAGACGAAGATTAAGACTCATACCTTGCCCAAGGGTAATAGCACGTAAGTGAATGTAAAGAATTCGACTGGAATTCGAACTCAGCTCACCGATTCCTCAATCCGAGCCGCTATCATTAAATAAGTGGGTCTCGAAATTAAACAATAAATTAACTTGAAGGTAATGTATATAAATGCTAGCATGCGCGCGCGCGCACACACACACACACACACACAGACACACACACACACACACACACACACATATATATATATATATATATATATATATATATATATATATATAGTTTATGCAAACTTAGGTAATCCGTATGGGTAGACCCGAGGAGGATGATATCCGGAGAGCTCAATGTAAAATTCAGAGCAGATATGTTTGAATAAAAACAGACCACTTTAAGGTTCCATGTAATAAATTATTTCACCATAACCCCTTTAACAGGGCTCTGGATCATCAGACTTTACTTCCAAAAATTGAAATGAAAAATGAAAAATGAAAAGAAATTCACACATTTTTGACGGACCTCATCAAGTATACGTAAAATTAACGAAGTGAGGAAGTGAGGTGGGAAAGAGGATATGAATGTGTCATATGTATCATTTCAAATTCTTATTTTTAATTTTTAACTCCAATGTGTCGGCTAGATGTTGTTCGAATTTATTGTGTCTAGTCTCAAGATATAGATGGCTAAGGAGTGGAGGGGTGGAGGCCGGCTTTAAAGGAAGAAGCTACACTACTTTCACGAGGACAGTTTTTCTTTCAAATTTTTTAGACGCTGTTAATTCGCGTTACTTTAACGGGCATGTTTGGGAGGTTAAAGTTTTTTCTGTATCTGAATGTTTAAACAATCTACGAAGAAATTAATTTGAAATTCAATTACAAATTACATTCATAATTTAGATTCAAATTGATAAAGATGTTACTGTAACTGTCTTTTACAATATTAAAAACGTACTATTGGTCTGGTAAACAAACTTTTATAGTTTGATTTTTTTTTTTAATATGTTCTCTATAAATGTGTTAATAAATACACTATTTGACATGAATTATTTGTAAAAAAAGTTAAATATTTAAATTGCTAGAAGTCATCAAATTAATTTCTTCCGTTTCTTTTTAGATATCTAAATTACTATCAAGCATTAAAATCTATTCTTTACATAAATTGCTAAAACCCAGTTACAGCCTCTTCCTCTTCTTCGTTTTTCCTTTTTCTTTTCTCCCTTCTCCCTTCCAATTTCAATATATGACTTCAGTTAAGTTAACCGTCTAAATAGATCAAGGACTTGGTCGCTCCTCCTCCCCCAATACTAAATATGCTGGAGAGAGATATGAAATGAATCCCTCCCTATACTCTCCCATGACTCTTTAACTACCCCTTTTACACTCTCTGTTAAGTTTTAATTTAATTTTTCCTTTCATTTCATTTTGGGAAGTGCTATCTGATGATCCGGCGTCCTTTAAAAGGGCTCTAGAGAAATAAATTATTATAATGGTACCT
The DNA here is from genome assembly GCA_963932145.1 of Acanthosepion lycidas. Lineage (NCBI taxonomy): Eukaryota > Metazoa > Mollusca > Cephalopoda > Sepiida > Sepiidae > Acanthosepion > Acanthosepion lycidas. The sequence goes on along the minus strand of OZ010609.1, from coordinate 23,793,217 downwards.
TAAAGTGGTCAGTTTTTCTTTAATATATATATATATATTATATATATATATATATATATATATATATATATATATATATATGAGGATGATTTGATATAATCATAATGAAGTAATTCATAGAGTTTAGAAGAATACTCAACACAATGGAGAAAGCACTGGACGGCCGTTTCGTCTTATATTTGGCACTCATCAGCAGTGCGCATCCACTAGCGAGAATTGAACACGGACCGTTTTGATACGACGCAAGCGTCATACCAACTGTAGCAACGAGTACAAATCAAGTCTAAATCGTTACCTCTTCGTCACTGAGGTCCGCTTGTACAGTTGTGATGTCGATTGTGTCGTACAAATTTGTCAGTATTAACCTGTATATATATAACTTGTTTTTAGATATAACTTATTTTTAAATTGTCTTATATATTTTCTTTCATTATTTTTAAATATATTTTTACTTTAAAATATATTTTATTTTTAAATATACCCAATTTTATTTATATTAAATATAACTTATTTTTAAATATAATTTTATATATTAATAAATATGAATTATTTAAATATGACTTATTTTTGAATATGCCTTGTTTTTGGAATACATTTTGTAATTTAAGCATAACTTTGTATTTTTAAATCTGAATCTATCGACATATTTAAAGTTTTTAAATCCTTTTCAATCGTCTGTTAGTTTTTAATTAATATTTCATTCTCCACATAAAACATATTTGATGTAATAAGGTTAATATCCGAGTTTAATTTTATAAAACCTGTTCCTTTGAGACAGATACCATCCAACCTCGCCTGACTACTGCCTCGCGCCTTTCGTCTAAAACATTGAAATGGATGAATTCTATATTAGTTTGGAGACGTTTTTGTTTTTTGTTTTTGTTTTTTGTATTAGATTGAGTTAGATTTCTATTTCCGACAGGAACTCAGTCTCTACCAGGGTTGATAAGACAGACGAATTATATTCTCGTCTACCGAAACAAGCTTATTCCCCATGGAGGTGATTTTGAATTTATATATATATATATATATATATATATATATATATATATATATATGTAATCTTATAAATATAGGTAATTCTCGTCCGGAAAAAACCTTAGGTGTATAGGCTTGTATATGGCTCTTTAGGTTCATAGTTATATATATATATATATATATATATATATATATATATATATATATATATATATATATATATATATATTTTTATATATATATATATATATATATATATATATCACCCTCTCTCTCGCCCTATCTATCTATCTATCTATCTATATATATATATATATATATATATATATATATATATATATATATATATATATATAAAGACAAACGGAATATATTTACTTATCTTAGCCAACGCGTTTCGTCTTCAAAGGGGCATTATAAAGGTATATATATATAAATGTGTGTGTGTGCATACGTAAATGCAATCATTTGTTAAATCAATCAGAC
>OZ010609.1:23786753-23789253 GCA_963932145.1 Acanthosepion lycidas | reverse complement strand
TCTGTGAGGAGATTGTCCAGCATTCACTGTCATATAGGATGACTGATATTACATAACAGTTCATCTCTCTTTTTTTTTTTCTGTTGATTCAAGTCTCTTCTTCATATGTGAAAAGATTGTCCAGCATTCACTGCCATATAGGAGGATTCATATTACAGAACAGTTCAGCTCTCTTTTCTTTGTTTTTGTTGCTTCAAGTCTCTTCTTCATCTGTGAGGAGATTTTCCACCATTCACTGCTATTCATGAGGACGGATATTACATAACAGTTCCGCTCTCTTTTCTTTGTTTCTGTTGCTTCAAGTCTCTTCTTCATCTGTGCGCAGGTTGTCCAGCACTTCCTGACATATAGGAGAATTGCTATTATGTAGAAGTTCAACACGCTTTTATTTGTATCTGTTTTTCTTTATACTGTAGACTTTGCTCAACTTTTAAAAAGCATCTTCCGCTATTTTAATGCAGCTGTTTGCTCTGTTTGGTGCTACATTTCTGACCTTTGTTAAAATATTTCTTAAACTTTTGAACTTGCTTGATTTTTTTGTCACCGTGGAATATCCAAAGACATCTTCCCGAAACTAACGAATGTATTAAGTGACAGAAAATTAGTTATAAACAGAGTAAAATGATTTGTCTGAATTCCAGGAATTAATAGTTATTTATACTATTTATATTCGGACTGTTTTCCTCATTACCATTGTCACCAATGATGGCCTGGCGCGCGGACCGATTCTTCAAATTTTAAAAGCTTAAGGAACCGTTTGTTGGATTATCCAAAAGTAATTTTACATATGAATAGCCGATACATATTAGCTAAAATATAAGTAATAACATTGCTTAAGTTCTGTGGAGGCAGAAAGAGGATTTTCTATGATGAATATAATTTATTGTAACAGTAGCCTTGATATTAAAAATATGGCGAATCTTCCAGTCATAAATTTGAGAGGTTTTCCATTAGATCTTTGGGATTGTAGCGATTCAGTTCAAATTGGTTAAGCAAGAATAACAGAGCTGATGATACTAGAGTCGAAAAAGCATCATACGTCTGAATAGAAATATGATGATAACATAATTTCTATCAGGAGATACCTTAATAAATAAATGACTTCTATTATGTTATCATTTCGTAAAATACGTCTATTGGGTGCTTTGGCACACATCCTCAGTGATGTTTCTAACCGAGGTTCCTTAGGGGTTACGAGTCTTTCAATATCAAACCCACGTCTTCGCTGTTCCATCTTCAAACGAAAAAATTCGTTTGAAGATGGAGCAGAGCTTAGTAGTTTAATTCAATTTAATTCAAATAATTATATTGAAGTTTTCGGCTCTTGTTTTGAAACATGAGAACTCTTGTGTAGCGTTGGAATCATATTTTTAAATAAATAATTATATTTATGCTCTACTTTTGTATCGAGCACTATTTTTTAAAAATAATAACAAAAATAATAAAGAACTTTGGATTATTTACCTAACGAGTTCTTTCCTATTTTCTATAAATTTTTACACACACACACACACACACACACATATATATATATATATATATATAAATATAATGTATATATATATATATATATATATATATATATATATATATATATATATATATATATATATAATGGTTTGAATTTTTTTGATAATATAAAGTGATTTGTTTCCATTTTCAGATTGAAAAGAAAATAAGGAGAATAGGTTCCTAAAGATTACCTGCCTTTATAGAACCAGTTCCTGGAAAATTTGGGATTCTATTACAGGATGTCCTCGACTTACGTCGGAGATCCGTTCCAACAGCGTGACATAACCTGTTTTTCGACGTTAGTCGGAAATCACCTATATAAGCAGCCACGAGTCTGCCCTACGCTTGGGAGTCATAATGAAAGGCAAGAAGTTCCATCTCAGAAAAAACAAAATACGATACAACCGAGAGATAACGAATGTAGCACAATCCAATATGGCGTACAACCGGTGAAGAAAAAACGCCGTCTTTCTCATATAGCTCGGCCTGACGACGTATTATATTAGGTTGGTGCAAAAATAATGATGTAATAATGTTGTTTTTTGACGTTACGTCAATAAACGACATTATTACGTCATTATTTTTGCACCAACCTAATATTATAAGAGATGACGTCGTAACCACGAAACGCCGTACGTCGGGTGGAGATATCAATGAATAGCGGCTTGGATTGAGCAATCTTGCTTCTGAGTTCGAATTCAAGTTGACACGTGCAAATACCCTTGGCAAAAGGTATGAATCCATGTCTTCACTCTTAAGCTATATCTATAAATAACAGGATTGTCTTGGTTCTGTAGTCTTAGATGGCAGTCGGTCTCTGAGGACAACTTTTAATTCAAAACGTCCGACTCTGGTTAAATAGCCTCACAAACCTGCAATTGTTCAAGAGTATCGCGTACGGTGAATCCCCTGAAGACATGGTCAATCAAGGAGAGGTTACTCTAATGGGAGAGAAGGTATTCGATGATTTACTTCTGGGTATGTTCTA
>OZ010609.1:23769253-23781753 GCA_963932145.1 Acanthosepion lycidas | reverse complement strand
GCATTAAGTAATCAGAAATCATATCACACTAGGGTAGTTGGATTTTAGAAGCATGGTATTGCACTCAGTTTGAAAACTGAGGATTGAAAGGATAAATAACACAAAATATTGTTTTCGAAATTCTCAGCGTTTTTTGCGAAACGAATTTAAAGATTAAGTTTAGGTTTAAAGTCGGATTCCCTGGAATTTCATTCCGGGAATCTGTAAAAGCCTTATAGAATAACCTTAGAATGTACAGAACTCAACTTGCATAGGATAACAATACAAGTAGTTTGCAAAAAACAAAAAACAAAAAAAACATGTGGTCACTCGCTAGACTAATTAGCCAACATACCTGTCGCCAACAGCAAGGAAATCAAGAATAAAGTCATTCAAGTGGCTGTACTCAGATACAAGTTGACTTTTTACCAGGTACGCATGTATCTTTCAGTTTTAGTTTTATAATCATCGAATCATGTGTGTGTAAAGTGCACACAAATATTTATCTCTTCTTGGAAAACCATGCCAAGCTAATAGTCATAGGTGTGAGACAATAGTTGACATTAACAATGCAAAAGCGAATCAGAAAAGAAATAAATATTAAATGTCAAATTGATAATGAAAATGATAACGAAAGTGAAAGTGAAACTGAATGTGACACTGAAAGTGAAACTGAAAGTGAAAATGAAAGTGAAAAGTAGACTGAAAGTGAAGGCTGGTTCCTTCGCACTAATTAACAAAGCAGCTAACACCAATGCTATTATTCTTCAGGGCTTGATGCATCTATGGAAACTATAGAAAACGAGCTTGTTTAAGAACGAGAGATCAGGTGATAGTTCTTGAGTAATTTTTAGTAAGTTTAGTAAGTGGATCTAATTCTTACAACAATATAAATTACATTGATCATTCTGATTGGATATTAAGAAATGGATTATGAAATATTATATTCTAATCAATATGATTGTGTCGTATTAAAATTCACCGAAGACAAGTCCGTCCTAGGTATGAAGATAAACTACATCCGCGTCCTGGGTAAGACGACAAACTACGTCCAACAGCAAGGCCTCTGATCAACAGATTTTGAGGAGCGTTGAACCACCTCAAGATTATGGGTGTTCCCAGGTCTACCCTGACCCGCTGTGTTAGCACCTGTTAGGATATCAAGTATGGGCAAATAGTTAACCCCAAAACTGTGGTCAAATCATGTAGAAAGAGGGGAAAAAAGGTTTTAATATCAGCAATACACTTTTGTAAAAAATTAGTACAGCCATAAATTTTCGAGGAAAAAATTATTACCTACAACACATTATTGCCACCAATAGTCTTTTGGGAAAATATTACCAGCAATACATTTTTGAAAAAAATATTACTAGCAATACATTTTTTTAAAAGAAATATTATCAGCAATAAAAATGTTGTCGGCATTAAATAACACAGTGAGGTTGATATGCTGTAAAACAAAATAAACCAAACCAATATATACTGAGATAGATAGATAGATAGATAGATAGATAGATAGATAGATAGATAATATTACCAGCAATAAAATAGCCCAGTGAGGTTGATTTGCCGTAAAACAAACCAAACCAAACCAAACCCAAGACAAGTGAATAAGGTGTGTGATACAAACGTAAGAGGTGGAGGTCAAAATACAAATCTACGGTCTTCTGTTAGAGGAACCCCTCCTTAACTGTTTTTTATGTTTTCAAGGGTGTAGACACATTCACAACGCTTGTCCAATCGAGGGTCTCTGGGGCAATTTAATGCATAGTTAGTGTGAACCGGCGATCACAAGAAGTTCATCTGCTCTTTCACAGGTCATATTGTTTTGTGCTGCTGCGTTTCCAATGACCCACCCCCCACCCCCCAAAAATAGGTTCTAGTAAAGGAGTCGATTTAGTGACCTACAACTCGACTACCCAGGTTTGAATTCAGAATTGTCCTTCTCCTAGACTGGTTGCCAATCAAGGCTATAATACCTAGTCTGACCTGCTATTTTACCCAAAGCTAGGGTGGAAGATGGATACATACACATCCCAAGGACATTTGCACATCAATGAATGCAACTTCAATTTGAAACCGGTTCTTTGATTCCTCAATCCGAGCTGGACGAATGAAAATTACAAATGAGGGAGGGACAAGTGAGCCGTCCTAGATAAGATGCAAAACTACATGCGCATCCTGGGTAAGGCAATAAACTACATCTACGTCCTGGGTAAGACGATAAACTACATCCAACAGCAAGCCTCTGATCAGGAGGTTTTGAGGAACTTGGAACCGCCTGTTAATTTTTGGTGTCCCCAGGTCCACCCTGACGAGGAGTGGTAGCATCTGTTAGGGTATCAGCGATGGGGAAATAGTTGACCTCCGAACTAGCAATAAAAATCTTGTCGGTATTATTGAGGTTGATATGCCGTAAAACAAAACAAAACAATGTGAATAATTACTATTATATATATATATATATATATATATATATATGTGTGTGTGTGTGTGTGTGTGTGTGTGTGTGTGTGTGTCTATAATTCTGAGATGAGGTATTATGTACATTATTTACATTATTCGAACTATTGTCCTCATGTTTGTCGCCATATTTATCACAGCGTGTCGGCCGTTGTACGCTCCGGCCTTCTTCAGGTGGTTGGAATGTCGAACTGAACCGTTTACTTCGCTAGCTGGGGCAGACTGTTCTAGTTCCACGTGTGTGTTTAATGGATGTCAGTTATCAGTTATCTCCTGTTAATCTTCCCTCTGAAAGTTCTCCACTGCCTTAGGAAACATGGCACAACGGATAAAGGCGTTGGTTAGATCCAGTGACATAACCCAAATAGTGTGAGTTCAATACCCGGCTATATATATATATATATATATATATATATATATATATATATACATACTCGACACTCGTCGTATTCGACGTATGAGGGCCTAGCAGCTCAGTTCCTAGGAACCGACAGCCCAACACCAGCACATATTATTTGATTATAGTGGTGAATGTTTTGTGCAGAATCATCCACACTATTTGAAGGGCCTGTGGCACGTAGTGCCACAAGGTCCCCAAACGACCCTTCGCACGTTTTGAATTCAGAGTTGTCCTTCTCTTATACCAGCTGCCATCCAAGGCTATCTATCTATCCATCTATCTATCTATCTATCTATCTATCTATCTATCTATCTTAGTCTCTTCCTATCTATCTATCTATCTATCTGATATGGTCATATCTATCTATCTATATATATATATATATATATATATATATATATATATATATATATATATATATATATTTCAGTCTGTTCATATATATCTTAGTCTCTTCCTATCTATCAATCTATCTATGTATCTGGTATGGTCATATCTATATGTCTATCTATTTCACTCTGTTCATAACTATCTTAGTCTCTTCCTAACTATCTATCTATCTATCTATCTATCTGGTGTGGTCATATCTATATATCTATCTATCTATTTCAGTCTGTTCATATCTATCTTAGTCTCTTCCTATCTATCTATCTATCTATCTGGTAGGGTCATATCTATCTATCTATTTCGTTTTGTTCATATCTATCTTTCTGAATCTGTTTATATCTATCTATCTATCTATCTATCTATCTATCTATCTATCTATCTCAATCTGTTTCTTTCTATCTATCTATCTATCTATCTGTCTGTCTATCGTAGGGGTAGACGAGTGAGCGGCTTGCCACGTCCAGGCCTTGTACAGGGTGACCCTTATTTAGGAAATATATTTTCGACCCTCCAACTACTATCTCACAGGCGCGATGTGGCGAGTATCTCACTGCTCTATCGATACCTCCATAGAAACTGCTCAGACGAAATGAATTCCATAATTCCGCCAGTTCTAAACTTTAAGGCTAGGACCCACCAGGACGTTTACAGTTGTGGGGGTCTCCCCTTTTTTACACAAGATGAACTCGTTCAAACTATACTTATACTGACAGTCTCGACGTCTGTCAAACTCTCTGCTTTGCCAGAGAGGAACCCGGACGAAGCTTTGCTGAAGGGCAAGGTTTCGTCCGGAGAGGTAGACATACCTTGAACCTGTCTAGGCGGGTTAAACGGGTATATTTTTGGCCGAGCCTGCGGGCTCGGGGAACCCACTTTAAACTCCGCCTTGTGCAACATATATTCCTCGTGGGTGGGATATTAAATACCGAGTTTCGTCGAGATACAGTTTCGACGTCTGTCGAACTCTCTGCTTTGGCAGAGAGGAACCCGGACAAGGCTTTGCCGAAGTGCAAGGTTTCGTCCGTGGAGGTAGACAGTTCCCGAACACGCTTATGCGGGTTCAAAGGGGATATTATTTTGGCTGAGCCTACGGGCTCAGAGAAACCCACTTCAAACTCGGCCTTGTGCCACATATATTCCTCGTGGGCGGAATGTTAAATATTGACATACGTGGAGATGTCGAATTCCCTGCTTTGGCAGAGAGGAACCTGGACGAAGCTTGCCGAAGGGCAAAGTTTCTTCCGGGGAGGTAGACAAGCCCTGAACCTGTCTAGGCGGGTTCAAAGGGTATATTTTGGCCGAACCCACGTTAAACTCGGCCTTATGCCACATACATTCCTCGTAGGGGAGACTTTTAAATATTGAGATACGTGGAGATACGTTGAAATACGTGGAGATACGTGGAGATTCGTTGAGATACGTTGAGACAGGGTGTTCACAATGAGTTATAGTAGAGTCTAGAGTGAGAGATGATTACGGCTTTACTTACAGAGACTTGTACATATACTTTCTACTAACCCGCATTCCTGGACTACTAATCTTCACTTCAAGTCTGTATTCTTACGTTTAATTCACTTATTTTTCTATCTCAATTACTGGCGTTGTTTATTTATTTGTGCAGGATTCCAATCACGGAATCCATAACACTTGCATAGTTGCAAAGCACCTTCATTCCCACTGTATTCCATCGGTGAGAAGTAAGTTCCACTCGAGTAGTTTCTTCCCGTGAAACACTGCCCTGTGGGACAGATTACCAAAAGGATATTTTCTCCGATCACTACAATCTTGACCTGTTCAAGACTAGGGTTAATATTTATCTTCTACTTCTAAACGCACAAATGTCCTGCTAACGTCACCCTCTACCTCGAGTAGCCTTGTAAAGGGTTAACCTTACTGTAAAAATAAAGTCCTCACACCTTGATCCATCTGCGTTGGTCAGTGGAGTGACCAGCTGCTAGGTTCTATTTCTACAGATCTTTGGACGTTCGTTTTATTGTTGAATGATAGCCAGTTTCGAGAATGATTTTTTAACTCAAAATTTCTGAAGTCCTGTTCTGGATTATATTAGATACGTGATAGACGCTTGGGCGACCATGTATGTTTCGATTCATGACTGACTAGGCAGGAGATTTTCCCGAAGTAGGTTGCCATTTTTTTCTGTGATAGACTGGGTGTCAACCAGGGCTATATCACCAAGTCTGTCCTATCCAACTATATTACTGAAGAGTAAGCAACACAGCTTATTCAAATATGTGAGTAAGATAACGGTTAACCCTAGTCTTGGATATGTTAAGATTATAGTGATCGGGGTTCTGCTGCCCATTGATTTTTTGTTTTATATGCCATTTCCCTCCAGAACTGTTGCGATCAAGGCTCTCCTCAATTTCTTGTTCCTTGTATCAGGTTGGTGCAAAAATAATGTCGTTTTCTCAGATATGTTACTATGTGAGAAAACGACATTATTTTGCACCAACCTAATAGCTCTAAGGACAGTTTGACACTTTACTGTTTTGTTCTGATTACCTTGGTTTCAACCTTTTGGTATCTTCAGGCGACACAGGCTAAATAATTTCCTAACACTTTATTACTTAAAAATAACACCTCGAGTAGTAGCCTTGTAAAGGGTTAACCTGACTGTAAAAATAAAAACCTCCATCCTTGAGCCACCTGAGTTGGTCAGTGGAGTGACCATCTGCTAGGTTCTATTTCAACAGATTTTTGGAGGTTCGTTTTATTCTTGAATGATAGCCAGTCTAGAGAAAGGATTTTTGAACTCAAAGCCGTGAAGAAGACAACGTGAAACCTCCCCACTCCTTTCCCAAGAGTTTTGGTTTGTTTGGTTTGTTTTGGTTTATGGAATATCAACACATCAATGGGTTATTTAATGCCAACAAAATTTTTATTGCTGGTAATAAGTTTTTCTTCAATAATTTATTTTTGGGAATATTTTCCTCGAAGAAATCTATAGCTGGTCATATTTTTTCAAAGAATGTATAGCTGTTTGTATTGCTGGTATTTTTTGAAGTATTCCTTCAAAAATAAATGCTGGTAATATTTTTTTTTATTACAAAGTATTTCTGGTATTAAAACCTAGTTTTGGTGTTAACTATTTGCCCATAGCTGGGACCCTAACAGGTGCTACCACCCCGGGTCAGGATGAAGCTGGGAATATCAGCAATTAAGAGGTGGTTTCACGCTCCTCAAAACCTTCTGATTAGAGGCCTTGCTGCTGGATGTAGTTTATCGTCTTACCCAGGACACGGATGTAGTTTATCGCCATTCCCAAGAGATTATGGCACCTCGTAGATATAATGATAAAAGGAAGCCGTGGATAGCAATGATCGCTTCCGTCCTTAAAAGAAAATCAATTATCCACGCCGTTATCTTTCCAAAGAAATCGTGCCAATTGAAAATTAATTGTGAAAAAGAAAACTGCACTGCTTATACTCTGAAGTGGCCTGGCATTGATCCATTCCAAAAGATATTAAAGAGAAGGAAACCGTGGTGGGCCACGATCGCCTTTGGTCTGAAAGAACAAGGAATGTAATCACCCCACAATCTTTCTCAAAGATTGTGATAATTCAGAAAAGTAAATAAAGTTGTGGAGAGTCATGACCGTGTACGTCTTGGAGAAGGATACAGCATTTTTAAAATGCCATCAGGAATCCTTTCACTTGGTCCGTCTTTTCACCAAGCATTAATAACTCACATGGCTATCACTTTCTCAGAATCGTTTGATCGGCACCAGGTCTCCTTGCCATAGCCCTTACCGCTTCATCATTCACCCCTACGGCTCAGCCTTCTTTGCTAAAATCACTCGGCGTCCGAGATTTTCACCCTGATCTAGTCGAGTATTAATAATATATGAAGAAAATCGATCATAGTTAACTGTGTGGAGTGAGCTACCTGGGGAGAGGCGGTCGTTGTGCAAAATTGAGATCAAATAATGCGCCCAGCCCAGCAATATAAAGTTTACAGCCTATACGTCATTGTTAAACCTTCACGACAGGGGTATTTTAATCGGAATTGGTTTTGTACGAAAAAGCGTCATGCTGCGTTTTCTGATATGTCGACCTTTGCTTCCCGTGATGCTTTCAGCCTGCTCACACGTTGGCCGCGAAACCTTGAATGCAAGTCCATGGTCGCTTGACTTTTCGACTTAAATGACCGGGAGAATAATATCTGAACGTTCCAAATAAGCAGGGGCGAATTAGAATATAAAAAAAAATAGGAAGAAAGGAGTAAAATCGGTTGGTTGATGACCAGGGAAGATGAAAATAAATGATGGTGGAATGAAACGGTAAAAGGAGACAAGAAATAAGAAAAAAATGAGCAAATAATCAAAATGAAAACGTCAGAGGAAGGAAAAAAATGTAAAAAATGTAAAAAAAAAAAAAAAAAAAAAAAAAACGGACGTAGAAAAAATATGAAGAAAAAAAAGAAAAGAATATCAATGGCAGAAAAAAAACACTCAAAATAAATAAAAAAGTAAAATAATATATATATATATATATATATATATATATATATATATATATATATATATATAATCTTGTAAATATAAGTAAGTATAATCGTCCGGAAAAACCTTAGGTGTTTTGTCTTGTAAATGAACAAACCAATACCCAAGGAAAAATAAGGAATATAAAAGAAAGAACACTGAATATGCAATTCAGGCGAAAACAATCGAACAGAATCCAAACTCAGAGTCCAAAGAAAAAAAAACCCTAACACGACTAAAAGCAAAAATAAATAAGCAAAGTGCTCAATACACTAAGTAGAACAAATCTATTTATGAACCTAAAGAGCCAGACAAACCTACCTAGGTTTCACCAACGCGGATCGTCAGATTCATATATATATATATATATATATATATATATATATATATATATATATATATATATATATTGCCTGGCCCCTTAGAATTACTTTAGTTTTTGCTCTACTTAGTGTATTGAGCACTTTACGTTTACTCTTTTCCGCGTTTTGGGTTTTGTTTTCTTTGGACTTGAAGCTCAAGCATTTGACAAGAGGATTCGTACATTGTTATGTTCTTGGTTCTGTCTTTCTTTTTATTTCCAATATTTCCTCGGACATTAATTTGTTACATTACAAGTTGAGCCAACCGAGAATTTCAAAACGAGTAGTGCCATACACACACACACACACACACACACACAAATATATATATATATATATTTATATATATATATATATATATATATCTTCTTCCTAATTGAGCTCACGCGCAAACACCTATATCTCTAGAAACCTATAAATATATGTTTATATATTTGCATATATATATATATATATATATATATATATATATATATATGAAGAATGAACCTACTGTCTTCAAAACACAGAAACAGATCTTAAACAGGGAAATATGAATAGAAATTAATGTTGAAAAGAAAAAGAATTAACACAGCAGAGCCAGTGTCATGTCATGTCTTCAGTACACACACAGACACACAGACACACACATATATATATATATATATATATATATATATATATATATATATATATATATATATATATAAACTAAAGTAAAACTAAAATAATCCGAAGGAGCCACAGTTTACCTGCCCCCTTAGGATTATTTTAGTTTTTGCTCTACTTAATGTATTGAGCACTTTACATTTAGTCTTTTCCTCGTTTTGGGTTTTGTTTTCTTTGGACTTGAAGCTCAAGCACTTGACAAGAGGATTCTACATTGTTATGTTCTTGGTTCTTTCTTTCTTTTTATTTCCAATATTTCCTCGGACATTAATTTGTTACATTACATGTTGAGTCAACCGAGGATTTCAAAACGAATAGTGCCATCCATATATATATATATATATATATATATATATATATATATATATATATATATATATATATATATATATATATATTGGCGCCGGGACACGGAAATACCCAGGTTGGTGTCTGGGGGCGCGTTTAAACCACTAGGAGTGATGCACCCTTAGCCTTCGTTAAGGCATGCATCTAGGAGAAGGAAAACTCTGATACAAAACCTGAGGACTGTTGTTCACCTATTCTGTGGCAAATTTTTGCACCGAATTTGTGTTATCAACCGCTCCAAAAAGTGTGGATTGTTGTACACGGGCGTTCACCACTTAAATCAAACCTTTCGTTTGGGTATTCTGACAACATTAAATCTTAGTTTTACGTAGTCCTACATGCAAGGAGACCACTGGCGATTGGTTAAAGGCGACGAGGACAGGTGAAGGATATCACTGGGAGTCCTTAGCTGGATATCTACACGGTGGCGGTCGATGGGTGATAGCCGTTCTGCACAAACATGTCAGCAATTGTGCAGTTCGTGTCCTCCTTCGATGACAAAGCAGCCCTTTTCAGGGACAGCACTGCTTTCCCCATGCCGGGGAAGGGGCGATAAAAGGAGCCCTAAACATTGCTTGCTGACATATTCACCTTGGCAGCTAACTGCAGCTGCCTGGGTATCCAGTATCACAGTCAAAACAATCGAAAATCAATGAAGAAATTTCTTTTTGGGTCTTGGAATGTTCACACCCTCCAGGACAATGACGATGCGCCTGAACGCAAAACAGCTCTAGTGTCTCTTGAACTTTCAAAGTACAACATTGATATTGCAGAACTTGGTGAAACTCGTCTCTCTCGAATCGCTCAGTTCAAGGAAGAGAAGGGTGGTTACGTTTTCTTCACAAGTGGTAAAGGTCCAGATGAGCCACGTCTCTCTGGAGTAGGCTTTGCTGTGAAATCAGAACTTGCGCGTTCATTGCAGTCTCTGCCCAAAGGTCTGTCAGATCGTATCATGACTCTAACCCTTGAGTTAGAGCTTCAGACGCGCGTAACACTTGTAAGTTGCTATGCACCAACAATGAGTAGACCCGATCAAGAGAAAGACGACTTTTATCAGCAGTTACGGGAAGTGATCGGTGGCATTCGCCACAAGGATAAGCTCATTCTGATGGGAGATTTTAATGCAAGGGTTGGTGCTGATTCCCAAACGTGGGGAGGGATTTTGGGACGTCATGGAGTTGGGAAAATGAATGATAATGGTCTCCGTCTCCTTTCCTTATGCAAGGAGTTTAATCTCACTATCACCAACACAGTATTTCAACAGAAGAAATGCCACAAAACTACTTGGATGCACCCTCGTTCAAATAACTGGCATATGATTGATTATGTTATCACAAAGAAACGCGATATTCGCGACTTCATGATAACGCGCGCATTTCATACCAGTTGTTACCTATCTGACCATGCCCTGCTGCGCAGCAAAACTTCTCTTTGTCTTCATCGCTGGCGAATTCAGAAATCAACTGTCCATAGACGTATTAACGTTAAGCCATTAAAGAATCCTGAAGTACAGATAGCATTATCCGACAAGCTGGATGAAAACCTAGAGAACGTGGAAGTGAATGATGACATTGAAAAATCTTGGAAAGCCCTATGCGATGCTATACACGCCACTTCCATGGAAGTGTTAGGCTTGCCAATACGTAAGCATCAAGATTGGTTCGACGATCAGAATGTTGAAGCGCAAGATCAAATCCAGAAAATGCACCTGGCCCACAAGGCATGGATTGATGACAAAAATTCTGCAATGAAAAAGAAGGCTTACAAGACCTGTAAAGCACAAGTGCAAAAAGTACTGCGACAGATGAAAGAGAAATGGTGGGCTGATCATGCAGAATCTATTCAAGCAGCATTCAATAGGAAAGACACAAAGGCCTTTCATAAGGGAATCAAGAAAGTTTTTGGTCCTCAACAATCTGGAGCTTCGCCTATTTCCGCAGAAGATGGAACCTTATTGACTGATAGAAGTGATATTTTAAACCGCTGGAAAGAACATTTTGAGACAGTATTAAACACTTCCTCTGTTAAGGCACCTGGCAACGATGCTATACCACCGGAAGTGTTTAAGAATGGTGGCCAAAAGTTGGCTAAAAAGTTGCATGCTCTTTTTGTTTCCATTTGGATAACTGGGAAGGTTCCCCAAGACTTCAAGGATACCTCCATCCTTCACCTTTACAAAAACAAAGGTCTTCGAAATGTCTGTGATAATCATCGCGGCATATCTCTTCTTTCAATTGCTGGTAAAATTCTAGCCAGACTTATACTCAACAGATTACTTAAGCATGTTGTTGATGAAATCTATCCTGAATCGCAGTGTGGTTTTCGCGCTCTTCGAGGAACGATTGATATGATATTTTCTTTGCGTCAAGTATCTGAGAAAGCTCGCGAGAAAAAACAGTTGTACATGGTGTTTATTGACTATACCAAGGCATTTGATACTGTGAACCGTACAGCTCTTTGGAAGATATTGAAGACAATTGGCATCCCAGACAACATGATAAAAGTTATAATATCTTTTCATGAGGGTATGAAAGCATCAGTCGTGTCGAATGCGGACTCTTCGGAAAAGTTCAATGTAACCAGTGGCACCAAACAAGGATGTTTTATGGCTCCGGTTCTGTTTGCTCTATTCTTCTCTGTTATGTTGAAACACGCATTTTCAGATGTTGTTACTAGAGTAAAATTTCAGTTCCATACAATTGGTGGAATATTTAATCACCAGCGCTTCAAAGCAAAAACGCTCCTTCGTAGAACAATCATCAGGGATTTGCTATTTGCAGATGATGCTGCACTGGTTGCAACCGCCCTCGAGGAAGCTCAACTTCTTGCTGATCGGTTTTCTGCTGCATGCAAAGCCTTTGGCCTAACCATCAGCATAAAGAAAACCGAAGTCATACATCAGCCCCGACCTACACCAAAGCAGGTGCACGGTGTGAAACAAAATCAGCCAGCCCACAATTTTCCAGTAACCCCTATCCGAGTCGATGGAAGCAATTTGAAATATGTGAAAAACTTCACATATCTTGGTAGCGTGGTGAATTCAAGTGCATCACTCGATAATGAAATAGTGAATAGAATCTCTCGTGCTAGTAGTGCGTTTGGAAAAATGAGTACCCGATTATGGAAAGACCGAGGAATAAGCCTGAAAACAAAGATAGCAGTGTATAAAGCCGTCATACTTACCATACTACTGTATGCATCAGAGTCATGGACACCCTATCGTAACCAAATTGAGCAACTTTACGTCTTCCACAAGAGATGTCTTCGTACTATTTGTGGTTTTACTCTTAAAGACCGGGTATCTAATGCAGACTTGTTTACATTTTGTGGCATCAGTGGAATAGAAAGTTTTCTGATCCAATCACAACTTCGCTGGGCAGGTCATGTTGTTCGCATGGACGATAGTAGGATA
>OZ010609.1:23751753-23761753 GCA_963932145.1 Acanthosepion lycidas | reverse complement strand
GGACAATTCTCGTCACAGATGAAGAAAAGACTTGAAGTAGCAGAAACAAAGAAAAGAGAGCTGAACTGTTATGTAATATCAATCCTGGTATATTTCTTTTTGTAAAACAGTTCTAGTTGAACTAATCCTCTCTCTCGTTCAGCTCTGGACATATACAGCCGATCAACATCAGCCTTAGGACGATACATGCGATGGCGAGTGAGAGGCTTTTATTATTATTATTATTATTATTATTATTATTATTCGTTTATTTCTTAAGACTTAGAGTTTGCGATGCTATTTTTTATTTATTTTTACGTCAGAGAATTGGAAAGTGAAATTACTTCATAAAGTAAGGAAAGAATTAGAAGTTAAGTTTTACGAAAGTAATATTACTGTCTAAATGAAGACAATGCAATTAATGGTGGATGTAAGATTTTGTTAGCCGAAAGGAAAGCAAAGAGAGAGAGAGAAAGCCGGAGAAGAATATTTAAGATAGGAAACACAAGAAGAAGAAAAAAGAAGTAGGAAGGAGGAAAAGAAGTAACGAAAGATGTCAAAGAAAATGAACGAAGAAAAAAGAAGGAAGAGAATGAAGAAGGCGGGCCAAAAAGGGGAAAAGAATGAAATATAGGTTATAAACCAGTGTAGAAAGAGAGAATTTTAAAACTCGGATGAAAGGAAGGCGAGAAAAAGAAATGAGAAAAATAGAAAGTGGGTTTAAGAAAGACGTTTAAGACAAGAATGAAAGGAAGAAAGAAGAGTAGAAGAAAAAGAGAAGGAACGAAGGAAATGCAGAGGAAAAATAAAAGAAAGATAGAAAGAAATGAGGAGGAAAATAAGAAAAAGAAAGAAAGAAAGGTAGACAAGAAAGAAAGATAAAGGAAAAGGAAAGAAAGAAATATATTAGTTTGGTGCAAAAATAATGTCGTTTTCTCACATAGCAACATATGTGAGAAAACGACATTACTTTTGCACCAACCTAATAGAAAAGAAAGAAAGAAAGAAAGAAAAATGATTTGTAGCGTGAAGAGAAATGAAAGAGACATGTGGATGAATGATGAATCATTTTTTGTATGAAGGAAAGAAGGAAGGATAGAAGAAAATGAGGGAATGATAAAGAGAAGAAGATAAGAGAAGAAGGGAAATGAAGCGTTTAAAAAAATAGTAGGAAAGCGAACGAAAAAAACAAGGGAAAATATTAGAAAAAATAAAAGGAAAAAAAGGAATAAAGTTAGAGAGACCATTGAAAAATGATTTAAAAAAAAGAAAGAAAGAAAGAAATTATTCGTAGGCAAAGAAAAAAGGAATTGGTGATTATTAAAACATACCTTATTGATAAAGTAAAGAAAGGCAAATGATGCATTACAAGACAAAATGAAATCAGGTAATAAATTTGAAAATTAAGAAAACAAGACATAAAAGAAACAAAGAAAGGAAAAAGCAAAAAAGAAATTAAAAAAAGAACGGAACAGGCAAAAGAAACAATAGTAAAGAAACAAAAAACAAAGAAAGAAGGAGAGGAAGAAAAAGAAACACACATAGAAAGAGATAAAGAGAAAGAGAGAAAGAAAAGGAAACACATATAGAAAGAGGAAAGAGAGAAACAAGAAGAAACGAAGCAAGATCGAGATACAGACAAAGATAAAGAAAGAAAAAAGAAAATCGAAAGAAAAAGAAACACATATACAAAGAAGATAAAAGAGAATGAAAAAGAAACACATACTGAAAAAGAAAGAGAGAAAGAAAAAGAAAGAAAATTAAAAGAGAAAGAAATGTAGAGAGAAAGAAAACGAAACCCGCATGGAAAGAAAGAAAGAAAGAAAGAGAGAAAGAAAGAAAGAAAGAAAGAGAAAGGAAAGGAATCACATATAGAAAGAAAGAGAAAGAAGGAAAAAGAAACAAAGCAAGATATAGAGACAGACAAACAAAAGGAAATACATAGAGAAAGAAAGATAGAAAAAAGAAAGACATAGAAAGAATATTAGAAAGAGAGACTGAAAAAGAAACACATACTGAAAAAAAGAATCATAAAAAGAAAGAGAGAGAGAAAGAAAACGAAACATATAGAAAGAAAGAAAGAAAAAAGGAATGAAAAAGGAAACACGTATAGAAAGAGAGAGAAACAAAAGGAAATACAGAAAGATAGATCAATAAAGAAAAATAGAGAGATGAACAAAGAAAAAGAAACACATAGAGAAAGTAACAAAGAAAAACAAAAAGAAATACATATAGAAAGCAAGAAAACAAGAAAGAGAGAAAGAAAAATATATTGAAAGAAGAAAAAGAAACAGAAGAAAGAAAGAGAGGAAGAAACATATATTGAAAAAGAGAAAAAGAAACAAAAAGAAGCAAAGAAAGAGAGAGAGAGATAAATAGAGAGAAGAAAAAAGAAAAAGTAACGCGGAGAAAGTAAGAGTTAAAGAAAGAAATAGTAATACACATAGAAAGAAAGGGTGATTAAAGAAAAGGTAAAAAATAAAAAAAAGAGAGAGAACGAAAAAGAAAAATCAAAAGAAAAAAGGAAAGAAAAAGGAAACATTTATAGAAAGAGAGAGAAACAAACGGAAACACGGAAGGATAGAGAGATAATGAAAAATAGAGAGATGAAGAAAGAAAAAGAAACATAGAGAAAGAAAGAAAAAAAGAAAGAAAAAGCAAACAAATACTGAAAGAAGAAAAAAAAGCAGAAGAGAGAAAGATTGCATGAAAAAGAAACATATATTGAAAAAGAGAAAGAGAAACAAAAACGAATGTTAGAGAGAGATAAATAGAGAGATGAAGAAAGAAAAAGAAACACACAGAGAAAGAAAGAAACGAACAAACAAAGAAAGAAAGAAAAAGAAAACATATACTGAAAGAAGAAAAAGAAACAGAAGAAAGAAAGAGAGAAAGAAAAAGAAACATATATTGAAAAGGAGAAAGAGAAACAAAATAAACAAAGAAAGAGAGAGATAAATAGAGAGATGAAGAAAGAAAAAGAAACACGGAGAAATTAAGAGAGAAAGAAAGAAATAGAAATACACATAGAAAGAAAGGGTGATGAAAAAAAGTAAAAAAATAAAGAATTAGAGAGAACGAAAAAGAAAAATCAAAAGAAAAAGGAAAGAAAAAGGAAACATTTATAGAAAGAGAGAGAAACAAAGGAAACACAGAAAGATAAAGAGATAATGAAAAATAGAGAGATGAAGAAAGAAAAAGAAACACATAAAGAAAGAAAGAAAGAAAAAAAGAAAAAGAAAACATATACTGAAAGAAGAAAAAGAAACCTAAGAAAGATTGAAAGAAAAAGGAACATATATTGAAAAAGAGAAAGAGAAACAAAAACGAAAGTTAGAGAGAGATAAATAGAGAGATGAAGAAAGAAAAAGAAACACGTAGAAAGTAAGAGAGAAAGAAATAGAAATACACATAGAAAGGGTGATTAAAAAAAGGAAAAAAAACTAAAGAATGACAGAGAACGAAAAAGAAACATCAAAAGAAAAAAGAATGAGTTTATAGACTAATTATATATTTGAATGAATAAGTGATAAATCTAGAGAGAACATTTGAAAGAAAAATTTTTAAATTCCAAAACTTGTCTTAAATCATGAATGAGAATGGCAACATGCTAAATGTTAAAATGAATGATAAATAAAAAAAAATAAGAAAATGACAATAAACCATTTGTTTGTCAGCCACGAAAAGAAAAAGTACAAAAATACTAAAAAATGGGAAAGAGAAGAAGGGAAAAAATTTACACCTGTTTAAATTCAATCAGTCGCTAGTTTTGTTAGGTAAAAGGTCGTATTTGTCAAGATTCCATGGAAGCACGACGCCTTTTAGCTTTTACCAAATTGAATTCAACAAAGAATTACTCCGTCATTAAAGTTAAACTTACAAAGACTTACAATTTGTAATTGTTCAGTCCGTCAGCCTCAGGTGGGCTTTCATATTCTCTTCTAAACATTCACCTGTATTCGTTTATTCGCCCCGAAAACCTCGTCCATTTTCTTTTTATTTATCCTATTTTAAAGTTTTTACTATTATTAATTTTTGATCAATTTTCCTCTTCCCTAATCAGGATTATTATTATTATTATTATTATTATTATTATTATTATTATTATTATTATTATTTTCTTTGATTTCTGGCGTTTACACATTTCTTTCCGGGTCCCGCCCAGGGACCTAAGGTTAGAAATGGCATCATGACACTTTCCACTGACAAAAAAAAAAAAAAAATTACATAGATAAAGCCCTTCGTAAAGTGGGGGCTGTACTTGTCAAAACAATTTTTTGTATCTCCTTGAGGCATGGACTTCCAGGAATCCCTTCAATTAGTCTACTGCAATCTTTTCCAACCAGTCCTAGGGTTCCAACTACAGCAGGGATTGTTGATGTTCCCATGTGCCACATTTTCGAGATTTCTATTTCAAGTTCCTTGTATTTTGACAGCTTTTTGAATATCTTTTTGAATAAGATACATTGCAGTCAGCAGGGACTGCCATATCAATAAGGAGGCACCGTTTTTGTTTGTGGTCTTTAATAACAATATCGGGGCGGTTGGCTTTGATTGTTCTGTCAGTGTGTTGTTGTTGCTGTTATTATTATTATTATTATTAAATATACAATTGTCTTAATCTATCACTATTGTTTACATTAATACCTAGAAATATTCCTCAATGCGATTACATTATACATATACTCTTCCTATATAGCCAAAGTAAACAATATATCAAAGTATATAACTCTCTTTTTTCTAGAGAATGACCAAAGTGTTTCTGAATTAAATTCAGGGAAATTATATATTTAGATGAGTCTAATGGTGATTACGAAGGTATGGCAACTTGGAAAAGTCACTCTGA
Source organism: Acanthosepion lycidas (assembly GCA_963932145.1). Taxonomy (NCBI): domain Eukaryota; kingdom Metazoa; phylum Mollusca; class Cephalopoda; order Sepiida; family Sepiidae; genus Acanthosepion; species Acanthosepion lycidas. The sequence continues at coordinate 23,756,928 of OZ010609.1, read as the reverse complement.
TCGTTCTCATAAGAAAAGAACTCCCGAATTTGTTGGTGATTTCCACAAACTCAACATAGAGCCTACAGCACGTGTCTTGAAGAGGGAGTGCTAGCCTGGGTCAAGAGGATGGCTGTTGGAAGACTATGTCTGGCAACAGGACTCTGCACCGTGCACCATCTGGCCCCCTGACACCCCAGAGTGCAACCCCCTTGATTATCATGTCTGGGGTGCAATTGAGTCAGAGACCAGTAAAACTCTATGTAACACCAAAGATGAATTGAAGGCAATGATTATGGAAGCATTTACCAAATTAAAAAGGAGACCGTGCAAAAGAGTTGCAGGAGTAGTCTGGAGGCCGTTGAAGACAATGGCGATTTTATTCAATGAATTTACTTCGTATTGCATGACATTTTTGTGTAATTTTGGAAAATATATGTGTTAAAATGAGATATCAGTGTTATTTGCATTTTTTGTGTAATTTAAATGAAATTAGTATTAAATTTATAGTAAAATTAGCAGCAATAAATTTTATAACAAGATGACCAACCTTCATTTTATCTGTATGTGAAGGCATACAAAATATATGACCAACCTTCATTTTATCTGTATGTGAAGGCATACAAAATATATGACCAACCTTCATTGAAGCCATATATTTTTCTTCAAAATATGTAGATTTCGGCGTCAAATAACCCATAGATGTGTTGATATGCTACTAAAGAAAATCAAGCAACTATAATGAAATTAATTTCCTGACAGTAATCCATATATTAGGTTGGTGCAAAAGTAATGACGTAATAATGTCGTTTTTTGACGTATTTTTTACATCAAAAAACGACATTATTACGTCATTATTTTTGCACCAACCTAATATTATCCTATAATTTTTTTAATCTTTTGAGCTCACTGTTCCTGAGCTTCTAAGTCAAAATTCGCAAATAATTGTTATGTAATGTTTCACAATAGATATAAAAATAAGACAAAACACGACGTAAGTGTTCATCCACCGTTCAACCGGTGTCTGGGGATTACGCCATTTTTTCTACCAGTAAAGCGGTGGCCTGGGCTCAAAGGTTTAAAGAAATTAAATTGTATTCCAAAATATAACCTCGACATAAAACACACATATTCCAGTCTCTTGTAATCATGTCACACCAACATATATACGCAAAAAAAACTGAATATTATCTACCATGTATTCAATTGTGAAAGCAGAATAACATATATAATAATTTTATTACTTCAAAGCTCCCAAGAAAATTAAATGTCGGCATTAAAAGACTCATAAGGTGTTGATGCGCCGTTAAAAAAACAACTCAAATCATACCCACAGCGTGGCTATACGTATGAAAATTAATCACTTTCTATAGACAAACCATAACACTTTCAGCCCTGCGTTTCTCAACAATTGTAACCCTTCTGCCTGAGCCCCTGAGTCAAAATTCGCAAATAAGTATGTAATTTTTCACGATAGATATAAAAATAGTTACAAGTTTTTACCCACCGTTCAAACGGTGACTGGGCATTAAGTCATTTTCTTTACCATTGTTAGCTGGTCATTACGTCATTTTTCTCTACCACCGGTAAAGCTGTGGTCAGGGCTCAAAGGGTTAAAAATCGTAGTTCCACCTGAACATAGGAGAAAAATAATCAATCTCTCTGGGCACTGACTTTCTGGGAAGATTCAGGGGGTTCGGATTAATTCTAGACCTTCATAGAATGAAATTCCGTGACCTCTTCAGTCCTACGGATATATATTTAACCTTTGAGCCCTGCGTTCCTGAACAGTTTTAAACCTTTTTCCTGAGCTCCTGGGTCAAAATTCGTAAATAATTGGCTCAAAGGGTTAAATATCGTAGTTGCACCTGATCATGGGACAAAAATAATCAATCTCTCTGGGCACTGAGTTTCTGGGAAGCTTCAGGGGGCTCGGATTAATTCTAGACCTTCATAGAATGAAATTCCGTGACCTCTTCAGTCCTACAGATATATATTTAACCTTTGAGCCCTGCGTTCCTGAACAGTTTTAAACCTTTTTCCTGAGCTCCTGGGTCAAAATTCGTAAATAATTGGCTCAAAGGGTTAAATATCGTAGTTGCACCTGATCATGAGACAAAAATAATCAATCTCTCTGGGCACTGAGTTTCTGGGAAGCTTCAGGGGGCTCGGATTAATTCTAGACCTTCATAGAATGAAATTCCGTGACCTCTTCAGTCCTACGGATATATATTTAACCTTTGAGCCCTGCGTTCCTGAACAGTTTTAAACCTTTTTCCTGAGCTCCTGGATCAAAATTCGTAAATAATTGGCTCAAAGGGTTAAATATCGTAGTTGCACCTGATCATGGGACAAAAATAATTAATCTCTCTGGGCACTGAGTTTCTGGGAAGCTTCAGGGGAGCTCGGATTAATTCTAGACCTTCATAGAATTAAATTCCGTGACCTCTTCAGTCCTACGGATATATATTTAAAACTTTAAGCCCTGCATTCCTAGACAATTTTAAAATTTGCAAATAATTGGTAAGTTAGGTTTCACAGTAGATATAAAAAATAGTTACAAGTGTTTACCCACCGTTCAACCGGTAGCTGGGCATTACATCATTTTTTTCTACCATCGCTCAATCTGTATCTGGACATTAAGTCATTTTATCTCAACCATCGATCAACCGGTAGCTGGGCATTAAGTCATTTTTTCTCTACCACAGTTCAACCGGTATCTGGGCATTAACTCATTTTTCTCTACGACCGTTCAACCGGTAGCTGGGGATTAAGTCATTTTTTTCTCTACCACCAATCAACCGGGAGCTGGGCATTAAGTCATTTTCTCTACCACCGATCAACCGGTAACTGGGCATTAAGTCATTTTCTCAACCACCGATCAACCGGTAGCTGGGCATTAAGTCATTTTCTCTACCACCGATCAACCGGTAGGTGGACATTAAGTCATTTTTCTCTACCACCGATCAACCGGTAGATGGACATTAAGTCATTTTTCTCTACCACCGATCAACCGGTAACTGGGTATTAAGTCATTTTTCTACCACCGTTTAACCGGTGGCCGGGCATTACGTCATTTTTTTTCTAACACCGATAAAGCGCTGGTCAGGACTCAATGTTAACAAAGGATAAAGTTTTAAATCTGTGAGTGTTTCTGTGAAAAGATTGCATGACTTTAGGCAGTTTAAACTTCGTTTAAAATGCGCTTTCGTCTACTTACAAGCATTTTATCGAACCCAAGAATTAAAAGACAGAAAACTAAGTGTTTTTAAAAGCAGAAGTTTCTAATAAGAAAAGAAATGATTTAAAAATAAGTGCAGTAAATGAGAGGGAAAAAAAAACAGCGCAATGACTTAAGAAAGGGGTTTCAAAATATTAGTCTTTATTTTTATTATATAAATATATGTTTTTCTTAACTTGGATTGACCAATCGCGAAAATGGTCAGATGAACAACTAAAGAATGAGACACTTCGCACGAAAAGATTTTTCCAATTTGTCATCGTCCCCCCCCACACCTAAAAGTGTTATTGATATGCAATTTACATAAATCAGATTAATAGATAATCAAGAGCAGGAAGACATATTTTAGGCATGTCTGATTAAAAAAAATTAGACATTATGTCTGCTTATTTTTAATAAAATCCATTCATACTCACGGATAACTATCACTGTATTGCAATTAAATGATGTAAGATATGTGCTATAACTATGAAAATCGTTTTTATTTCCCATTTCCCAAGTACTTTCGATCTTCTTCCGCGATCATCCTCAGGGGTATACGTAGTAATACAAAACTGTTTTTTGATATCCATTACTGAACTTTTTCTTTTTGCTTTCAAATGCAAAGATTGACAATCATTATGAATGGATTTTGTTAAAAATAAGCATGATTATTTGCTGCCTAAACACACAAATATATATGTATATATACACAAAAACTTTCATGTTTCAATACTATGATTGCATTAAATGATTTATAAGGAAATTTTAAAACTAATGTCTTACCTTTTTTTCCAAAAGATTAATTGGTGGGGGGATAGTCAGAATAAAAAGCTTTATATTACGAAATGGACAAAGTCCGACAATTTTATTTATTAAAGACATTTTTTATGTTTAACGTTCTTTTTATAGATACAAGTATTTAAGTAAATGCTCTGTTTATAATAAACAGTATTAAATAACATTTACCGGCCTGAATGTCCGATAAATTTTCATAGAAAATATTCGTCCTTTGATACGCCATGAGCAGTTATGAATGTACGAGATTCATGGAAGATTGAAAGTTTATAAGCAGTAAATTCGACCTGGCCTACCGTATGCCCCTTTGTGGCCGAGTCGGTTAAGGCACGTCGGCATAAATGGCGGTTCCGTATAAGATGCAGGTTCGAATCCTGTCAAAGGACGAATATTTTCAATGAAAATTTCTCGGACATTCAGGCCGGTAAATGTTATTTAATACTGTTTATTATAAACAGAGCATTTACTTAAATACTTGTATCTATAAAAAGAACGTTAAACATAAAAAATGTCTTTAATATTTATATATTGTTTATACGTTACCTTTTTTTAAATAAAATATTTAAGTAAATGCTCTGTTTATAAGAACCAGTATTAACAACATTTACCGGCCAGAATATGTGAGAAATTTTCATAGAAAATATTTGTCCTCCGACAGGAATCGAACCTGTATCCTATACGGAACCGTCATATAGCCTGAAGTGCCTTAACCGATTGAGCCACATTTGTCTAGACCATTATAAATATATTTGCTTAAAAAGATTCATCCAAAAAATACATATGTGTGTGCGTGTGATTAAATAAATTACAGACATTATGTCTGCTTATTTTTAGCATAATCCGTTCATACTCTCGAATAACCTTTCGTTTATTGCAATTATATGATGTGAGAAAGGAGCTATAACTGTAGAAATCGCCTTTATTTCCCAAGTACTTTCGATCTTCTTCCGCGATCATCTTCGCGAGTGAAAATAATGATACAAAACTGTTTTTTGATATCCATTACTGTATTTTATTTATTTTTGCTTTTAAGTGCAATAGTTGATAGTTATGCATAGCGTTCATTAGAACGTGAAAAAATTATCCACGATGGAATTTTTTTTTCTTCTGTGTTGTATTGACCATGACCATGCGAGTATTAAATACATAAATACATAAGGACAAATCCTACAAGTAAG
>OZ010609.1:23684253-23749253 GCA_963932145.1 Acanthosepion lycidas | reverse complement strand
TATATTCTTTAAAACTTTTCTAATTCCCCCACCCCCTCCCACGACTTCTCCATTTACGGTTTTACTTTGCATCTTAAACAGGAAAAATACAAACACACAAAAACACAAACACTCACAAACACGCAAATACGCACAAATACACACAAACACACAAACACAAAAGAACACAAACACACACACACATAAACACACAAACACGCAAACACGCAAAAATACAGACAAGCACATACACACAAAAACACACAGACACAAACACTCACAAACACGCAAATACGCACAAATACACACAAACACATAAACACAAAAAACACAAACACACAAACACATAAACACACAAACACGCAAACACGCAAAAATACAGACAAGCACATACACACAAACACACAAAAACACACGGACACAAATACACAGACACAAACACTCACAAACACGCAAATACGGTCAAATACACACAAACACACGCACAAACACGTACAAAAACGCACACAAACATATAAACACACAAACACACACAAAACACACACGCAAACACATATAAACCGACACACACAAACACACATATGTGTGTGTGTGTGTGTGTGCCTGTTATATATATATATATATATATATATATATATATATATATATATATATATAAAGTGGACAATGATGTCAACAACAAACGGTGACAGCTTAAATGCAATTGTCAGACCATGTGTTTTATTATTTGCCTCGACTATTTATATATAAGCTGATCAGTGGTGCATTATGCTTCGGTCTGTTGTATTATTCCAACCGTTATTGGCTGGGCGGTAACGGTTATGATTCAAATTATATAAAGGGCGACTGAGTGGAAATAATTGTGGATGCGAAGTAGAGCCAATTGTCAGTTAATGTATGACCGATAATATTGTATACCGCGCGAGCATACATTCCGATAACGATGACAAATCTTTTTTTGAGGGTGGGGGGATTTCACTGAAAATCCTTAGAAATTTCGTTTTTACCACCATCCAGTGACTTTAGGCAATATAAAATACAATTTCTGGCAATTAAAGAATGGCGCTAATACACCTTTTATCACCTGGGATATTATAGCAAGAGCCAATTCTTACAACGGAAAACGAATGTAATTTAAGTCTTAAATAACCGTAGCTTATTAAACAGAAAAAATGAATTGATGGTTACAAGTAGGCATAAAAATAAATATCAGCTTAATTACGTTGATCTAGATTATTTTTTAATGTAAATTATTATTATTATTTTTTTTTAAAAAAGGAACAAGTTAATATAAAAAATAATATTCTCAGCTCAAAAGTATTTTGACATTTAAAATAAACCGGTATTGTCTATATATGTAAAATATATGTGCTTTGAATTAAATGAAAAATAGAATGCCTCTTTAATATATAACTGCGCCAACATTACGATAACCTGATATTTTTATTAAAATTTAAATTATTTAACGGTCAATCTATACTCTGTAAATGAAGATTGTGTTGTGCGATATATATATATATATATATATATATATATATATATATATATATATATATAAAATAAAAAAACAATATATATATATATATATATATAAAATAAAAAAAAACAAATGAAAACTACAGACAAAAGTTCATTTTCTCCATCAAGACATTCATTTCTGTAGTTTAGTGCTAGCAGCAAGCAGAAATATTTCTCTTCCCGATGATGGCCATTTCGGCCGAAACTAGTCGAGGAATCTAAATGGAATAATAATAAAAAAAACGAAAGAATATTAATCTACAACCCAGTGTGTCTGAAGATTTTAATTTTTTAATTTTTTAATTTTTTTTATTGTTCAAAATATATATATATATATATATATATATATATATATATATATATATATATATATATATATATATATATATATATATATATATATATATATATATATATAAGTGGACAATTGTCAGACCATATATTTTATTATTTGGCTCCGCTATTTATCTATAACCTGGTCAGTGGTGCATTATGCTTAGGTCTGTTGCATCATTCGAAGTGGGCATTAACGTTTATGTTTTAAATTATTCTAGGGGCGATTGAGTGGAAATAATTGTGAAAACTACAATCTCAACCCCTTCATTTCAACGGTCAGTCACTGCTTATCCTCATAGTCTTTATTGTCTTCTATCTATTATTACATGCCTATCCACACACCTCATTCGGTATCCCTTTTACAAGAGTGGCTCTATCCTTATCAATAATCACCAAAAAATGCGATAACCAGATATTTTTTTTAATTTAAATTACGTAACGGTCTGTACCTGAAGATTGCCTTGTGTCTGATACCCTGAGTCGTGCAATCGGCGAGGAATAATACGTATATTTATTAATAAATAGTTTATTTAACTTATATAAATATAATACAACAAAGCTATAAATAATATAACTTTGTTGTATTATAACGAGCATTGTTTTATTAACACCAGCATTATATGCTGTATCTTTATCTATAAAAGGCAGGATGTGTGTGTGTGTGTGTGTGTGTGTGTGTGTGTGTGTAACGAATGCACGGCCGCAATTTTCGACGGATTTGCACCAAAATTTACATGCACATGTTCCAAGTTAGTGGGAAGGCCAAGACCGACTTTGCATTTCCCAACTCCCACTGATAGTGGAAATAATCGATTTGTTCATGCTTCTACGGCAGTTTTCATGTAGTTTGCTGCCATTTTCTACTGACCAGAGTGAGAGCCAATAACTGGCTGCCACGAATAGGCAGGAAGATTCTATTGGCCCTGCGTGAGAGCCAACAGCTGACTGACACGAATGTTAACTAGCATGCTAGCATGCAAAAAAAAAATCGATAGCTGCATTCGTCACAAGTGCGAGAAATTTAAATCTGCATGTCACTTTACTCCAATTGGCTCATTCGCTTGCTTAAACTCAACGTTGATTCTGATTCCGCAGAACTGGGTTAGGTGTGAAAAAGTATTTGTTGTTAACATTCTTTTTTCCAGTTACGATTCCATTTTTAAAGCTGATCGTTTTGTGTTCATTTTGTTTAGTTCTTTTTTCGTAACAGATTTAATGTTTAGTATAGAGCTTAGAAAAAATTCGCAGTGTGAGATAGGCAAGAAGTAAGACATGTACCAGCATCAGCACGGCAAGGGTACTACTTTAAAGCAAGGAAGGGCAAAAATAGTTTAAGTCAAGTGATAGCGATTGCTGTATGAGTCGTACGATTTTTTAATCAAGCACGGGCAACGCCGGGTCATGCTGATAGTATATATATATATATATATATATATATATATATATATATATATATATATATATATAAAGTGGACAATGATGTCAACAACAAACGGTGACAGCTTAAATGCAATTGCCAGACCATGTGTTTTATTATTTGGCTCGACTATTTATATATAAGCTGGTCAGTGGTGCATTATGCTTCGGTCTGTTGTATTATTCTAACCGTTATTGGCTGGGCGGTAACGGTTATGATTCAAATTATATAAAGGGCGATTGAGTGGAAATAATTGTGGATCCGAATACATGTTTGTATTTTAAACAGATACCCGCATACATACACACATCTCTAAATGAATTTTTTTCTACATTACCTAAAAATCGAAATCTAAAAACGAAAAACAAACCAAGAACAGATAAATAAAAAATAAGATAAATAAGTAAATCCATTAAATAAATTATAAACAAATTAACAAACTACGAACGCAGACATAAACACAAATATACGTAATAATAGAAATGACCAACTGGTATATAGGAATAAAGTGTCGCTATCGACACTTGAGTTTGAACAAAGATCGCCAGTGAGTAAACACAGGCGATCCCATTATTCAATTACATGAATCACGTTACTATAGAGGAAACGCATATATAGAAAGTTGCGTGACACCTAGATTGATCGTTATTTCTAGTCTATCCTCTATGGATCGCTATTTCTCCTCTATTCTCTATTAATATCTGGACCGCTATTCTCTACTCTATTCACTCTACTATTTCTCTATTCTGATCACTATACAGATTACTTTCGAACTAGTATTATCGAGCAGGTGCTATTAGTGCGAGTGATATTCAAAGACATCTGACACTAGTATTGTTTGTTACTATAGTTGTAACTTCGATTACAAAGTCTCTACTACAATGAGTATTACAAAAGTGACAACGATTATTCGTTGGCATCAGAATAGTGGCAACGAGTGTTTGTTGACATCAAAAAAATTATCTGGATCTTAGTGGCATTATCGCCTTGCTTGGGGTGAAACGTTTAAGAAAACTGTTCAGACTTTTGTAGCTCGGACAAATCAAATCGCTCACATTTCTCCCGTATTCCAATTCCAAGGATGAAGTTTCACTAAGACAGTCTTGTTTTCCTTCGAGAACTGCTACTTTGTGGAAGTTCCCCTGAACACTACAATCTCAACCCCTTCATCTCAACGGTCAGTCACTGCTTATCTTGTTTATCCTCATAGTCTTTATTGTCTTCTACCTATTATTACATGCATATCCACACACCTCATTCAGTATCCCTTTTACAGGAGTGGCTCTATCCTTATCAATAAATACCAAAAATAGAACTTTTGTAGAAGCGTGATTGCCGTGTTCCTGTGCGGCGTCTGACTGAGGAATATGTCGTCGGAACAACCAGCGGATTTGATTTAAAGCAACAGAAAGACAAGTTACTTAATTTTTTAATGTTGGATGATTTCAAAGATTAATAAGAGACACGAGATAACGGAGATATGAGACACGAGATAACGGATATATGTTTCTACAGAAGGATGCTAAGGATACCATGGATCGACCGGTGTGAGAAATGATGTGGTTTTGGAGAGTAATAATATCTAATTATCTCACTATACGGATTACTAATCGGATCTCTATATGGATTACTTTTAGTGCGACTGTTATCGAGCAAGTACTATTAGGGAGAGTGTTTTCGAAGGCGTCGGACACCAGTATTGTTCAACGGCGTACTATTAAATTGTATTTGCGATTACGAAGTCTCTACTAGAATGAGCATTACAAAATGACAACGAGCATTCGTTGCCATCACAAAAGTGGCAACGAGTGTTCGTTGATATCACAAAACCAACAAATATGTATGATCTGAAAACCTGGGAAGTCCAGACATGAAACCGAAAAGAGTGGCGTAAGACATGTTTCATTAAGTGAAAGGGTTTTGAAGACAGTATACAGAAGCACCGCGATCAGCTTCCTCAGGCGTCGTCAAGCTCTGAAGCAGAGACGCCATCAAAATCCTACTTTAACAAATTTCATCTGTCCCTCGGTTATTATGTGGGCGGTAACGGTTATGTTTCAAAATATATTGAGTGGAAATAATTGTGGATCCGAATACATTTTTTTTTCAATTTTAAACAGGCACACACGAACATATACCATCTTAAAATGCAGACACGAAAACAAATGAACAAACAAACGAACGCAGACATAGACAAATGGAAGGTAATAATAAAAATCAGCAACAAATGATAAAATAATCAATATTAAATAAGGAGTAAAAAACGTTAAAGACCACACTATAAAATAGCTACGAAACTGCATTCCGATCAAAAATTATTTCCACTCAATAGCTCTTAGAATAATTTAAAGCATAACAGTTACCACACATGCAATATCCGGTAGAATAATGCAATAGACCAACCCATAGTGAGCTACTGATAAACATATATAAAATACAAGCTTACAATAACTGATATTCTCAAGCGGTCAGCCATTTAGCTAATGACTACTCTTGATGTTGCTTTGCTTCAGTACAACAACGGGTGTTTTAACGTGATGTAAGCCATTTGCTGAACAAGAGGGTTGATAAATTCAAATGTTTTTATATGCAAGCACACACGCTTTACATGCAAACTTTTCTGAATGTCTTTAAATATATATATATATATATATATATATATATATATATATATATATATATATAAAGAGAATCTCTTTAAATATAAATAAATCAGTTTAAATATTATTTACATTATTCCGACTGTTGTCTTCACTGATATATTCACGAAATTTAGGCCGTTGTATTACAATACTTCATCTCAGAAATATAGACACAATTTAAATATATTTTTAAATAGATTCAGATAAGTTTCCATTAAAAGAGTTAGTCGGTTGTTTTTGTTTAGCAGTAAATCAACCTCTATATATCAAAAGATGTCTTGCTTTCATATGCACACATTTGAATGTATCAACAATCATATATATTGTATAATATCGTGTGTGTATGTATATATATATATATATATATATATATATATATATATATATATATATATATAAAGCGAGTTAGTGTTAAGGTATGTTATATATATGAGTAAATGTGCCCAACTTCAGGAATAGAGCTCATGTAAACAAAAAATGGATGCTGAAATGACAGTCTGTTTCATGCCTTACCGCTATATTCAGGCCATCTATCTATCTATCTATCTATATATATATATATATATATATATATATATATATATATATATATATATATATATAATTCATACATGTTTCATTAAATAATATAGACAAGTGTTGTCTATTTATTTTATGTAAATTCTTTTAATAACGTCTGATAAGCTTAATAACATTATCATTAAAAGAAGAAAGAAAATCACAAAATTGACACATATTTTTTTATCCCGTCTAAGCTTTCGGCTTACATACGCCATTATTAAAGATGTCAATTACTGTACACTATATTAAGCAATATACGGACAAGACAGTGATGATAGTCTGTGATTGTTTACATGGATGATTTCCTAGCAACGATAAACACGTGCATATAAGACCCTAGAAGCGAAAATCACACCGCAGCTCATGACGTCACACATGACCACGCGAGAGTGAATTCTAGAAGTATTAAGTATGGGAAGCCGTTGGTATAAACCAATTGCTTCTGTTACCAATTATAGACATTTAAGGATATTTGTAGATATATATATATATATATATATATATATATGAAAATTTTCAAAATGCAACTTGAGCCTGTAAAAATATTTATTTACAATAACTTTACTGATTTCACATTTCTGTGATTTTCAAAACTTACATTGAGATGGAAAGATATGGGGTTATTCTGTAATATATTCTTAATATTTTCTACTTTTTTCCGATATTTGTAACGGTGATATATATATATATATATATATATATATATATATATATATATATATATATAATTCTTATTTCTCATATATATATATATATGAAAGTAAAATTTCTTACTTGTGGAATGAAGAACGCTGAGTCAGTGCATGATCGCTGACAGCTTTTAAGGGGAAGTAAGTATCTATGGCTGTGGAGAGTTTTTATGAAATAAGTAGTAAAATCTATTAATGGAAACCTTAGCATTTCTAACTATCTACTGTTCACATTTTAAAACATTTGTGGAGTATTCATAATTAATTTTATTAACATTTGGCTTCAATTTTTTAATATAGATAACTTTTTAGTTTATGTTTATTTTTTTCGTGAAAAAATACAAAAGTATTTTCGACAATATTTTTTTCTGAATTGCAAATGTGTACAGGTATGTTATTGTGTTAAGAAATGTTGGACATGTTATTCAAATGAAAACTTAGCCGTCGAGACAACGTTGTTGTAGTGTGTATCAGGAAGAAATCCTTAAAGATTCATTTCGATTATAATTTATTTCGTGAATATCTATATATTTATCTCTTCAGACCAAAATCTGTTAGTAAATAGAGACAATTCCCCGGACTGATATAACAGATTGATAGGGGAAGAGAAAGAAAAAGAGAAGAGAAAGAAAAAGAAGAAGAAAAGTGACGGATGGTCAAGTTCTTTTAAAATGTGAGATAGAGGGAGGGTAAGGAAAGGAAAGCGAAGAAGGAAGTTTTTACAGAAATGCAAATTATCCATATATATATATATATATATATATATATATATATATATATATATATATATATAATTGGATAAATTTTAATTTTCCGCCCACTCTTATTTTAGTTCATACACCGATAATACCCTTGAACCAGTCATACCGTTTCTACGAATAATAACCGTCGTTCATATGTTAAGCGTAGTTCAATTCCTCTTTACCTGCATTTAAAACGAAGTTTTAGATTACTACTATTTTTGTGCTATTTTAATTTTGAACTATAAACCAGCGTCCATCCTATGAGCATCTGTATACTTCCAAGAAAAAAAGAAGCTATATCTCGTGCTCAACGAGTTGGGAAACCAAAGAAACTCGATTAGCATACCAAACGTAGGTATATGTGTATTTATTAATATATATATATATATATATATATATATATATATATATAGTTTATGCAAAACTAGGTAATCCGTATGGGTAGAGGCAAGGAGGATGATATCAGGAGAGCTCAACGTAAATTTAGAGCAAATAAATTTGAATAAAAACAGACTACTTTAAGGTTCCATGTAATAAGTTATTTCACCACAACCCCCTTAAAAGGGTTCTGGATCATCAGACTTTACTTCCAAAGGTTGAAATGAAAAATGAAAAGAAATTTACACATTTTTGACGGACCGTATCAAGCATATGTAAATTAACGAAGTGAGGAAGTTAGGGGGGAGAGAAGACATGAGAGAGTTAGATGCACCATTTTCATTTTTCATTTCAACCTTTGGAAGTAAAGTATGATGATCCAGAGCCCTTTAAAAGGGCTGTGGTGAAATAATTTATTACATGGAACCTTAAAGTGGTCTATTTTTATTCAAATATATATATATATATATATATTCAAATGTAACAAGAACTAAAAGGATATAAATTCAAACGCTCATAGCATTAATTTAAATGAGGACTCAATACCAAGAGTAGGGCAATAATCATTTATTATAAAGATGTCATGTGTCGACAAACAAGTACTTATGACAAAGATACAGTTTTGCTTGGATGCGAACGCATCTCGACTGTTGATGGACAAAGATTGCTATGCATCTTTTTCGTGTATAGTTGTTTGTCCTTATGTAACACTCACACACATATATATATATATATATATATCTGTAACATATATATATATATATATATATATATCTGTAACATATATATATATATATGTAACATATATATATATATATATATATATATATATATATATGTATATATATATATATATATATGTGTCTGTGTGTGTGTGTATGTGAAAATATATAGAAAATAGGAAAGAACTCATTAGGTAAATAATCCAAAGTTCTTTAGTATTTTTGTTATTATTTTTAAAAAACAGTGCTCGATACAAAAGTAGAAGCTGATGTAGCGATGGAATCATATTTTTAATTAAATAATTATATATATATATATATATATATATATATATATATATATATATATATATATATATATATATATATAAAGAGAAAGAACAGACGGGTTAAGAATTCACATTTCTTAGAATTTACTTTTAAAAAAAGTGCTCAATACAACGTAGGGCAAAATATTATTATAATACGCTTATTATAATATTTTACATCGCTACACAATCTAATTTTTACAAGGTGATATAATATTATATAGTAATAACTTGGAAATTCAGTTAAATATACAGTTATGGACGATAGTTCAGGAAGAATTTTATCCCCGTCTTTACAAGATTTTAATAAATATTTATAAAGTTCATTAAACTTCAATAGATTTATTTTATTACTTTTAAATGACACAAAACGCAAACATAGTGATGTTGACAATTTCGATACACCAGGGAGACTCTAATAAAAATACTGAAAAATCTGAGGTTAAAATCTAACATAATGGCTACTCTTCTATCAGTTAGATGACATTTATTAAAGTCTATTGTTATAATTCTTCTATTTTATTGTTAGTTATTGTTGTTAATCTCTTATCGTGCCTAATAAAATCTACGGTAAGAATGAATGTTTCATCTGGAACATAACTTTTATTACAGTTTATTATTAAAATTGTTTTATTTCATTATTAGATATTGTTGTTAATCTATTATCGTGCCTTAAATATTATATATGTTATATTATTTTCATTTTTTAAAACATATTAAATATTTTATACACATTTCAATGTAATGCTTCCTTTTATCTTTATTCATATTTTCCTTTCACAGATATACGCCAATTAAAAGGTTTGTACACACACGCCCCCATATATATATATATATATATATATATATATATACCCAAGTATATGATTGGTGTATATGGAATGAATTCCAATAACCAACAATTACTATTCTTAAAAGAGTGATCAATACAAAGTAGAGCAGATATAATTATTTATTTTTAAAGAAAAAAAAAAATTATAACATAAATATGTTATAAAATCACTACAAAAATAGCCATTTTGTTTCAACACCCTCGGTGTCTTATCAAGTGATGACGTTGAATGTAAAATAAAATGGGTTTTATTTTACATTCAACGTCATCACTGGATAAGACACCGAGGGTGTTGAAACAAAATGGCTATTTTTGTAGTGATTTTATAACATATTTATGTTATAAATTTTTTTTTCTTTAAAAATAAATAATTATATATATATATATATATATATATATATATATATATTAACAGTATTACTCGGTTGAAAAACCTCGGATGACTCAACTTTTAGACACCTGAGGGCAAATTGGTACCCGAGGAAAAAACTGTAATTAAAAAAAAAAGATAGAACTAAAAACATCAAAACAAGGAGAAAAAATTGTCAAGTTTCTTAAGTCCTTAGTCCAAAGAAACCTATGCAGGTTGCCTCGCTCGTTAAGATTTATCATTATTATATATATATATATATATATATATATATATATATATATATATATATATATATATATATATATATATATATATTGTGTGTATTTAGGCAGCATCTTTTCATTCATACACGTTTCATTAAATAATATAGACAAGTGTTGTCTATTTATTTTATGTATTTTTTTTTTTTTCGTAACTTCTGGTAAGTTTAATAACATTATCGTTGAAAGAAGAAAGAAATTCACAGTAGTGATCCATATTTTTTAATACAATCTAAGCTTTCGGCTTACTTAAGCCATTATCAAAGATGTCAATTACAACATATTAAACAATATACGGACACGACAGTGATGATAGTCTGTCAATGTTTACATAGAAGATTTCTAAGCAACGATAAACACGCGCATATAAGACGCTAGAAGCGAAAATCGCACCGCATCTCATGACGTCACACATGACCACACGAGAGTGAATTGTAGAAGTATGAATCGAAAGCCGTTGGTATAAACCAATGGCTTCGGTTACCAATTATAGACATTTAAGAATATTTGTAGAGATGCCATAATTGATTTTGTTTAGGTTGGGTTTAAACTGTCTGATGTATAATGCTTCAATATATATATATATATATATATATATATATATATATATATATATATATATATATATATATATATATATACTTCTGCTATCGAATAGGCGTCAATTAAGTGTGGTTCCACTACAACAGTGGAATGACTGCAAAACCGTCACCCCTCCTCAAAACCATACACATACATTCATTATCATCACATAGCTTCAATTATTATATATTGCTATATTTGATCTACTTTTATTTTTAGTTATTTTTGTTTATCTCTTATTGTGCTTAGTAATATCTACGGTGAGAACGGATCTTTTATCCGTTATATATACTTTCTTGGGTCTTTTTGTTTTCTCTTTCCATTATTTACATTATTCGAATAGTTATCCTCATCTTCAATGCAATATTCACAACATTTCACCCGTAGTACTCTCCGGCCTTTTTCACGTGATTGGAATTTCGAACCGAAACCTTTCTTTCGTTCAATGGTGGTAGATTATTCTAGTTCGCCGTGCCGTGCCACTTCCGGATGTCTCAGCTATTTCACTAAGCTCTCTAGGTTTTGGTTCACCACTGGTGTGGCCTGGTAATGAACTTACAACTCTTTGACTGTAGTCACAGGATCTAACAAGGGCACGTAGCCCAGTGCATAAATCAGCTGAAGAAGGCCGAACAGTACAACGACCGAAATGTTGTGAATATTGCATTGATGATGAAGATAACAGTCAGAAAATTAATCATAATACCTCATCTCAGAGATATAGACAGAAACAAATTCATATCAGGAGAAATAAGATGTAAGCTTGCGAGATAGAGCTATGAATGCAGATGACGATAACAGTCCGAATAATGTAAATAACAGAAGTAATCATAATACCCCATCTCAGAGATCTAAGCACCTGAAGAAGGCCGGAGCGTATCATGCCCGAAACGTTGTGAATATGGCAGTGAAGATGAGGATAACATTCGGAATAATGTAAATAATGCAAGTAATCATAATACCTCATCTCAGAGATCCCATCATATGAAGAAGGCCAGAGCGCACAATGCCTGAAATGTTGTGATATGGCAATGAAGATGAGGATAACAGTCCGAATAATGTAAATAATACAAGTAATCATAATACCTCATCTCAGAGATCCCATCACATGAAGAAGGCCGGAGCGTACAATGCCTGAAATGTGAATATGGCAATGAAGATGAGGATAACAGTCCGCATAATGTAAATAATACAAGTAATCATAATACCTCATCTCAGAGATATAGACAGATATTGATTATTATTATTATTCCATTGCGTTTAATTCGTAAATTTTATTATAGGTATATATGCATTAGAAAAATTATAGTATATCTAAAACATTCGCTAGTATCCACGGTTTCAGGTCCCCATTGCTGCTGTTGAAAGATATTCTCCGCGAATAAAGAGACATTGCAGATAGCCTTCTTTTTTTTTTCTTTTTTTTTTTCTTGGTATCTATCATTAACTCTGCATTTATCACTTCTTCTCTCTCCTTGCTCCATATCTTTAAGGTATTCCCAGACAATCCACGTTAACCTTTCATATCTCATCTCCCAAAACAAACACGAATTGATAACGAAACTTGCCTAGTATATAATCCTGTTTAAAAATCACGGCTCATGATATATCCAATGAATTATAGAGCAACACAAAATTCTGGGTTTGTCTTGAATAACATTTGCTTACCGCCCCAACCAACACTTCCTGACCGAGTTTTCGCGCACTCTGAAGTCGAAGACTCTGGCAAATTCCACATCTTCCAAAAAAAAAAAAAAATGGCGGGGAGCCAGTTTATAGTAATCTTTAAAATGTCTCTTCGTATTTATTTTTATAGTCCCTTAACCGCAAGGGTCACAAAGGTTTACGATTGAGAATCAGCCAACAGTAATGTCTGTCATTATGAAGTGTATCAAGGTCAGTGGACGACTGCAAGGTGTCAACTTCTTTTCACACAAGTTTCTTCAACCCTCTGGACACGAGCAGATGTAAAAGATGCTAAAAAGAAACGTACTGATTGTTTCCCCCTATCTCACTCTCTCTGTTTGTCTGTCTGTCTCTCACTCTCTCTGTCTTTCGGTTTATCTCTGTCTCTGTCTCATTCTCTGTGCTCCTCTCACTTATTCTGTTGCTCTCCCTCTAATTTTGAAAATGAAAAAATAACTTTAATCCAGAACGGATACAGGTTTTCATAAAACAAAATAATTGTTAAACGGTCGTGCTAAAGAAAGAACACAAATAAACATTTGATTATAAATTATAAGTTTAAAACATGTAGATGATAGATGAATACGTTTACTGCTACACCAGGCACATGTTTGTCTTTCGATATGTTGCCTATACCGCTAACGGCTCTGTGAGTTAATTCTACAGCGCATTCTTAAATTAAAGTCGACCAATATCCACTTATAGTACTACTAGCAGCCATACCCAGCTGGTCGATCTAAAAAAAGCGTTCAATTAGAATGGAGCAAAAACAGCATCATGTTTAGATGTAACAGAGTCTATCTTCTTCAATTACTTTAAAGTACTTTCATTAAAAACATTTTGAATTAATGCAGTTGCTGATATAACAGAAGTAGTCTGTATTTATTTAATCGAATTGATAAACATAAGGTATGCTAAAATCAACAAGTGTATCAATCCACGCTAAAACGAACAGATATCTTTTATACATTCTTCTAGTTGTTTTATATGGTTTAGATCGTATGACATGGACTTAAAAATATAAGGTATGCTAAAATCAACAAGAATATTAATTCACACTAAAAAAGAAGCTATATCTTATATACATCATATATATACAGATAGATCAGAAGCTGGTAAACAAACTGAAAATAACTAATCTTAACCAAATGTAACCAATTTGCCCCCACACTTCGATATCAACCGTAATAAATTCTTGAAAGTATTTGAACATTATAGGATACTAGCAGCCATATTCAGCAGGTCGATCAGAAAAAGCGTTCAATTAAAATGAATCAAAAACAGCATCAAGTTTAGATGTAACAGATTCTATCTTCTTCAATTACTTTAAAGTACTTTCATTAAAAACATTTTGAATTAATGCAGTTACTGATATAACAGAAGTCGTCTGTATTTATTCAATCGAAGTTAGCCGAGGACATGAAGGGGTAAAACAGGCAACATGAAAACCCACTTCAGACCACAATTATTTTGGAGTTTTTGAAATTCAATTTGTCAGTTTGCTACCAGGGATGTAAAAGACGACATATTTATAAAGCAATTGATAAGTTTAATGAAAATTGGTTGAATGATCAACTAAAAATAAGAAAGAAAACCGTAAAAATCGCCATTTTTCGCTATTTACGCAGGTTTTTCACTATATAGGTGGACACAATTATCAATTTAAATGACTGTTAAACAATAAACTTATTGTTTGCTACAACTGAATGAACTTTGTCTTAGATTGCTTGAAAATTGAAGGAGTTTTAGTTTAAAATTTGTGTTGAAATCGATTTGTCTTGAAATCGATTTTCGTTTTCGCGGTTTTTCGCTAAATGCAGTGGCGTAGAAATAAAAAAATGAGGTATCGTTGAGCTCGTCATGATGTAAGTAAATGTTGAATTTATCGATTTTTGATCAGCTTTATCGATTATTGATTTTGTTACGCTAAGAACCTATCTCTTATATAGTGCAATGTATAAGCCATGTTTGAGCAAAATTGGTTGGATGGATCTCGAGTGAAAAGGTATCACCCAGACAGACAGACAGACATCCTCTGTTTTATATATGTATATAAAATATAGCACTATGCTAACACATTCTTTTACTTCTAAATACCGTGGCCATAGGGACGTGGACCTTCTGACTCTCCACAACTTCCTATACATTACTGCTCTGTTTGTCATCGTTCAATATTTCCTATGAGTGTCAAATTCACGAAGCCTTTTTTCCTTATTATATTTCTAGGAAAATTTAATCTGTCTTTTTCTGCTACTGATTAAATGTATCCTATTGATTCCATTTTATTTAAACTTCGTTTTTTGTTAGTTTCCAAAAAATGTATTTTCTGGTAATTTTTTTTTTTTTCAAGAATCTATTGCTGGTTTACACTATTTACATTTTTCGGACTATTGTCCTCATCTTTATTGTCATATTCTCGATATTTCGGCCGTTGTACGCGCCGGACTTTTTCAGTTGATATACGTTGGAATTTCGAACCGAAGACTGTATTTCATCCACTGCGGTAGATTATTCTAGTTCCACGTGCTGTGCCTTTTCTGGTATATATTTTCTCGTTCCATAGTAAATAGTTACAATACCTAAACTCAAACATATATAGATCCACAATCGAGAAGTTATCTTTTTCTTGCTATATCTTTTTATTTTTATTTTTGGGGGTTCTCTTTGGTAGGTAAAGGAGATCAGTTTTGTTTTGAATATATCTATCTATCTATCTATATATATATATATATATATATATAACAGACTGTTTGACCAAAACAAGGACTGATCAAAATTCATGATAAAAAAAAAAAGAAAAGCCAAATGAAAACTACAGATTCATTTTCTCCATGAAGTCATTCATTTCTGTAGTTAACTGCTAACAAGCAGAATTTTTTTCTCATGATGATGGCCATTGCTGGTCGAAACTAGTCGAGGAATCTAACTGAAATAATAAAAATGAAAGAATATTGATATACAACGCAGAGTGTTTGAAGATTTTTAATTTTTTAATATTTTATATTGTTCAAAACACACACACACATATTATATATATATATATATATATATATATATATATATATATATATATATATATATATATATATATATATATAAAACATTAGGCAGCATATAATTTATATACAAAGAAATAATCACTCATAGAATCAATCAGCAATTTTAATGCTATTATTGGCGATATCCATCATTCTATGGATTAACAGTATTTTAATGCATACATTATACACTACTGGCGATGGATGTCGCCAATAATAGCATTAATATTGCTGAATTGATTCTATGTGTGATTATTTCTTTGTATATATATATATATATATATATATATATATATATATATATATATATATATATATATATACCGTAATTCTAAAAAATAATAAGCAATATCAGGGGTGCGTATTATGCGCAGCTACAAAAAATCTTTCACAAATTTCCTTAAAATAAAATAAGAATTATAAAACTAAATTAGAATAATATTATTGTATGTTTAAAACCATTTTTTTTAAATAAGAGTAGGAAACACTGGTCGTAATTGAAATGTATAGGGTTTGATTACCAAACAAGGGTGCGTATTATGCATGAGTAAAAGTATTTTCCACATTTTGGTTTCAAGATCATCACAATTAAGGCAAACTAAATGTTTCACAGTTTGTGATTACCGAGCATTAGTAGTTGGGATCATCGCTGCCATATCCCCATTCCTCAAGGTTGGCTCTAGAGCTATTCGGAGACGATTTACGTAGGAACAGAAGGACCCGGCATCACTGGAGTTAGGGCCAGGGATTCTCTAGGAGAGAGAAAGAGTGTGTGAGAGAGAGAGAGTGAGAGAGAGAGAGAGAGAGAATGTATTCCACCTTGCTATGGTAGCTGTATAGCTGCATCACAGGGACAGACATTGGCTAAGGGCTATATTGGTCAGTGGTTAATGGTCAGAGTTGAATTAGACCATGAAAGCTTAACGTTAAAAAGTGCTCAATACACTTATAAAAAGAAAAAAAATATCATGTAGGGCTTTTAAGTATATAAATTAGGATTTCAGCCGATTCGGCCACCTTCGTTTCAACATTTTTGTATCTTCAGTCGATTTCGGTCAATTGATTACATAACGCTTTATTTAAAAAAGAATATTTTTTTTTAAATAAATAAATAAATAAATAAATGAATAAGCGTATGACGTGAGAAGTGGTAGAATCAGAAAAGGAAGAGAAAAGCAAGTATTAGGTTGGTGCAAAAATAATGACGTAAGAATGTCGTTTTTTTTAGCCGTTAAAAATACGTCAAAAAACGACATTATTACGTCATTATTTTTGCACCAACCTAATATATTGGAAATGTACTCTTGTGGTGACGTTAAATGAAATATACATACTTTCTTTTCATTCCACTTCATATGAACTCAAAAGGAACTTTTTTAGTATGCATACAACGCGTCATAATTTCTGATCCCTCATTCAAAAGATTTTTGATCTGGAAATTTTATTATGGCTAATTTTTCTTGTTGACAAAGGTTGCAGATGTTATTATAATTATTGTAAGGTTTTTTTTTTAAATTTTCCAGTTTACAATCAGATCTTTTGTAATTTTTTTCTTTAAATTCCATACATGGCTGGTTAGTCTAGTAGAATTCCTAAGACATTCTAGCTTAAAAGATTACTTGTGATTATACCACCTCTTCTTAAAGTTACCCTCAGTACACCCTATGTATATTTTTATGGACATTTGTATCTATTAATTCTGCTTAATAAATTATTGTTTCAGTTTTAGAAACTTCACCTAATGGACATCGACTTTTGTTCCTACAATTATGAAAAGAAAGTTTCTATATGTAATTTAATCCCCGTTATATTCCCAATACACTTGCTTTTCCCCTCCTTCTCCACCTCACCTTCAACAACACCTCACGTCGTGCTCTTATTTGTTTATTTAAAAAATATAGCATTCATGGAGTTATTTATGTTTTCAAAAAAAAGCGTTAGGAAATGAATTGACGAAACCGCCTGAAGATAGCGAAAGGTTGAAACCAAGGTAGCGGAATCGGCGGATTCTCTTAAATTTAAAATTTATTTATATATATATATATATATATATATATATATATATATAGGGTGCGGCTGGTATTTGAGGACATACAGATTTAAGATTAATACTGCTTCCCACTAACTTCTAATGATTTTATTTTTCAGAAATCAACAATGGCGAACCTTATGATAAGAATTGAAATAAAACGGCATGCTGTGGTTGTAGCATTAAAGGCTGATCATAGCGATTTGCATATTGCACGGTTCCTCAGAATTGCAAGATCATTTGTCCACAAAATACGAAAAGAGTTAGAAGACGCTGACAGTTACCCAATGTCTGTATCAAAACGTAAAAGACATTCTGCACGTTCTGATAAAGTGAGGACATCCGAATTTATTCAGGAAGTCAAGCAGACATTTAATGAAAACCAAGGTCAATCAATGAGGTCAATTGCCAAAAAGCTGCATGTGTCTGAAAAAAAAAAATCAGGAGTGTTCCTGAAGACATTCGATACAAGTCCTAGATTATGAAGAGAGATCAATTTATGTCTGAAAGAACAAAAGAAAACCGTTTAAACAGATCCAAAAGGTTTTTAAACAAACTTAAAATTCCTTCAGAAACTGGTGTGATTTGGTTTTTCTCAGATGAGAAAAAATTTGATCAAGATCGAAAACTTAACAGAAGAAATGACAGATGTCTTTGTTCAGATCCTTCTGAGGTGCCAAGAGTGATGCAAACAAAATTTCCTTCAAGTGTTATGGTATTGGGTGTTGTTAGCAATAAAGAACGTGTTATGCCACCACATTTTTTTCCACAAAGTCTTAGAGTAAATGCTGCTGCTTACACTGGGGTTCTAGAAACAGTTGTCAAGCCCTGGATTGACAACATATGCAACGGCAGGCCTTACATATTTTAACAAGACTCGGCTCCATCCCACAAGGCTCTACGAACACAAGAATGGATGACTGACCATTTGTATGACCACATCACACCCAACATTTGGCCTCCTAACTCTCCAGATCTCAATCCACTCGACTATTATGGGTGAAGCGTTGTTGAGAAGGAGGTTAATAAACAGACTCATAACACCAAAGACACTCTTAAAGTTGCAATAGTTTGAGTAATGTCTGATATAAATAAGAACCAATTAATCAGAGCTTGCAGACGATTTCGACTCCGTGTAGAGGCAGTTATTAATGTTAGTGGTGGTTTTACTGAATAAAATTTAGTAATAGTTATCTAAATTTCATGTGTACTTGCTTGCAATCAAATAAAATTGTATCCATTAGTTCATCAAGTTTTTTCTAATCCATAAAATCTGTCCTCAGATACCAGCTGCACCCTGTATATATATATATATATATATATATATATATATATATATATATATATACATAATTATATGATAGATATATTAGTAATTTTATATATATATATATTTATATATATATATATATATATATATATATATATATATATACAATTATACGATTATAAAACTATTATATAATTCTATACATATATATATATATATATATATATATATATATATAATTACTATTATATAATTTTATGCATATATATATATATATATATATATATATATATATATATATATATATATATATATATATATACAGGGTGTCCATAAATTTCGTGTGCACTTTAAAAATGTATAACTTTATTTGTGTCTGCGATAGAAATAATCTGTAAAAGATGTTATATACAATGTCTTAAAAATAATTATCGGACTTTGTCCATTTCATAATGTGTGACGTCATTAGTTTACATCTGGATGCGCTTTGTGCAGATATGAATGTATGTGACAGATTCAGCATTGCTGAACGAATACTCCACTGTAGCCAAATCGGTTAAAGCACGTCCAGCTAAATGACGGCTTCGTATAGGATACAGGTTCGAATGCTGTTGGAGGACAAATATTTTCTTTGAAAATTTCTCGGACATTTAGGCCGGTAAATGTTGTTTAATACTGTTTATTATAAACAGAGCATTTACTTAAATATTTGTATCTATAAAAAAAATGTATAAACATAAAAATAATTGTGGGACTTTCTCTATTTCATAATATATATATATATATTGTATAATTACTATTCCCGATGAAAATGGCTGGGGTTTCTTTTCAGCATGTGGTATTTGCATAGTGTCTATTGTTCAGATTGTGACTGCCAGTAATTAATCCTGCTGACAATTTTAAATATCTGGGAAATGCTTAACATAGAAAAGAACATGCGACACACAAATTCGAATGCGCATTGGAGCAGCAAATGATGTGGTTCAAAAGCAAAACAAGCACATTAGCTTGTTATATATATATATATATATATATATATATATATATATATATGTATATTATGAAATGGAGAAAGTCCGACAATAATTTAAGACATTTTTATGTTTATATATATATATATATATATATATATATATATAAATATATATATATTAACTTTATATGTATATATATATATTTATATATATATGTATATATATATATATATATATATATATATATATATATATATATATATATATTCATTTTTATTTATTAGTTATATTACACAAGTATCAATTTCTCTTCGTGACATTAATGCGATTTTAATATCATCGTGTGTATTAATGCCTTAATATCCTAGATTTCAGTGAATATATATATACATACATATCTATCTATCGACATATATATATATATATATATATATATTTATATATATATATATATATATATATATATATATATATATGAATAAAGACAAAGGAAAACTTATGTTAGCCGACGCGTGCAGATATATATATATATATATATATATATATATATATATATATTAAGTCATGGAATATATATATATATATATATATATATATATATATATATATATATATATATATTAAGGCATGAGCTATTAAATAATACGGAACTTTTCCGTTTAATAATGTTTTTTTCTTACTTTTTCACATTTTTTTTATGTGGGACGAAGTTATTGAAATAAGAACCTAGGCAAAGGTGATTTGTCGAGCACTTTCGGTTATCGTCAACCGTCATCATGGCTGTATGTTTTGGTTTGAAATATGTTGCTTATTATTTTAGTTTATAGATAATATTTTGGGTATTTAGACGAGATTGTTGGATTAGGTCATTATTACTAAGGAAGGTGTTGGTGTTTATTATTTGAAGTATTAGTTGAACCCATCCTAATTAAAAACCAAAAACGTAACATAAATAAAATTTAATACTGGCAGAAACATAAAGATACTTAATAGTCTCTAAATAAATCTTAACAGCATCCAAATAATAAACCCCAAACCCCTCCTTTTTAATAATGAACTAATCTAGTTAACTGCACTTTTTGCGGGAAGACAGCATAGGGTAATGAAAATGGCCACAAACTTAATAAAAATAAAGTTTTATCGTCAAATGTTTATGTTATTATTAAGATGAGAGAGCAAAGTATTTTTTAAGTATTTTTTTAAATTTTTTAATCCTTTCAAAAACATTAAAATTTTTTGTTAAAATCTTGTTTTGTTTACATCAGCGCGGTGGCATAATAATTACATTGACTTTTTGTCCTTTTTTCCGTTGAAAACAAATTGATTTGGAAATTCTTGTAAAAATCAAATAATTGTCCGATTTTAATGATATTTTCTGAACTTATTCAGAAATGAATTAAATTATTTTTGGATTTTTTTTTAGAAAATTTTGGTAAAAAAAAAAGTTTTTTTTACAAATGTTACCCACTACTTACTTAATTTCATGAAATTTCGTAAAATACTTTTCTATTTCCTGAATTTTTTATTTGTTAAAAGTAGGACTCCTTGGAGATTGTAAATCACCTATTTTTTATTTTTATTTATTTTATTTTTTTCAAATCTGCGCTATTCTAACTGAAAATCTGCTCTGAATTGAAAAATAATAAATGTAATAAAAATATGATATTATTTAATTAGAAAAGGTTTTAATTCCTTTTGTAAATAAGTTATATTAAGGAAACTATTAAAATTAAAATTTTTCCGATGAAAATTGAATTTTCACAAGAATTTTTTCATTTTTTAAAAAATGATAATTATAATAAAATTTAAGTTTAAAAATCGTGTAAAATTTTGCCTACTTCCTGGATGTGATATACCAATTAAGTGGAAACGAAATTTACGAATACAAAACTGAAAAGATTAATAAACATAGTTACACTATTCTATTTTTAAAATATTTTTTTTTATTTTTACTTAATATGTTCCTTCTTTTCGGCTATGGTAGGCTCACATTGACATTATTATGAAAAGGTCACGTGATCTAATAATTTTGTCCTTTTACAGAAAAATTCGCTCCTTACTATTTACGTTTCAACAAGTTTTCCCTTAAGCATTAAAAGTTTAAAATTTAAAGTTTTACTTTTTCAATTACTATTTCGCTGAATATTTTTATTTTATGGATTTTGCATTAGTGTGGGAATACTTCAATTGAGTAAATTTTTAAAAACTTTTTTAAGGAGAAACAAAAAATCTTTTTTGTTCGTAACTTATTTTTTTAAATTTTTGTCTGTTTATTCTTTTAATGAGAGTTATTTTGATAAAGACGTTTAATTTAATTTTAAAATTAATGTTTAATAAATTTAAATTATTTTAAAAATTTATTTCCTTCTTATTTTAAATTAGTTTTCGGAAATTTATGTCAATTTGAGTCATCCATAACTAGCAGTCATCACTTCTTTATTCAATCGTACACCTCAGTAAACAAGACCAATCATTAACTAATCGTCGTATGTTAACTTTTTAAGCTATAAGTAAGTAATATGTATTTCAAATCAGATTGATTTAACTTTATATTTTCTAATTTTACTCAAATAACGTGTCAGAAATATATATATATATATATATATATATATATATATATATATATATATATATATATACAGGGGAAGAATTTTAAAATCGATAAATTTGTCTTGTTTACAAATTTCTTAAAATTACGAAAATGGCCGAATTAAAAAAAAAACTTTAAGAAATGGAAATTAAATTTAACATTCCAATCTATCAGGTCATCCGATAAGTTCTGTCCGAATTTTACCTTTTTTTAAAATGAACGAAATTTAAAGAGTATTTTATAATGTCTAATGGAGCTGAACATTATTTTTATGTTTAGATGCATTAAAACTGATCAAATTTTATTTCAGAGAAGAATAAAATAAAATTTTGTTTGATTAAAACCCTGCTAACATGAAGTACCCAAGAAGCATTTGAGGCACATAATGCTTTATGATTTCAAGAAAGGAAACTCAGCAGCCGAAGCGGCTAGAAACATTCACTCAGTTTATGGAGAGGAATGTATGAATGAAAGAACTTGCAGAAGATGATTTGCAAAATTCAGAAGTGGAGATTTCACCCTTGAAGATGAAGATCGAACCGGACGTCCAGTTGAGTTTGATGAAAAGCTTCTAGAAGCAGCCCTTGAGGAAAATCCTGCTTCATCAGTTGAGGAATTGGCAGTGGTTCTCAGTTCAAACCATACAACTGTTCATCGTCATCTTCAGCAACTTGGAAAAGTTCCTAAACTTGGAAAATGGGTGCCTCATGAATTGTCTGAAAACAACCTCAAATCCCGAGTTGACATCTGCTCTTCTCTCCATTCTCGCCAACTTGTTTCACCTTTTTGGGATAGACTTGTGACTGGCGACGAAAAATGGATCTTTTATCGAAATGTTAAGCGTCATAGACAGTGGCTTGGTAAAGGGGAAGGACCCCAGTCAGAGCCGAGGTGGGAACTTCATGGACAAAAAGTTCTTCTTTCAATCTGGTGGGATCGCCAAGGAATAATCCACTTTGAATTCTTACCACCTAATGCAACAATTAATGCTCAAATATACTGTCAGCAATTAGAGCGTTTGAACCAAGCTTTGAGAAAAAAATGACCTGCTCTACTGAATCGAAAAGAGGTGATGTTTCATCAGGACAATGCGCGACCCCACACAGCAAGAATCACCTCACAAAAGATCGAACAACTTGGTTGGGAGAAAATTCCTCATCCACCTTATTTCCCCGATCTTGCTCCTTCAGACTACCATTTGTTTCGTAGCTTACAGAATAATTTGGAAGAAACAGCTTTTGTAACACAGGAAGAGGTTAAAACTGACATTTGTGATATCTTCGAATCAAAGCCAAAAGAATTTTACATAATGGAATTTGGAAGCTTGTTAATAGATGATAGGAAGTCATAGATAATCAGGGAAAAAACATTGTTGATTGAATCTGTAATTAAATGTAACATTTGGTCACTTGTTTTCTTTATTCAAAATTCGGACAGAACTTATTGGATGAGCTGATATATAATTTCTATCTGTAATACACCAGAATATTTTATTTACTGGAAATAATGAATTTAATCCTTTAGATTTCAATTAAAGCTAAAATGAAATCTTCAAGAATGATTTTTCCTTTTTAAAAAAATCATTTTAAACTTTAGGTATCGAAAGCTAATGCAACAACACTGTCTAAATACCAAAATATCACCCATAAAACTAAAATAATAAACAACTTATTTCAAATCAAAACAGGCAATTTTTTACGTACTTATTCTGTGAATAAACAAGTCAGTGACTGAGAGAACTCAATTCAGGAAAGGGGAAGAGCCTTGTAATATTAGTAGTATTAGTCATTGTTTACAAATTCGCAATTATCTTCCCAGAGTGCACAATCGAATGTAAGTTTTTTCGGGTGCGTATATATTGTCATCTACAGACAGTCTGTTTCGCTGTATCATAGCTGATCAGTGTGAATAGATATCCGATTGATTCAAGCCGGGAACGAAACCCGATTTATTCGGCATATATATATATATATATATATATAGATAGATAGATAGATAGATAGATAGATAGATAGATACGAGAGGCCATCCGAAGTATCAGGACTGTAAAAAGAAACCCCATATCAATTCGTC
This sequence comes from Acanthosepion lycidas, assembly GCA_963932145.1. Lineage (NCBI taxonomy): Eukaryota > Metazoa > Mollusca > Cephalopoda > Sepiida > Sepiidae > Acanthosepion > Acanthosepion lycidas. The sequence continues at coordinate 23,724,253 of OZ010609.1, read as the reverse complement.
ATCTAATCTCCTCCGAAGGAGTCCCGTTCTGAAGACACACACTTTATCCACCGTCGGCCACACTCATGCTTGGAAGTCCTCTTTTGGGGGGAAGGGGGAGGATAGAAAAGGTGCTTCGTTGCATTGTCTTGGATTACCTCGACGTCTTGAAATTTTGTTCCTTATCAATTGCGATTCGAGTCTTGAATATGAAAATTCACAAGGCGCTAAATCTGGGTAATATATATATATATATGAAAATTTCTCCGAATTAATCAGTAGAGAGACAATATTTATGAATAAAAATGACAATAGGAAAACTGGTAATTGCTGACGCGTTTCGTTCAATGTGGACTTTATCAAAGCAAAATACGAAAATGAAATTAAATGAACAAAGTAACTAATAAAAACAAAAAATTAAATATATGAAAAATATGAAAATAGCGTTTCTCTCCATTCCAGTTGCTAGGTACATTCTGTTTTTGTTTTTACTAATTACTTTGTTCATTTAATTTCATTTTCGTATTTTGCTTTAATAAAGTCCACATTGGCCGAAACGTGTCAGCAATTACCAGTTTTCCTATTGTCATTTTTATTCATATATATATATATATATATATATATATATATATATATATTATAAATTAATTGATTTAAAATATGGTTTTTTCGCTACACAGTTCTAAACATGTTTCAAAAATGGAAGCTAAAAGCTTCGAATTTAATTTTGTAATCAATTCAATTTAAAGACATTAGTTCTATTTCATCCTCAATCGAATTTTGGAGTAACTTATTACTGGGTTTTAAAGGCACAGCAAAAATCTCAATTCACGTTTCCAAGGGTACAGAGAAACGGATTCATCTAGACAAGGGGTGATTGCGAGTTTGTTATCACTGTTTTTTGTTGTATCAGTTATTAGTTACGTTTTGGTAGAAGTGGAGATGTATTTTTCAATGAATTCTGACATCCCTTAAACGCAAGTCGTCTGGATTTTTTTAAACTTATTGTTAACGGCAAAAATTCTTACGGCATTTTTTTTCTATTTGAATACTTAAAGATTTTTGAGGGTGTTTCGGTTAGAATACGTTTTATTTAACTACGATTTTAAATTCAGTGCTCAATTCATGGAAAGGAAGAGCCTTATAATTGAATAAACACACAAAAAGAACATTATTTTACCAACGCGTTTCGTCCTCTGACTTACTTCTCAAGTTAAATGTCGTCATTTTATCTTTATTCATATAGTCCTTTTACAGATATATTTTATTCATACCTGACTTTGTTAAATGATATTAATTATTGTAATATGATTTTATATTCACAAATCATTATTTTTTATGACAAGAATATTACATTTCTTTTATTGTTAATGTCTAAATGAGAAACATATTTCTAGGATAAGCTTTTAGTGGTACAAAATGTCATGGCAGATGTTAATTCACTGAAACATATTTGATTATTCATTAACAGACTCTCTCAAGCAAGCCTTTATTCTGTTGACCTTCATCGATGGCAAAACTCAGAAATGTATTTAAAAAACGAACACATGTTGTGAAAGATACATTACGTTATTCATCCAAAGGCCACATAGCAATGTCCTTCCTTTCTTCATAGATTGTTTCATTTTTTTTTATATCTTGGATTAAATTTTATTGTTTCAAACCCACTCCTCCCTTTTCTCCTTTCATTCCACACATTTATTCGAACCTCGCTTCTATCTTTCCTTACTGTCAATACTTACAACCTTGCTTCCTTCATTTTTTTCCTAATTATTCCAAAATACCTCTCTTCTTACTTGCTTTTATTCATTACAAAATCGCTTCCTTCTTTTCTCCCTCTACTTCTTTCCAACCTCACTTCCTTTTGTTCCACCTCTTCTTCCAAACCTCGCTTCCTTCTTACTTGTTCCCATTCATTCCAAAATCGCTTCCTTCTTTTCACCCATCCATTCTTTCAAACCTCACTTCCTACTTTTCTTCCTCCCAATCTTTCCTACCTCGCTTCCTTCTTTTCTTTTTACCCTTGTTTCCAACGTCACTCTCTTCATTTCTTCCTCCCCATCTTTCCAACCTCGCTACCTTCTTACTTGTTCCCATTCATTCCAAAATCGCTTCCTTCTTTTCACCCAACCATTCTTTACAACCTTGATTCCTTCTTTTCTTCTTCCCCTTCTATCCAACCTCACTTCCTTCTTTTCTTCTTCCCCTTCTATCCAACCTCACTTCCTTCTTTTCTTCTTCCCCTTCTATCCAACCTCACTTCCTTCTTTTCTTCTTCCCCTTCTATCCAACCTCACTTCATTCTTTTCTTCTTCCCCTTCTATCCAACCTCACTTCCTTCTTTTCTTCTTCCCCTTCTATCCAACCCCAATTCCTTCTTTTCTTCTTCCCCTTCTATCCAACCTCACTTCCTTCTTTCCTTCTTCCCCTTCTATCCAACCTCACTTCCTTCTTTTCTTCTTCCCCTTCTATCCAACCTCACTTCCTTCTTTTCTTCTTCCCCTTCTATCCAACCTCACTTCCTTCTTTTCTTCTTCCCCTTCTATCCAACCTCTCTTCCTTCTTTTCTTCTTCCCCTTCTATCCAACCTCACTTCCTTCTTTTATTCTTTCCATTCTTTCCAACCTCGCCTTCTTTTCACTTGCCCCCATTCATTCCAAATTCGCTTCCTTATTTTCACCCATTCATTCCAAACTCAATTGATACTTTTCTCCCAACTTCTTTCCTACCTCGCTTCCTTCTTGTCTTCCTCCCCATCTTTCCAACCTCGCTTCCTTCTTATTTGCTCCCATTAATTCCAAACTCACTCACTTCTTTTCACTCACCCATTCTTTCCTACCTCAATTCCTTCTTTTCTCCTCACTTCTTTCCTACCTGGCTTGCTTCTTGTCTTCCTCCCCATCTTTCCAACCTCGCTTCCTTCTTATTTGCTCCCATTAATCCCAAACTCACTCACTTCTTTTCACTCACCCATTCTTTCCTACCTCAATTCCTTCTTTTCTTCTCTCTTCTTTCCTACCTCGCTTGCTTCTTGTCTTCCTCCCCATCTTTCCAACATCGCTTCCTTCTTATTTGCACCCATTAATTCCAAACTCACTCACTTCTGTTCATTCACCCATTCTTTTCTACCTCAATTCCTTCTTTTCTTCTCTCTTCTTTCCTACCTCGCTTGCTTCTTGTCTTCCTCCCCATCTTTCCAACCTCGCATCCTTCTTATTTGCTCCCATTAATTCCTAACTCACTCACTTCTTTTCACTCACCCATTCTTTCCTACCTCAATTCCTTCTTTTCTTCTCTCTTCTTTCCTACCTCGCTTGCTTCTTGTCTTCCTCCCCATCTTTCCAACCTCGCTTCCTTCTTATTTGCTCCCATTAATTCCAAACTCACTCACTTCTGTCCACTCACCCATTCTTTCCTACCTCAATTCCTTCTTTTCTTCTCTCTTCTTTCCTACCTCGCTTGCTTCTTGTCTTCCCCCATCTTTCCAACCTCGCTTCCTTCTTATTTGCTCCCATTAATTCCAAACTCACTCACTTCTTTTCACTCACCCATTCTTTCCTACCTCAATTCCTTCTTTTCTTCTCTCTTCTTTCCTACCTCGCTTGCTTCTTGTATTCCTCCCGATCTTTCCAACCTCGCTTCCTTCTTATTTGCTCCCATTAATCCCAAACTCACTCACTTCTTTTCACTCACCCATTCTTTCCTACCTCAATTCCTTCTTTTCTTCTCTCTTCTTTCCTACCTCGCTTGCTTCTTGTCTTCCTCCCCATCTTTCCAACCTCGCTTCCTTCTTATTTGCTCCCATTAATTCCAAACTCACTCACTTCTTTTCACTCACCCATTCTTTCCTACCTCAATTCCTTCTTTTATTCTCTCTTCTTTCCTACGTCTTACTTGCTTTTATTCATTACAAAATCGCTTCCTTCTTTTCTCCCTCTACTTCTTTCCAACCTCACTTCCTTTTGTTCCACCTCTTCTTCCAAACCTCGCTTCCTTCTTACTTGTTCCCATTCATTCCAAAATCGCTTCCTTCTTTTCACCCATCCATTCTTTCAAACCTCACTTCCTACTTTTCTTCCTCCCAATCTTTCCTACCTCGCTTCCTTCTTTTCTTTTTACCCTTGTTTCCAACGTCACTCTCTTCATTTCTTCCTCCCCATCTTTCCAACCTCGCTACCTTCTTACTTGTTCCCATTCATTCCAAAATCGCTTCCTTCTTTTCACCCAACCATTCTTTACAACCTTGCTTCCTTCTTTTCTTCTTCCCCTTCTATCCAACCTCACTTCCTTCTTTTCTTCTTCCCCTTCTATCCAACCTCACTTCCTTCTTTTCTTCTTCCCCTTCTATCCAACCTCACTTCCTTCTTTTCTTCTTCCCCTTCTATCCAACCTCACTTCCTTCTTTTCTTCTTCCCCTTCTATCCAACCTCACTTCCTTCTTTTCTTCTTCCCCTTCTATCCAACCCCAATTCCTTCTTTTCTTCTTCCCCTTCTATCCAACCTCACTTCCTTCTTTTCTTCTTCCCCTTCTATCCAACCTCACTTCCTTCTTTTCTTCTTCCCCTTCTATCCAACCTCACTTCCTTCTTTTCTTCTTCCCCTTCTATCCAACCTCTCTTCCTTCTTTTCTTCTTCCCCTTCTATCCAACCTCACTTCCTTCTTTTCTTCTTCCCCTTCTATCCAACCTCACTTCCTTCTTTTCTTCTTCCCCTTCTATCCAACCTCACTTCCTTCTTTTCTTCTTCCCCTTCTATCCAACCTCACTTCCTTCTTTTCTTCTTCCCCTTCTATCCAACCTCACTTCCTTCTTTTCTTCTTCCCCTTCTATCCAACCTCACTTCCTTCTTTTCTTTTTCCCCTTCTATCCAACCTCACTTCCTTCTTTTCTTCTTCCCCTTCTATCCAACCTCACTTCCTTCTTTTCTTCTTCCCCTTCTATCCAACCTCACTTCCTTCTTTTCTTCTTCCCCTTCCATCCAACCTCACTTCATTCTTTTCTTCTTCCCCTTCTATCCAACCTCACTTCCTTCTTTTCTTCTTCCCCTTCTATCCAACCCCACTTCCTTCTTTTCTTCTTCCCCTTCTATCCAACCTCACTTCCTTCTTTTCTTCTTCCCCTTCTATCCAACCTCACTTCCTTCTTTTCTTCTTCCCCTTCTATCCAACCTCACTTCCTTCTTTTCTTCTTCCCCTTCTATCCAACCTCACTTCCTTCTTTTCTTCTTCCCCTTCTATCCAACCTCTCTTCCTTCTTTTCTTCTTCCCCTTCTATCCAACCTCACTTCCTTCTTTTATTCTTTCCATTCTTTCCAACCTCGCCTTCTTTTCACTTGCCCCCATTCATTCCAAATTCGCTTCCTTATTTTCACCCATTCATTCCAAACTCAATTGATACTTTTCTCCCAACTTCTTTCCTACCTCGCTTCCTTCTTGTCTTCCTCCCCATCTTTCCAACCTCGCTTCCTTCTTATTTGCTCCCATTAATTCCAAACTCACTCACTTCTTTTCACTCACCCATTCTTTCCTACCTCAATTCCTTCTTTTCTCCTCACTTCTTTCCTACCTGGCTTGCTTCTTGTCTTCCTCCCCATCTTTCCAACCTCGCTTCCTTCTTATTTGCTCCCATTAATCCCAAACTCACTCACTTCTTTTCACTCACCCATTCTTTCCTACCTCAATTCCTTCTTTTCTTCTCTCTTCTTTCCTACCTCGCTTGCTTCTTGTCTTCCTCCCCATCTTTCCAACATCGCTTCCTTCTTATTTGCACCCATTAATTCCAAACTCACTCACTTCTGTTCATTCACCCATTCTTTTCTACCTCAATTCCTTCTTTTCTTCTCTCTTCTTTCCTACCTCGCTTGCTTCTTGTCTTCCTCCCCATCTTTCCAACCTCGCATCCTTCTTATTTGCTCCCATTAATTCCTAACTCACTCACTTCTTTTCACTCACCCATTCTTTCCTACCTCAATTCCTTCTTTTCTTCTCTCTTCTTTCCTACCTCGCTTGCTTCTTGTCTTCCTCCCCATCTTTCCAACCTCGCTTCCTTCTTATTTGCTCCCATTAATTCCAAACTCACTCACTTCTGTCCACTCACCCATTCTTTCCTACCTCAATTCCTTCTTTTCTTCTCTCTTCTTTCCTACCTCGCTTGCTTCTTGTCTTCCCCCATCTTTCCAACCTCGCTTCCTTCTTATTTGCTCCCATTAATTCCAAACTCACTCACTTCTTTTCACTCACCCATTCTTTCCTACCTCAATTCCTTCTTTTCTTCTCTCTTCTTTCCTACCTCGCTTGCTTCTTGTATTCCTCCCGATCTTTCCAACCTCGCTTCCTTCTTATTTGCTCCCATTAATCCCAAACTCACTCACTTCTTTTCACTCACCCATTCTTTCCTACCTCAATTCCTTCTTTTCTTCTCTCTTCTTTCCTACCTCGCTTGCTTCTTGTCTTCCTCCCCATCTTTCCAACCTCGCTTCCTTCTTATTTGCTCCCATTAATTCCAAACTCACTCACTTCTTTTCACTCACCCATTCTTTCCTACCTCAATTCCTTCTTTTATTCTCTCTTCTTTCCTACGTCTTACTTGCTTTTATTCATTACAAAATCGCTTCCTTCTTTTCTCCCTCTACTTCTTTCCAACCTCACTTCCTTTTGTTCCACCTCTTCTTCCAAACCTCGCTTCCTTCTTACTTGTTCCCATTCATTCCAAAATCGCTTCCTTCTTTTCACCCATCCATTCTTTCAAACCTCACTTCCTACTTTTCTTCCTCCCAATCTTTCCTACCTCGCTTCCTTCTTTTCTTTTTACCCTTGTTTCCAACGTCACTCTCTTCATTTCTTCCTCCCCATCTTTCCAACCTCGCTACCTTCTTACTTGTTCCCATTCATTCCAAAATCGCTTCCTTCTTTTCACCCAACCATTCTTTACAACCTTGCTTCCTTCTTTTCTTCTTCCCCTTCTATCCAACCTCACTTCCTTCTTTTCTTCTTCCCCTTCTATCCAACCTCACTTCCTTCTTTTCTTCTTCCCCTTCTATCCAACCTCACTTCCTTCTTTTCTTCTTCCCCTTCTATCCAACCTCACTTCCTTCTTTTCTTCTTCCCCTTCTATCCAACCTCACTTCCTTCTTTTCTTCTTCCCCTTCTATCCAACCCCAATTCCTTCTTTTCTTCTTCCCCTTCTATCCAACCTCACTTCCTTCTTTTCTTCTTCCCCTTCTATCCAACCTCACTTCCTTCTTTTCTTCTTCCCCTTCTATCCAACCTCACTTCCTTCTTTTCTTCTTCCCCTTCTATCCAACCTCACTTCCTTCTTTTCTTCTTCCCCTTCTATCCAACCTCTCTTCCTTCTTTTCTTCTTCCCCTTCTATCCAACCTCACTTCCTTCTTTTCTTCTTCCCCTTCTATCCAACCTCACTTCCTTCTTTTCTTCTTCCCCTTCTATCCAACCTCACTTCCTTCTTTTCTTCTTCCCCTTCTATCCAACCTCACTTCCTTCTTTTCTTCTTCCCCTTCTATCCAACCTCACTTCCTTCTTTTCTTCTTCCCCTTCTATCCAACCTCACTTCCTTCTTTTCTTTTTCCCCTTCTATCCAACCTCACTTCCTTCTTTTCTTCTTCCCCTTCTATCCAACCTCACTTCCTTCTTTTCTTCTTCCCCTTCTATCCAACCTCACTTCCTTCTTTTCTTCTTCCCCTTCCATCCAACCTCACTTCATTCTTTTCTTCTTCCCCTTCTATCCAACCTCACTTCCTTCTTTTCTTCTTCCCCTTCTATCCAACCCCACTTCCTTCTTTTCTTCTTCCCCTTCTATCCAACCTCACTTCCTTCTTTTCTTCTTCCCCTTCTATCCAACCTCACTTCCTTCTTTTCTTCTTCCCCTTCTATCCAACCTCACTTCCTTCTTTTCTTCTTCCCCTTCTATCCAACCTCACTTCCTTCTTTTCTTCTTCCCCTTCTATCCAACTTCACTTCCTTCTTTTCTTCTTCCCCTTCTATCCAACCCCACTTCCTTCTTTTATTCTTATCATTCTTTCCAACCTCGCCTTCTTTTCACTTGCCCCCATTCATTCCAAATTCGCTTCCTTATTTTCACCCATTCATTCCAAACTCAATTGATACTTTTCTCCCAACTTCTTTCCTACCTCGCTTCCTTCTTGTCTTCCTCCCCATCTTTCCAACCTCGCTTCCTTCTTATTTGCTCCCATTAATTCCAAACTCACTCACTTCTTTTCACTCACCCATTCTTTCCTACCTCAATTCCTTCTTTTCTCCTCTCTTCTTTCCTACCTGGCTTGCTTCTTGTCTTCCTCCCCATCTTTCCAACCTCGCTTCCTTCTTATTTGCTCCCATTAATCCCAAACTCACTCACTTCTTTTCACTCACCCATTCTTTCCTACCTCAATTCCTTCTTTTCTTCTCTCTTCTTTCCTACCTCGCTTGCTTCTTGTCTTCCTCCCCATCTTTCCAACATCGCTTCCTTCTTATTTGCACCCATTAATTCCAAACTCACTCACTTCTGTTCATTCACCCATTCTTTTCTACCTCAATTCCTTCTTTTCTTCTCTCTTCTTTCCTACCTCGCTTGCTTCTTGTCTTCCTCCCCATCTTTCCAACCTCGCTTCCTTCTTATTTGCTCCCATTAATTCCTAACTCACTCACTTCTTTTCACTCACCCATTCTTTCCTACCTCAATTCCTTCTTTTCTTCTCTCTTCTTTCCTACCTCGCTTGCTTCTTGTCTTCCTCCCCATCTTTCCAACCTCGCTTCCTTCTTATTTGCTCCCATTAATTCCAAACTCACTCACTTCTGTCCACTCACCCATTCTTTCCTACCTCAATTCCTTCTTTTCTTCTCTCTTCTTTCCTACCTCGCTTGCTTCTTGTCTTCCCCCATCTTTCCAACCTCGCTTCCTTCTTATTTGCTCCCATTAATTCCAAACTCACTCACTTCTTTTCACTCACCCATTCTTTCCTACCTCAATTCCTTCTTTTCTTCTCTCTTCTTTCCTACCTCGCTTGCTTCTTGTCTTCCTCCCCATCTTTCCAACATCGCTTCCTTCTTATTTGCTCCCATTAATTCCTAACTCACTCACTTCTTTTCACTCACCCATTCTTTCCTACCTCAATTCCTTCTTTTCTTCTCTCTTCTTTCCTACCTCGCTTGCTTCTTGTCTTCCTCCCGATCTTTCCAACCTCGCTTCCTTCTTATTTGCTCCCATTAATCCCAAACTCACTCACTTCTTTTCACTCACCCATTCTTTCCTACCTCAATTCCTTCTTTTCTTCTCTCTTCTTTCCTACCTCGCTTGCTTCTTGTCTTCCTCCCCATCTTTCCAACCTCGCTTCCTTCTTATTTGCTCCCATTAATTCCAAACTCACTCACTTCTTTTCACTCACCCATTCTTTCCTACCTCAATTCCTTCTTTTCTTCTCTCTTCTTTCCTACCTCGCTTGCTTCTTGTATTCCTCCCGATCTTTCCAACCTCGCTTCCTTCTTATTTGCTCCCATTAATCCCAAACTCACTCACTTCTTTTCACTCACCCATTCTTTCCTACCTCAATTCCTTCTTTTCTTCTCTCTTCTTTCCTACCTCGCTTGCTTCTTGTCTTCCTCCCCATCTTTCCAACCTCGCTTCCTTCTTATTTGCTCCCATTAATTCCAAACTCACTCACTTCTTTTCACTCACCCATTCTTTCCTACCTCAATTCCTTCTTTTATTCTCTCTTCTTTCCTACGTCTTACTTGCTTTTATTCATTACAAAATCGCTTCCTTCTTTTCTCCCTCTACTTCTTTCCAACCTCACTTCCTTTTGTTCCACCTCTTCTTCCAAACCTCGCTTCCTTCTTACTTGTTCCCATTCATTCCAAAATCGCTTCCTTCTTTTCACCCATCCATTCTTTCAAACCTCACTTCCTACTTTTCTTCCTCCCAATCTTTCCTACCTCGCTTCCTTCTTTTCTTTTTACCCTTGTTTCCAACGTCACTCTCTTCATTTCTTCCTCCCCATCTTTCCAACCTCGCTACCTTCTTATTTGCTCCCATTAATTCCTAACTCACTCACTTCTTTTCACTCACCCATTCTTTCCTACCTCAATTCCTTCTTTTCTTCTCTCTTCTTTCCTACCTCGCTTGCTTCTTGTCTTCCTCCCCATCTTTCCAACCTCGCTTCCTTCTTATTTGCTCCCATTAATTCCAAACTCACTCACTTCTGTCCACTCACCCATTCTTTCCTACCTCAATTCCTTCTTTTCTTCTCTCTTCTTTCCTACCTCGCTTGCTTCTTGTCTTCCCCCATCTTTCCAACCTCGCTTCCTTCTTATTTGCTCCCATTAATTCCAAACTCACTCACTTCTTTTCACTCACCCATTCTTTCCTACCTCAATTCCTTCTTTTCTTCTCTCTTCTTTCCTACCTCGCTTGCTTCTTGTCTTCCTCCCCATCTTTCCAACATCGCTTCCTTCTTATTTGCTCCCATTAATTCCTAACTCACTCACTTCTTTTCACTCACCCATTCTTTCCTACCTCAATTCCTTCTTTTCTTCTCTCTTCTTTCCTACCTCGCTTGCTTCTTGTCTTCCTCCCGATCTTTCCAACCTCGCTTCCTTCTTATTTGCTCCCATTAATCCCAAACTCACTCACTTCTTTTCACTCACCCATTCTTTCCTACCTCAATTCCTTCTTTTCTTCTCTCTTCTTTCCTACCTCGCTTGCTTCTTGTCTTCCTCCCCATCTTTCCAACCTCGCTTCCTTCTTATTTGCTCCCATTAATTCCAAACTCACTCACTTCTTTTCACTCACCCATTCTTTCCTACCTCAATTCCTTCTTTTCTTCTCTCTTCTTTCCTACCTCGCTTGCTTCTTGTATTCCTCCCGATCTTTCCAACCTCGCTTCCTTCTTATTTGCTCCCATTAATCCCAAACTCACTCACTTCTTTTCACTCACCCATTCTTTCCTACCTCAATTCCTTCTTTTCTTCTCTCTTCTTTCCTACCTCGCTTGCTTCTTGTCTTCCTCCCCATCTTTCCAACCTCGCTTCCTTCTTATTTGCTCCCATTAATTCCAAACTCATTCACTTCTTTTCACTCACCCATTCTTTCCTACCTCAATTCCTTCTTTTATTCTCTCTTCTTTCCTACGTCTTACTTGCTTTTATTCATTACAAAATCGCTTCCTTCTTTTCTCCCTCTACTTCTTTCCAACCTCACTTCCTTTTGTTCCACCTCATCTTCCAAACCTCGCTTCCTTCTTACTTGTTCCCATTCATTCCAAAATCGCTTCCTTCTTTTCACCCATCCATTCTTTCAAACCTCACTTCCTACTTTTCTTCCTCCCAATCTTTCCTACCTCGCTTCCTTCTTTTCTTTTTACCCTTGTTTCCAACGTCACTCTCTTCATTTCTTCCTCCCCATCTTTCCAACCTCGCTACCTTCTTACTTGTTCCCATTCATTCCAAAATCGCTTCCTTCTTTTCACCCAACCATTCTTTACAACCTTGCTTCCTTCTTTTCTTCTTCCCCTTCTATCCAACCTCACTTCCTTCTTTTCTTCTTCCCCTTCTATCCAACCTCACTTCCTTCTTTTCTTCTTCCCCTTCTATCCAACCTCACTTCCTTCTTTTCTTCTTCCCCTTCTATCCAACCTCACTTCCTTCTTTTCTTCTTCCCCTTCTATCCAACCTCACTTCCTTCTTTTCTTCTTCCCCTTCTATCCAACCCCAATTCCTTCTTTTCTTCTTCCCCTTCTATCCAACCTCACTTCCTTCTTTTCTTCTTCCCCTTCTATCCAACCTCACTTCCTTCTTTTCTTCTTCCCCTTCTATCCAACCTCACTTCCTTCTTTTCTTCTTCCCCTTCTATCCAACCTCACTTCCTTCTTTTCTTCTTCCCCTTCTATCCAACCTCTCTTCCTTCTTTTCTTCTTCCCCTTCTATCCAACCTCACTTCCTTCTTTTCTTCTTCCCCTTCTATCCAACCTCACTTCCTTCTTTTCTTCTTCCCCTTCTATCCAACCTCACTTCCTTCTTTTCTTCTTCCCCTTCTATCCAACCTCACTTCCTTCTTTTCTTCTTCCCCTTCTATCCAACCTCACTTCCTTCTTTTCTTCTTCCCCTTCTATCCAACCTCACTTCCTTCTTTTCTTTTTCCCCTTCTATCCAACCTCACTTCCTTCTTTTCTTCTTCCCCTTCTATCCAACCTCACTTCCTTCTTTTCTTCTTCCCCTTCTATCCAACCTCACTTCCTTCTTTTCTTCTTCCCCTTCCATCCAACCTCACTTCATTCTTTTCTTCTTCCCCTTCTATCCAACCTCACTTCCTTCTTTTCTTCTTCCCCTTCTATCCAACCCCACTTCCTTCTTTTCTTCTTCCCCTTCTATCCAACCTCACTTCCTTCTTTTCTTCTTCCCCTTCTATCCAACCTCACTTCCTTCTTTTCTTCTTCCCCTTCTATCCAACCTCACTTCCTTCTTTTCTTCTTCCCCTTCTATCCAACCTCACTTCCTTCTTTTCTTCTTCCCCTTCTATCCAACTTCACTTCCTTCTTTTCTTCTTCCCCTTCTATCCAACCCCACTTCCTTCTTTTATTCTTTCCATTCTTTCCAACCTCGCCTTCTTTTCACTTGCCCCCATTCATTCCAAATTCGTTTCCTTATTTTCACCCATTCATTCCAAACTCAATTGATACTTTTCTCCCAACTTCTTTCCTACCTCGCTTCCTTCTTGTCTTCCTCCCCATCTTTCCAACCTCGCTTCCTTCTTATTTGCTCCCATTAATTCCAAACTCACTCACTTCTTTTCACTCACCCATTCTTTCCTACCTCAATTCCTTCTTTTCTCCTCTCTTCTTTCCTACCTGGCTTGCTTCTTGTCTTCCTCCCCATCTTTCCAACCTCGCTTCCTTCTTATTTGCTCCCATTAATCCCAAACTCACTCACTTCTTTTCACTCACCCATTCTTTCCTACCTCAATTCCTTCTTTTCTTCTCTCTTCTTTCCTACCTCGCTTGCTTCTTGTCTTCCTCCCCATCTTTCCAACATCGCTTCCTTCTTATTTGCACCCATTAATTCCAAACTCACTCACTTCTGTTCATTCACCCATTCTTTTCTACCTCAATTCCTTCTTTTCTTCTCTCTTCTTTCCTACCTCGCTTGCTTCTTGTCTTCCTCCCCATCTTTCCAACCTCGCTTCCTTCTTATTTGCTCCCATTAATTCCTAACTCACTCACTTCTTTTCACTCACCCATTCTTTCCTACCTCAATTCCTTCTTTTCTTCTCTCTTCTTTCCTACCTCGCTTGCTTCTTGTCTTCCTCCCCATCTTTCCAACCTCGCTTCCTTCTTATTTGCTCCCATTAATTCCAAACTCACTCACTTCTGTCCACTCACCCATTCTTTCCTACCTCAATTCCTTCTTTTCTTCTCTCTTCTTTCCTACCTCGCTTGCTTCTTGTCTTCCCCCATCTTTCCAACCTCGCTTCCTTCTTATTTGCTCCCATTAATTCCAAACTCACTCACTTCTTTTCACTCACCCATTCTTTCCTACCTCAATTCCTTCTTTTCTTCTCTCTTCTTTCCTACCTCGCTTGCTTCTTGTCTTCCTCCCCATCTTTCCAACATCGCTTCCTTCTTATTTGCTCCCATTAATTCCTAACTCACTCACTTCTTTTCACTCACCCATTCTTTCCTACCTCAATTCCTTCTTTTCTTCTCTCTTCTTTCCTACCTCGCTTGCTTCTTGTCTTCCTCCCGATCTTTCCAACCTCGCTTCCTTCTTATTTGCTCCCATTAATCCCAAACTCACTCACTTCTTTTCACTCACCCATTCTTTCCTACCTCAATTCCTTCTTTTCTTCTCTCTTCTTTCCTACCTCGCTTGCTTCTTGTCTTCCTCCCCATCTTTCCAACCTCGCTTCCTTCTTATTTGCTCCCATTAATTCCAAACTCACTCACTTCTTTTCACTCACCCATTCTTTCCTACCTCAATTCCTTCTTTTCTTCTCTCTTCTTTCCTACGTCGCTTGCTTCTTGTCTTCCTCCCCATCTTTCCAACATCGCTTCCTTCTTATTTGCACCCATTAATTCCAAACTCACTCACTTCTGTTCATTCACCCATTCTTTTCTACCTCAATTCCTTCTTTTCTTCTCTCTTCTTTCCTACCTCGCTTGCTTCTTGTCTTCCTCCCCATCTTTCCAACATCGCTTCCTTCTTATTTGCTCCCATTAATTCCTAACTCACTCACTTCTTTTCACTCACCCATTCTTTCCTACCTCAATTCCTTCTTTTCTTCTCTCTTCTTTCCTACCTCGCTTGCTTCTTGTCTTCCTCCCCATCTTTCCAACCTCGCTTCCTTCTTATTTGCTCCCATTAATTCCAAACTCACTCACTTCTTTTCACTCACCCATTCTTTCCTACCTCAATTCCTTCTTTTCTTCTCTCTTCTTTCCTACCTCGCTTGCTTCTTGTCTTCCCCCATCTTTCCAACCTCGCTTCCTTCTTATTTGCTCCCATTAATTCCAAACTCACTCACTTCTTTTCACTCACCCATTCTTTCCTACCTCAATTCCTTCTTTTCTTCTCTCTTCTTTCCTACCTCGCTTGCTTCTTGTCTTCCTCCCGATCTTTCCAACCTCGCTTCCTTCTTATTTGCTCCCATTAATCCCAAACTCACTCACTTCTTTTCACTCACCCATTCTTTCCTACCTCAATTCCTTCTTTTCTTCTCTCTTCTTTCCTACCTCGCTTGCTTCTTGTCTTCCTCCCCATCTTTCCAACCTCGCTTCCTTCTTATTTGCTCCCATTAATTCCAAACTCACTCACTTCTTTTCACTCACCCATTCTTTCCTACCTCAATTCCTTCTTTTCTTCTCTCTTCTTTCCTACGTCGCTTGCTTTTTGTCTTCCTGCCCATCTTTCCAACATCGCTTCCTTCTTATTTGCACCCATTAATTCCAAACTCACTCACTTCTGTTCACTCACCCATTCTTTCCTACCTCAATTCCTTCTTTTCTTCTCTCTTCTTTCCTACCTCGCTTGCTTCTTGTCTTCCTCCCCATCTTTCCAACATCGCTTCCTTCTTATTTGCTCCCATTAATTCCTAACTCACTCACTTCTTTTCACTCACCCATTCTTTCCTACCTCAATTCCTTCTTTTCTTCTCTCTTCTTTCCTACCTCGCTTGCTTCTTGTCTTCCTCCCCATCTTTCCAACCTCGCTTCCTTCTTATTTGCTCCCATTAATTCCTAACTCACTCACTTCTTTTCACTCACCCATTCTTTCCTACCTCAATTCCTTCTTTTCTTCTCTCTTCTTTCCTACATCGCTTGCTTCTTGTTTTCCTCCCCATCTTTCCAACCTCGCTTCCTTCTTATTTGCTCCCATTAATTCCAAACTCACTCACTTCTGTTCACTCACCCATTCTTTCCTACCTCAATTCCTTCTTTTCTTCTCTCTTCTTTCCTACCTCGCTTGCTTCTTGTCTTCCCCCATCTTTCCAACCTCGCTTCCTTCTTATTTGCTCCCATTAATTCCAAACTCACTCACTTCTTTTCACTCACCCATTCTTTCCTACCTCAATTCCTTCTTTTCTTCTCTCTTCTTTCCTACCTCGTTTGCTTCTTGTCTTCCTCCCCATCTTTCCAACCTCGCTTCCTTCTTATTTGCTCCCATTAATTCCAAACTCACTCACTTCTTTTCACTCACCCATTCTTTCCTACCTCAATTCCTTCTTTTCTTCTCTCTTCTTTCCTACCTCGCTTGCTTCTTGTCTTCCTCCCCATCTTTCCAACCTCGCTTCCTTCTTATTTGCTCCCATTAATTCCTAACTCTCTCACTTCTTTTCACTCACCCATTCTTTCCTACCTCAATTCCTTCTTTTCTTCTCTCTTCTTTCCTACCTCGCTTGCTTCTTGTCTTCCTCCCCATCTTTCAAACCTCGCTTCCTTCTTATTTGCTCCCATTAATTCCAAACTCACTCATTCTTTTCACTGACCCATTCTTTCCTACCTCAATTCCTTCTTTTCTTCTCTCTTCTTTCCTAACTCGCTTGCTTCTTGTCTTCCTCCCCATCTTTCCAACCTCGCTTCCTTCTTATTTGCTCCCATTAATCCCAAACTCACTCACTTCTTTTCTTCTTCCCCTTCTATCCAACCTCACTTCCTTCTTTTCTTCTTCCCCTTCTATCCAACCTCACTTCATTCTTTTCTTCTTCCTCTTCTATCCAACCTCACTTCCTTCTTTTCTTCTTCCCCTTCTATCCAACCCCACTTCCTTCTTTTCTTCTTCCCCTTCTATCCAACATCACTTCCTTCTTTTCTTCTTCCCCTTCTATCCAACCTCACTTCCTTCTTTTCTTCTTCCCCTTCTATCCAACCTCACTTCCTTCTTTTCTTCTTCCCCTTCTATCCAACCTCACTTCCTTCTTTTCTTCTTCCCCTTCTATCCAACGTCACTTCCTTCTTTTCTTCTTCCCCTTCTATCCAACCCCACTTCCTTCTTTTATTCTTTCCATTCTTTCCAACCTCGCCTTCTTTTCACTTGCCCCCATTCATTCCAAATTCGCTTCCTTATTTTCACCCATTCATTCCAAACTCAATTGATACTTTTCTCCCAACTTCTTTCCTACCTCGCTTCCTTCTTGTCTTCCTCCCCATCTTTCCAACATCGCTTCCTTCTTATTTGCTCCCATTAATTCCAAACTCACTCACTTCTTTTCACTCACCCATTCTTTCCTACCTCAATTCCTTCTTTTCTCCTCACTTCTTTCCTACCTGGCTTGCTTCTTGTCTTCCTCCCCATCTTTCCAACCTCGCTTCCTTCTTATTTGCTCCCATTAATCCCAAACTCACTCACTTCTTTTCACTCACCCATTCTTTCCTACCTCAATTCCTTCTTTTCTTCTCTCTTCTTTCCTACCTCGCTTGCTTCTTGTCTTCCTCCCCATCTTTCCAACATCGCTTCCTTCTTATTTGCACCCATTAATTCCAAACTCACTCACTTCTGTTCATTCACCCATTCTTTTCTACCTCAATTCCTTCTTTTCTTCTCTCTTCTTTCCTACCTCGCTTGCTTCTTGTCTTCCTCCCCATCTTTCCAACCTCGCATCCTTCTTATTTGCTCCCATTAATTCCTAACTCACTCACTTCTTTTCACTCACCCATTCTTTCCTACCTCAATTCCTTCTTTTCTTCTCTCTTCTTTCCTACCTCGCTTGCTTCTTGTCTTCCTCCCCATCTTTCCAACCTCGCTTCCTTCTTATTTGCTCCCATTAATTCCAAACTCACTCACTTCTGTCCACTCACCCATTCTTTCCTACCTCAATTCCTTCTTTTCTTCTCTCTTCTTTCCTACCTCGCTTGCTTCTTGTCTTCCCCCATCTTTCCAACCTCGCTTCCTTCTTATTTGCTCCCATTAATTCCAAACTCACTCACTTCTTTTCACTCACCCATTCTTTCCTACCTCAATTCCTTCTTTTCTTCTCTCTTCTTTCCTACCTCGCTTGCTTCTTGTCTTCCTCCCCATCTTTCGAACATCGCTTCCTTCTTATTTGCTCCCATTAATTCCTAACTCACTCACTTCTTTTCACTCACCCATTCTTTCCTACCTCAATTCCTTCTTTTCTTCTCGCTTCTTTCCTACCTCGCTTGCTTCTTGTATTCCTCCCGATCTTTCCAACCTCGCTTCCTTCTTATTTGCTCCCATTAATCCCAAACTCACTCACTTCTTTTCACTCACCCATTCTTTCCTACCTCAATTCCTTCTTTTCTTCTCTCTTCTTTCCTACCTCGCTTGCTTCTTGTCTTCCTCCCCATCTTTCCAACCTCGCTTCCTTCTTATTTGCTCCCATTAATTCCAAACTCACTCACTTCTTTTCACTCACCCATTCTTTCCTACCTCAATTCCTTCTTTTATTCTCTCTTCTTTCCTACGTCGCTTGCTTCTTGTCTTCCTCCCCATCTTTCCAACATCGCTTCCTTCTTATTTGCACCCATTAATTCCAAACTCACTCACTTCTGTTCACTCACCCATTCTTTCCTACCTCAATTGCTTCTTTTCTTCTCTCTTCTTTCCTACCTCGCTTGCTTCTTGTCTTCCTCCCCATCTTTCCAACATCGCTTCCTTCTTATTTGCTCCCATTAATTCCTAACTCACTCACTTCTTTTCACTCACCCATTCTTTCCTACCTCAATTCCTTCTTTTCTTCTCTCTTCTTTCCTACCTCGCTTGCTTCTTGTCTTCCTCCCCATCTTTCCAACCTCGCTTCCTTCTTATTTGCTCCCATTAATTCCTAACTCACTCACTTCTTTTCACTCACCCATTCTTTCCTACCTCAATTCCTTCTTTTCTTCTCTCTTCTTTCCTACCTCGCTTGCTTCTTGTTTTCCTCCCCATCTTTCCAACCTCGCTTCCTTCTTATTTGCTCCCATTAATTCCAAACTCACTCACTTCTGTTCACTCACCCATTCTTTCCTACCTCAATTCCTTCTTTTCTTCTCTCTTCTTTCCTACCTCGCTTCTTGTCTTCCCCCATCTTTCCAACCTCGCTTCCTTCTTATTTGCTCCCATTAATTCCAAACTCACTCACTTCTTTTCACTCACCCATTCTTTCCTACCTCAATTCCTTCTTTTCTTCTCTCTTCTTTCCTACCTCGTTTGCTTCTTGTCTTCCTCCCCATCTTTCCAACCTCGCTTCCTTCTTATTTGCTCCCATTAATTCCAAACTCACTAACTTCTTTTCACTCACCCATTCTTTCCTACCTCAATTCCTTCTTTTCTTCTCTCTTCTTTCCTACCTCGCTTGCTTCTTGTCTTCCTCCCCATCTTTCCAACCTCGCTTCCTTCTTATTTGCTCCCATTAATTCCAAACTCACTCACTTCTTTTCACTGACCCATTCTTTCCTACCTCAATTCCTTCTTTTCTTCTCTCTTCTTTCCTACGTCGCTTGCTTCTTGTCTTCCTCCCCATCTTTCCAACCTCGCTTCCTTCTTATTTGCTCCCATTACTTCCAAACTCACTCACTTCTTTTCACTCACCCATTCTTTCCTACCTCAATTCCTTCTTTTCTTCTCTCTTCTTTCCTACCTCGCTTGCTTCTTGTCTTCCTCCCCATCTTTCCAACCTCGCTTCCTTCTTATTTGCTCCCATTAATTCCAAACTCACTCACTTCTGTTCACTCACCCATTCTTTCCTACCTCAATTCCTTCTTTTCTTCTCTCTTCTTTCCTACCTCGCTTGCTTCTTGTCTTCCCCCATCTTTCCAACCTCGCTTCCTTCTTATTTGCTCCCATTAATTCCAAACTCACTTACTTCTTTTCACTGACCCATTCTTTCCTACCTCAATTCCTTCTTTTCTTCTCTCTTCTTTCCTACCTCGCTTGCTTCTTGTCTTCCTCCCCATCTTTCCAACCTCGCTTCCTTCTTATTTGCTCCCATTAATTCCAAACTCACTCACTTGTTTTCACTCACCCATTCTTTCCTACCTCAATTCCTTCTTTTCTTCTCTCTTCTTTCCTACCTCGCTTGCTTCTTGTCTTCCTCCCCATCTTTCCAACCTCGCTTCCGTCTTATTTGCTCCCATTAATTCCAAACTCACTCACTTCTTTTCACTCACCCATTCTTTCCTACCTCAATTCCTTCTTTTCTTCTCTCTTCTTTCCTACGTCGCTTGCTTCTTGTCTTCCTCCCCATCTTTCCAACCTCGCTTCCTTCTTATTTGCTCCCATTAATCCCAAACTCACTCACTTCTTTTCACTCACCCATTCTTTCCTACCTCAATTCCTTCTTTTCTTCTCTCTTCTTTCCTACCTCGCTTGCTTCTTGTCTTTCTCCCCATCTTTCCAACCTCGCTTCCTTCTTATTTGCTCCCATTAGTTTCTAACTCTCTCACTTCTTTTCACTCACCCATTCTTTCCTACCTCAATTCCTTCTTTTCTTCTCTCTTCTTTCCTACCTCGCTTGCTTCTTGTCTTCCTCCCCATCTTTCCAACCTCGCTTCCTTCTTATTTGCTCCCATTAATTCCTAACTCACTCACTTCTTTTCACTCACCCATTCTTTCCTACCTCAATTCCTTCTTTTCTTCTCTCTTCTTTCCTACCTCGCTTGCTTCTTGTCTTCCTCCCCATCTTTCCAACCTCGCTTCCTTCTTATTTGCTCCCATTAATCCCAAACTCACTCACTTCTTTTCACTCACCCATTCTTTCCTACCTCAATTCCTTCTTTTCTTCTCTCTTCTTTCCTACCTCGCTTGCTTCTTGTCTTTCTCCCCATCTTTCCAACCTCGCTTCCTTCTTATTTGCTCCCATTAATCCCAAACTCACTCACTTCTTTTCACTCACCCATTCTTTCCTACCTCAATTCCTTCTTTTCTTCTCTCTTCTTTCCTACCTCGCTTGCTTCTTGTCTTTCTCCCCATCTTTCCAACCTCGCTTCCTTCTTATTTGCTCCCATTAATTCCTAACTCACTCACTTCTTTTCACTCACCCATTCTTTCCTACCTCAATTCCTTCTTTTCTTCTCTCTTCTTTCCTACCTCGCTTGCTTCTTGTCTTCCTCCCCATCTTTCCAACCTCGCTTCCTTCTTATTTGTTCCCATTAATTCCAAACTCACTCACTTCTGTCCACTCACCCATTCTTTCCTACCTCAATTCCTTCTTTTCTTCTCTCTTCTTTCCTACCTCGCTTGCTTCTTGTCTTCCCCCATCTTTCCAACCTCGCTTCCTTCTTATTTGCTCCCATTAATTCCAAACTCACTCACTTCTTTTCACTCACCCATTCTTTCCTACCTCAATTCCTTCTTTTCTTCTCTCTTCTTTCCTACCTCGCTTGCTTCTTGTCTTCCTCCCCATCTTTCCAACATCGCTTCCTTCTTATTTGCTCCCATTAATTCCTAACTCACTCACTTCTTTTCACTCACCCATTCTTTCCTACCTCAATTCCTTCTTTTCTTCTCTCTTCTTTCCTACCTCGCTTGCTTCTTGTATTCCTCCCGATCTTTCCAACCTCGCTTCCTTCTTATTTGCTCCCATTAATCCCAAACTCACTCACTTCTTTTCACTCACCCATTCTTTCCTACCTCAATTCCTTCTTTTCTTCTCTCTTCTTTCCTACCTCGCTTGCTTCTTGTCTTCCTCCCCATCTTTCCAACCTCGCTTCCTTCTTATTTGCTCCCATTAATTCCAAACTCACTCACTTCTTTTCACTCACCCATTCTTTCCTACCTCAATTCCTTCTTTTCTTCTCTCTTCTTTCCTACGTCGCTTGCTTCTTGTCTTCCTCCCCATCTTTCCAACATCGCTTCCTTCTTATTTGCACCCATTAATTCCAAACTCACTCACTTCTGTTCACTCACCCATTCTTTCCTACCTCAATTGCTTCTTTTCTTCTCTCTTCTTTCCTACCTCGCTTGCTTCTTGTCTTCCTCCCCATCTTTCCAACATCGCTTCCTTCTTATTTGCTCCCATTAATTCCTAACTCACTCACTTCTTTTCACTCACCCATTCTTTCCTACCTCAATTCCTTCTTTTCTTCTCTCTTCTTTCCTACCTCGCTTGCTTCTTGTTTTCCTCCCCATCTTTCCAACCTCGCTTCCTTCTTATTTGCTCCCATTAATTCCAAACTCACTCACTTCTGTTCACTCACCCATTCTTTCCTACCTCAATTCCTTCTTTTCTTCTCTCTTCTTTCCTACCTCGCTTGCTTCTTGTCTTCCCCCATCTTTCCAACCTCGCTTCCTTCTTATTTGCTCCCATTAATTCCAAACTCACTCACTTCTTTTCACTCACCCATTCTTTCCTACCTCAAATCCTTCTTTTCTTCTCTCTTCTTTCCTACCTCGTTTGCTTCTTGTCTTCCTCCCCATCTTTCCAACCTCGCTTCCTTCTTATTTGCTCCCATTAATTCCAAACTCACTAACTTCTTTTCACTCACCCATTCTTTCCTACCTCAATTCCTTCTTTTCTTCTCTCTTCTTTCCTACCTCGCTTGCTTCTTGTCTTCCTCCCCATCTTTCCAACCTCGCTTCCTTCTTATTTGCTCCCATTAATTCCAAACTCACTCACTTCTTTTCACTGACCCATTCTTTCCTACCTCAATTCCTTCTTTTCTTCTCTCTTCTTTCCTACGTCGCTTGCTTCTTGTCTTCCTCCCCATCTTTCCAACCTCGCTTCCTTCTTATTTGCTCCCATTACTTCCAAACTCACTCACTTCTTTTCACTCACCCATTCTTTCCTACCTCAATTCCTTCTTTTCTTCTCTCTTCTTTCCTACCTCGCTTGCTTCTTGTCTTCCTCCCCATCTTTCCAACCTCGCTTCCTTCTTATTTGCTCCCATTAATTCCAAACTCACTCACTTCTGTTCACTCACCCATTCTTTCCTACCTCAATTCCTTCTTTTCTTCTCTCTTCTTTCCTACCTCGCTTGCTTCTTGTCTTCCCCCATCTTTCCAACCTCGCTTCCTTCTTATTTGCTCCCATTAATTCCAAACTCACTTACTTCTTTTCACTGACCCATTCTTTCCTACCTCAATTCCTTCTTTTCTTCTCTCTTCTTTCCTACCTCGCTTGCTTCTTGTCTTCCTCCCCATCTTTCCAACCTCGCTTCCTTCTTATTTGCTCCCATTAATTCCAAACTCACTCACTTGTTTTCACTCACCCATTCTTTCCTACCTCAATTCCTTCTTTTCTTCTCTCTTCTTTCCTACCTCGCTTGCTTCTTGTCTTCCTCCCCATCTTTCCAACCTCGCTTCCGTCTTATTTGCTCCCATTAATTCCAAACTCACTCACTTCTTTTCACTGACCCATTCTTTCCTACCTCAATTCCTTCTTTTCTTCTCTCTTCTTTCCTACGTCGCTTGCTTCTTGTCTTCCTCCCCATCTTTCCAACCTCGCTTCCTTCTTATTTGCTCCCATTAATCCCAAACTCACTCACTTCTTTTCACTCACCCATTCTTTCCTACCTCAATTCCTTCTTTTCTTCTCTCTTCTTTCCTACCTCGCTTGCTTCTTGTCTTTCTCCCCATCTTTCCAACCTCGCTTCCTTCTTATTTGCTCCCATTAGTTTCTAACTCTCTCACTTCTTTTCACTCACCCATTCTTTCCTACCTCAATTCCTTCTTTTCTTCTCTCTTCTTTCCTACCTCGCTTGCTTCTTGTCTTCCTCCCCATCTTTCCAACCTCGCTTCCTTCTTATTTGCTCCCATTAATTCCTAACTCACTCACTTCTTTTCACTCACCCATTCTTTCCTACCTCAATTCCTTCTTTTCTTCTCTCTTCTTTCCTACCTCGCTTGCTTCTTGTCTTCCTCCCCATCTTTCCAACCTCGCTTCCTTCTTATTTGCTCCCATTAATCCCAAACTCACTCACTTCTTTTCACTCACCCATTCTTTCCTACCTCAATTCCTTCTTTTCTTCTCTCTTCTTTCCTACCTCGCTTGCTTCTTGTCTTTCTCCCCATCTTTCCAACCTCGCTTCCTTCTTATTTGCTCCCATTAATCCCAAACTCACTCACTTCTTTTCACTCACCCATTCTTTCCTACCTCAATTCCTTCTTTTCTTCTCTCTTCTTTCCTACCTCGCTTGCTTCTTGTCTTTCTCCCCATCTTTCCAACCTCGCTTCCTTCTTATTTGCTCCCATTAATTCCTAACTCACTCACTTCTTTTCACTCACCCATTCTTTCCTACCTCAATTCCTTCTTTTCTTCTCTCTTCTTTCCTACCTCGCTTGCTTCTTGTCTTCCTCCCCATCTTTCCAACCTCGCTTCCTTCTTATTTGTTCCCATTAATTCCAAACTCACTCACTTCTGTCCACTCACCCATTCTTTCCTACCTCAATTCCTTCTTTTCTTCTCTCTTCTTTCCTACCTCGCTTGCTTCTTGTCTTCCCCCATCTTTCCAACCTCGCTTCCTTCTTATTTGCTCCCATTAATTCCAAACTCACTCACTTCTTTTCACTCACCCATTCTTTCCTACCTCAATTCCTTCTTTTCTTCTCTCTTCTTTCCTACCTCGCTTGCTTCTTGTCTTCCTCCCCATCTTTCCAACATCGCTTCCTTCTTATTTGCTCCCATTAATTCCTAACTCACTCACTTCTTTTCACTCACCCATTCTTTCCTACCTCAATTCCTTCTTTTCTTCTCTCTTCTTTCCTACCTCGCTTGCTTCTTGTATTCCTCCCGATCTTTCCAACCTCGCTTCCTTCTTATTTGCTCCCATTAATCCCAAACTCACTCACTTCTTTTCACTCACCCATTCTTTCCTACCTCAATTCCTTCTTTTCTTCTCTCTTCTTTCCTACCTCGCTTGCTTCTTGTCTTCCTCCCCATCTTTCCAACCTCGCTTCCTTCTTATTTGCTCCCATTAATTCCAAACTCACTCACTTCTTTTCACTCACCCATTCTTTCCTACCTCAATTCCTTCTTTTATTCTCTCTTCTTTCCTACGTCGCTTGCTTCTTGTCTTCCTCCCCATCTTTCCAACATCGCTTCCTTCTTATTTGCACCCATTAATTCCAAACTCACTCACTTCTGTTCACTCACCCATTCTTTCCTACCTCAATTGCTTCTTTTCTTCTCTCTTCTTTCCTACCTCGCTTGCTTCTTGTCTTCCTCCCCATCTTTCCAACATCGCTTCCTTCTTATTTGCTCCCATTAATTCCTAACTCACTCACTTCTTTTCACTCACCCATTCTTTCCTACCTCAATTCCTTCTTTTCTTCTCTCTTCTTTCCTACCTCGCTTGCTTCTTGTCTTCCTCCTCATCTTTCCAACCTCGCTTCCTTCTTATTTGCTCCCATTAATTCCTAACTCACTCACTTCTTTTCACTCACCCATTCTTTCCTACCTCAATTCCTTCTTTTCTTCTCTCTTCTTTCCTACCTCGCTTGCTTCTTGTTTTCCTCCCCATCTTTCCAACCTCGCTTCCTTCTTATTTGCTCCCATTAATTCCAAACTCACTCACTTCTGTTCACTCACCCATTCTTTCCTACCTCAATTCCTTCTTTTCTTCTCTCTTCTTTCCTACCTCGCTTGCTTCTTGTCTTCCCCCATCTTTCCAACCTCGCTTCCTTCTTATTTGCTCCCATTAATTCCAAACTCACTCACTTCTTTTCACTCACCCATTCTTTCCTACCTCAAATCCTTCTTTTCTTCTCTCTTCTTTCCTACCTCGTTTGCTTCTTGTCTTCCTCCCCATCTTTCCAACCTCGCTTCCTTCTTATTTGCTCCCATTAATTCCAAACTCACTAACTTCTTTTCACTCACCCATTCTTTCCTACCTCAATTCCTTCTTTTCTTCTCTCTTCTTTCCTACCTCGCTTGCTTCTTGTCTTCCTCCCCATCTTTCCAACCTCGCTTCCTTCTTATTTGCTCCCATTAATTCCAAACTCACTCACTTCTTTTCACTGACCCATTCTTTCCTACCTCAATTCCTTCTTTTCTTCTCTCTTCTTTCCTACGTCGCTTGCTTCTTGTCTTCCTCCCCATCTTTCCAACCTCGCTTCCTTCTTATTTGCTCCCATTACTTCCAAACTCACTCACTTCTTTTCACTCACCCATTCTTTCCTACCTCAATTCCTTCTTTTCTTCTCTCTTCTTTCCTACCTCGCTTGCTTCTTGTCTTCCTCCCCATCTTTCCAACCTCGCTTCCTTCTTATTTGCTCCCATTAATTCCAAACTCACTCACTTCTGTTCACTCACCCATTCTTTCCTACCTCAATTCCTTCTTTTCTTCTCTCTTCTTTCCTACCTCGCTTGCTTCTTGTCTTCCCCCATCTTTCCAACCTCGCTTCCTTCTTATTTGCTCCCATTAATTCCAAACTCACTTACTTCTTTTCACTCACCCATTCTTTCCTACCTCAATTCCTTCTTTTCTTCTCTCTTCTTTCCTACCTCGCTTGCTTCTTGTCTTCCTCCCCATCTTTCCAACCTCGCTTCCTTCTTATTTGCTCCCATTAATTCCAAACTCACTCACTTCTTTTCACTCACCCATTCTTTCCTACCTCAATTCCTTCTTTTCTTCTCTCTTCTTTCCTACCTCGCTTGTTTCTTGTCTTCCTCCCCATCTTTCCAACCTCGCTTCCGTCTTATTTGCTCCCATTAATTCCAAACTCACTCACTTCTTTTCACTGACCCATTCTTTCCTACCTCAATTCCTTCTTTTCTTCTCTCTTCTTTCCTACGTCGCTTGCTTCTTGTCTTCCTCCCCATCTTTCCAACCTCGCTTCCTTCTTATTTGCTCCCATTAATCCCAAACTCACTCACTTCTTTTCACTCACCCATTCTTTCCTACCTCAATTCCTTCTTTTCTTCTCTCTTCTTTCCTACCTCGCTTGCTTCTTGTCTTTCTCCCCATCTTTCCAACCTCGCTTCCTTCTTATTTGCTCCCATTAGTTTCTAACTCTCTCACTTCTTTTCACTCACCCATTCTTTCCTACCTCAATTCCTTCTTTTCTTCTCTCTTCTTTCCTACCTCGCTTGCTTCTTGTCTTCCTCCCCATCTTTCCAACCTCGCTTCCTTCTTATTTGCTCCCATTAATTCCTAACTCACTCACTTCTTTTCACTCACCCATTCTTTCCTACCTCAATTCCTTCTTTTCTTCTCTTTTCTTTCCTAACTCGCTTGCTTCTTGTCTTCCTCCCCATCTTTCCAACCTCGCTTCCTTCTTATTTGCTCCCATTAATCCCAAACTCACTCACTTCTTTTCACTCACCCATTCTTTCCTACCTCAATTCCTTCTTTTCTTCTCTCTTCTTTCCTACCTCGCTTGCTTCTTGTCTTTCTCCCCATCTTCCAACCTCGCTTCCTTCTTATTTGCTCCCATTAATCCCAAACTCACTCACTTCTTTTCACTCACCCATTCTTTCCTACCTCAATTCCTTCTTTTCTTCTCTCTTCTTTCCTACCTCGCTTGCTTCTTGTCTTTCTCCCCATCTTTCCAACCTCGCTTCCTTCTTATTTGCTCCCATTAATTCCTAACTCACTCACTTCTTTTCACTCACCCATTCTTTCCTACCTCAATTCCTTCTTTTCTTCTGTCTTCTTTCCTACCTCGCTTGCTTCTTGTCTTTCTCCCCATCTTTCCAACCTCGCTTCCTTCTTATTTGCTCCCATTAATTCCTAACTCACTCACTTCTTTTCACTCACCCATTCTTTCCTACCTCAATTTCTTCTTTTCTTCTCTCTTCTTTCCTACCTCGCTTGCTTCTTGTCTTCCTCCCCATCTTTCCAACCTCGCTTCCTTCTTATTTGCTCCCATTAATTCCTAACTCTCTCACTTCTTTTCACTCACCCATTCTTTCCTGCCTCAATTCCTTCTTTTCTTCTCTCTTCTTTCCTACCTCGCTTGCTTCTTGTCTTTCTCCCCATCTTTCCAAACTCGCTTCCTTCTTATTTGCTCCCATTAATTCCTAACTCACTCACTTCTTTTCACTCACCCATTCTTTCCTACCTCAATTCCTTCTTTTCTTCTCTCTTCTTTCCTACCTCGCTTGCTTCTTGTCTTTCTCCCCATCTTTCCAACCTCGCTTCCTTCTTATTTGCTCCCATTAATTCCTAACTCACTCACTTCTTTTCACTCACCCATTCTTTCCTACCTCAATTCCTTCTTTTCTTCTCTCTTCTTTCCGACCTCGCTTGCTTCTTTTCTTTCTCCCCATCTTTCCAACCTCGCTTCCTTCTTTTCTTCTCTCTTCTTTCCGACCTCGCTTCCTTCTTGTCTTCCTCCCCATCTTTCCTACCTCACTTCCTTCTTATTTGCTCCCATTAATTCCAAACTCAATCACTTCTTTTCACTCACACATTCTTTCCTACCTCACTTCCTTCTTTTCTTCTCTCTTCTTTCCGACCTCGCTTCCTTCTTGTCTTCCCCCCCATCTTTCCAACCTCGCTTCCTTCTTATTTGCACCCATTAATTCCAAACTCACTCACTTCTGTTCACTCACCGATTCTTTCCTACCTCAATTCCTTCTTTTCTTCTCTCTTCTCTCCTACCTCGCTTGCTTCTTGTCTTCCGTCCCATCTTTCCAACCTCGCTTCCTTCTTATTTGCTCCCATTAATTCCAAACACACTCACTTCTTTTCACTGACCCATTCTTTCCTACCTCAATTCCTTCTTTTCTTCTCTCTTCTTTCCTACCTCGCTTGCTTCTTGTCTTCCTCCCCATCTTTCCAACCTCGCTTCCTTCTTATTTGCTCCCATTAATTCCAAACTCACTCACTTCTTTTAACTCACCCAGTCTTTCCTACCTCACTTCCTTCTTTTCTTCTCTCTTCTTTCCGACCTCGCTTCCTTCTTGTCTTCCTCCCCATCTTTCCTACCTCACTTCCTTCTTTTCTTCTCTCTTCTTTCCTACCTCGCTTGCTTCTTTTCTTCCTCACATTCTTTACAACCTCACTTTCTTTATTTCTCTCTTCCCCATCTTTCCAACCTCGCTTCCTTCTTATTTGCTCCCATTAATTCCAAACTCACTCACTTCTTTTCACTGACCCATTCTTTCCTACCTCAATTCCTTCTTTTCTTCTCTCTTCTTTCCTAACTCGCTTGCTTCTTGTCTTCCTCCCCATCTTTCCAACCTCGCTTCCTTCTTATTTGCTCCCATTAATCCCAAACTCACTCACTTCTTTTCACTCACCCATTCTTTCCTACCTCAATTCCTTCTTTTCTTCTCTCTTCTTTCCTACCTCGCTTGCTTCTTGACTTTCTCCCCATCTTTCCAACCTCGCTTCCTTCTTATTTGCTCCCATTAGTTTCTAACTCTCTCACTTCTTTTCACTCACCCATTCTTTCCTACCTCAATTCCTTCTTTTCTTCTCTCTTCTTTCCTACCTCGCTTGCTTCTTGTCTTTCTCCCCATCTTTCCAACCTCGCTTCCTTCTTATTTGCTCCCATTAATTCCTAACTCACTCACTTCTTTTCACTCACCCATTCTTTCCTACCTCAATTCCTTCTTTTCTTCTCTCTTCTTTCCTACCTCGCTTGCTTCTTGTCTTTCTCCCCATCTTTCCAACCTCGCTTCCTTCTTATTTGCTCCCATTAATTCCTAACTCACTCACTTCTTTTCACTCACCCATTCTTTCCTACCTCAATTTCTTCTTTTCTTCTCTCTTCTTTCCTACCTCGCTTGCTTCTTGTCTTCCTCCCCATCTTTCCAACCTCGCTTCCTTCTTATTTGCTCCCATTAATTCCTAACTCACTCACTTCTTTTCACTCACCCATTCTTTCCTACCTCAATTCCTTTTCTTCTCTCTTCTTTCCTACCTCGCTTGCTTCTTGTCTTTCTCCCCATCTTTCCAACCTCGCTTCCTTCTTATTTGCTCCCATTAATTCCTAACTCACTCACTTCTTTTCACTCACCCATTCTTTCCTACCTCAATTCCTTCTTTTCTTCTCTCTTCTTTCCTACCTCGCTTGCTTCTTGTCTTTCTCCCCATCTTTCCAACCTCGCTTCCTTCTTATTTGCTCCCATTAATTCCTAACTCACTCACTTCTTTTCACTCACCCATTCTTTCCTACCTCAATTCCTTTTCTTCTCTCTTCTTTCCTACCTCGCTTGCTTCTTGTCTTCCTCCACATCTTTCCAACCTCGCTTCCTTCTTATTTGCTCCCATTAATTCCTAACTCACTCACTTCTTTTCACTCACCCATTCTTTCCTACCTCAATTCCTTCTTTTCTTCTCTCTTCTTTCCTACCTCGCTTGCTTCTTGTCTTCCTCCCCATCTTTCCAACCTCGCTTCCTTCTTATTTGCTCCCATTAATTCCTAACTCTCTCACTTCTTTTCACTCACCCATTCTTTCCTGCCTCAATTCCTTCTTTTCTTCTCTCTTCTTTCCTACCTCGCTTGCTTCTTGTCTTTCTCCCCATCTTTCCAAACTCGCTTCCTTCTTATTTGCTCCCATTAATTCCTAACTCACTCACTTCTTTTCACTCACCCATTCTTTCCTACCTCAATTCCTTCTTTTCTTCTCTCTTCTTTCCTACCTCGCTTGCTTCTTGTCTTCCTCCCCATCTTTCCAACCTCGCTTCCTTCTTATTTGCTCCCATTAATTCCTAACTCACTCACTTCTTTTCACTCACCCATTCTTTCCTACCTCAATTCCTTCTTTTCTTCTCTCTTCTTTCCTAACTCGCTTGCTTCTTGTCTTCCTCCCCATCTTTCCAACCTCGCTTCCTTCTTATTTGCTCCCATTAATCCCAAACTCACTCACTTCTTTTCACTCACCCATTCTTTCCTACCTCAATTCCTTCTTTTCTTCTCTCTTCTTTCCTACCTCGCTTGCTTCTTGTCTTTCTCCCCATCTTTCCAACCTCGCTTCCTTCTTATTTGCTCCCATTAATCCCAAACTCACTCACTTCTTTTCACTCACCCATTCTTTCCTACCTCAATTCCTTCTTTTCTTCTCTCTTCTTTCCTACCTCGCTTGCTTCTTGTCTTTCTCCCCATCTTTCCAACCTCGCTTCCTTCTTATTTGCTCCCATTAATTCCTAACTCACTCACTTCTTTTCACTCACCCATTCTTTCCTACCTCAATTCCTTCTTTTCTTCTCTCTTCTTTCCTACCTCGCTTGCTTCTTGTCTTTCTCCCCATCTTTCCAACCTCGCTTCCTTCTTATTTGCTCCCATTAATTCCTAACTCACTCACTTCTTTTCACTCACCCATTCTTTCCTACCTCAATTTCTTCTTTTCTTCTCTCTTCTTTCCTACCTCGCTTGCTTCTTGTCTTCCTCCCCATCTTTCCAACCTCGCTTCCTTCTTATTTGCTCCCATTAATTCCTAACTCACTCACTTCTTTTCACTCACCCATTCTTTCCTACCTCAATTCCTTTTCTTCTCTCTTCTTTCCTACCTCGCTTGCTTCTTGTCTTTCTCCCCATCTTTCCAACCTCGCTTCCTTCTTATTTGCTCCCATTAATTCCTAACTCACTCACTTCTTTTCACTCACCCATTCTTTCCTACCTCAATTCCTTCTTTTCTTCTCTCTTCTTTCCTACCTCGCTTGCTTCTTGTCTTTCTCCCCATCTTTCCAACCTCGCTTCCTTCTTATTTGCTCCCATTAATTCCTAACTCACTCACTTCTTTTCACTCACCCATTCTTTCCTACCTCAATTCCTTTTCTTCTCTCTTCTTTCCTACCTCGCTTGCTTCTTGTCTTCCTCCACATCTTTCCAACCTCGCTTCCTTCTTATTTGCTCCCATTAATTCCTAACTCACTCACTTCTTTTCACTCACCCATTCTTTCCTACCTCAATTCCTTCTTTTCTTCTCTCTTCTTTCCTACCTCGCTTGCTTCTTGTCTTCCTCCCCATCTTTCCAACCTCGCTTCCTTCTTATTTGCTCCCATTAATTCCTAACTCTCTCACTTCTTTTCACTCACCCATTCTTTCCTGCCTCAATTCCTTCTTTTCTTCTCTCTTCTTTCCTACCTCGCTTGCTTCTTGTCTTTCTCCCCATCTTTCCAAACTCGCTTCCTTCTTATTTGCTCCCATTAATTCCTAACTCACTCACTTCTTTTCACTCACCCATTCTTTCCTACCTCAATTCCTTCTTTTCTTCTCTCTTCTTTCCTACCTCGCTTGCTTCTTGTCTTTCTCCCCATCTTTCCAACCTCGCTTCCTTCTTATTTGCTCCCATTAATTCCTAACTCACTCACTTCTTTTCACTCACCCATTCTTTCCTACCTCAATTCCTTCTTTTCTTGTCTCTTCTTTCCTACCTCGCTTCCTTCTTCTCTTCCTCCCCATCTTTCCAACCTCGCTTCCTTCTTATTTGCTCCCATTAATTCCTAACTCACTCACTTCTTTTCACTCACCCATTCTTTCCTACCTCAATTCCTTCTTTTCTTCTCTCTTCTTTCCGACCTCGCTTGCTTCTTTTCTTTCTCCCCATCTTTCCAACCTCGCTTCCTTCTTTTCTTCTCTCTTCTTTCCGACCTCGCTTCCTTCTTTTCTTCCTCCCCATCTTTCCTACCTCACTTCCTTCTTATTTGCTCCCATTAATTCCAAACTCAATCACTTCTTTTCACTCACCCATTCTTTCCTACCTCACTTCCTTCTTTTCTTCTCTCTTCTTTCCGACCTCGCTTCCTTCTTGTCTTCCCCCCCATCTTTCCAACCTCGCTTCCTTCTTATTTGCACCCATTAATTCCAAACTCACTCACTTCTGTTCACTCACCCATTCTTTCCTACCTCAATTCCTTCTTTTCTTCTCTCTTCTCTCCTACCTCGCTTGCTTCTTGTCTTCCGTCCCATCTTTCCAACCTCGCTTCCTTCTTATTTGCTCCCATTAATTCCAAACTCACTCACTTCTTTTCACTGACCCATTCTTTCCTACCTCAATTCCTTCTTTTCTTCTCTCTTCTTTCCTACCTCGCTTGCTTCTTGTCTTCCTCCCCATCTTTCCAACCTCGCTTCCTTCTTATTTGCTCCCATTAATTCCAAACTCACTCACTTCTTTTAACTCACCCAGTCTTTCCTACCTCACTTCCTTCTTTTCTTCTCTCTTCTTTCCGACCTCGCTTCCTTCTTGTCTTCCTCCCCATCTTTCCTACCTCACTTCCTTCTTTTCTTCTCTCTTCTTTCCTACCTCGCTTGCTTCTTTTCTTCCTCACATTCTTTACAACCTCACTTTCTTTATTTCTCTCTTCCCCATCTTTCCAACACCGCTTCCTGTTTATTTGCGCCCATTCATTCTAAAATCTATTCCTTTTTTTCATCTTACTTTTTTTTCAACCTCACTTCGATCTTTTATTCCTCCCCTTCTTTTCAACCTCACTTCGATCTTTTATTCCTCCCCTTCTTTTCAACCTCACTTCCATCTTTTCTTCCTCCCCTTCTTTCCAACCTCACTTCCACCTTTTCTTCCTTCCCTTCTTTCGAACCTAGCTTGTTTTTTACTTATTCCCATCCATTCCAAAATCGCTTCCTTCTTTTCACCCAGACCTTCTTTCCAACGTCAAATCATTCATGTGCTCCTACACTTCTTTCCAACCTCGCTGCCTACTTATCTTCCTCCCCGTCTGTCTAAAGTCGCTTCCTTCTTTCTTGCTCCCATTAATTCCAACCCCACTTTCTTCTTTTCCTCTCCCTTCTTTCCAATGTCGCCTCCTTCTTACTTGCTTCCTTTCATTCCAAAACCGCCTCCTATTTTTCCCCCTCCCTTTCTTTCCAACCTCAATTCTTTCTTTCTTTCCGCTTCCCCGTCACCCCAATCTCTCTTCCTTCAGTTTCTTCAACAGAAAAAATGCTGTTGACGAGTCAGGTATAGACACTGTTGATAAGATTATGCGAAAGGCAGGACTCGGTTACAAATTAACCTTGGCTCTCGTAGAGTGAAATGACATTAATTAGACGTTTATGGGACTATTTTTCAGGATTATATACATACATACATACATACATATATATATATATATATATATATATATATATATATATATATATATATATATATATATATATATATTACATGAATCATTCATACAAAAAGTAGATTAGTAAGGTTAATGATATATTCTGCTAGTACTTTCGGTTGTACATACAGCCATCCTCAGGCAAGGAAGTTATTTTGTTTTTTAGTAGATCCATGTAGTAGCGGGACACGAAAGATTAAATGCAGAACGAAATATGTTTTTTTTTTTAGAAATGTGTTATTATTAACGGATAAGACATTTCTTGGAGAGTGCAGTCGCAACGCCGAATTTCAATGTTGAATTTTTTTTTTTTTTTTTTTTACTAATATGGCAATTTGAGAATTTTTTGTTATAGGAGTTTATCTATCAATATGTCATGAACTAAATTGTTCAATAAATAGAGTAATGTCTTAGCTGTTATCCCGAAAATTTGCACGTCGCATTTAATCTTTTATTGGCTATGCATTATTCTTACTATTGTCCTCATCTTTGTCGCCATATCTATTACAACGTTTCAGCCGTTGCACGCTCCGTCCGTTTTTAGGTGTTTAGAATGTCGAACTAAACCTTTACATGTTTTCCACTGCTTTCACAGTGGAGAACTTGGAGAAGGGAATTAACAGGAGATAACTGACATCCATTAAATATAGCACGTGGAACTAGAACAGTCTACCCCAGTGAGCGAAATAAAGGGTTCAGCTCAACCACCTGAAGAAGGCCTGAGCATACAACGGCCGAAACGTTGTAATAAATATGGCGACAAAGATGAGGACAACAGTCCGAATAATGTAAATAGTGAAAAATTTATCTATCCCGGAACTAAGCCATTGGTTATAGACTGAAATGTAAACGATCGATCATTTTATGAGCCATGTCCCTTCAGGACGTAAGCGATCAAGGCCTTCCACGTCTTCCTGTCCCTTTGTTGATTTTAATATGTTTTGTCTTTTTGTAATTAGACCAATCCAATGTTTCGGTAGGACTGAAGAGGTCACGAAATTTCATTCTATGAAGGTAGAATTAATCCAAGCCCCCTTGAAGCTTTCCAGAAACTCATTGCCCAGAGAGATTGATCAAGCCCATCAAGTATGATGCGCGCTGTTTTCCTCTGTTTCACTTTCCCTCAATATGTCCTGTGAGTATCAGATTTTCTAAGCCCTCTTTCCTCATTACGCGTCCCAGACATTTTGGCTGCCTATTCCTGATGTTATTGTAAGTTTCATTTTTATTTCTATTATTAGCCTATCCACAAATTAAGCCATTTCTTAGAGGCTAAAATATAAATGGCCAACATTTACCTATCCCCAAAACTTCAGAAATGTTTATAGACACAAATATATAT
Organism: Acanthosepion lycidas; assembly: GCA_963932145.1. Taxonomy (NCBI): domain Eukaryota; kingdom Metazoa; phylum Mollusca; class Cephalopoda; order Sepiida; family Sepiidae; genus Acanthosepion; species Acanthosepion lycidas. The sequence goes on along the minus strand of OZ010609.1, from coordinate 23,689,532 downwards.
GTTCAATATTTACCTATCTTTGAACTAAATAAATGCTTATAGACTGAAATATATACGCCAAACATTTACCTATCCCCAAAACCTCAGAAATGTTTATAGACACAAATATATATGTTCAATATTTACCTATCTTTGAACTAAAAAACTGCTTATAGACTGAAATATATACGCCAAACATTTACCTATCCCCAAAACCTCAGAAATGTTTATAGACAAAAATATAAATGTTCAATATTTACCTATCTTTGAACTAAATAAATGCTTATAGACTGAAATATATACGCCAAACATTTACCTATCCCCAAAACCTCAGAAATGTTTATAGACACAAATATATATGTTCAATATTTACCTATCTTTGAACTAAATAACTGCTTATAGACTGAAATATATACGCCAAACATTTACCTATCCCCAAAACCTCAGAAATGTTTATAGACACAAATATATATGTTTAATATTTACCTATCTTTGAACTAAATAACTGCTTATAGACTGAAATATATACACCAAACATTTACCTATCCTCAAAACCTCAGAAATGTTTATAGACACAAATATATATGTTTAATATTTACCTATCTTTGAACTAAATAACTGCTTATAGACTGAAATATATACGCCAAACATTTACCTATCCCCAAAACCTCAGAAATGTTTATAGACACAAATATATATGTTCAGTATTTACCTATCTTTGAACTAAATAACTGCTTATAGACTGAAATATATACACCAAACACTTACCTATCCTCAAAACCTCAGAAATGTTTATAGACACAAATATATATGTTCAATATTTACCTATCTTTGAACTAAATAACTGCTTATAGACTGAAATATATACGCCAAACATTTACCTATCCCCAAAACCTCAGAAATGTTTATAGACACAAATATATATGTTCAATATTTACCTATCTTTGAACTAAATAACTGCTTATAGACTGAAATATATACGCCAAACATTTACCTATCCCCAAAACCTCAGAAATGTTTATAGACACAAATATATATGTTTAATATTTACCTATCTTTGAACTAAATAACTGCTTATAGACTGAAATATATACGCCAAACATTTACCTATCCCCAAAACCTCAGAAATGTTTATAGACAAAAATATATATGTTCAGTATTTACCTATCTTTGAACTAAATAACTGCTTATAGACTGAAATATATACGCCAAACATTTACCTATCCCCAAAACCTCAGAAATGTTTATAGACACAAATATATATGTTTAATATTTACCTATCTTTGAACTAAATAACTGCTTATAGACTGAAATATATACGCCAAACATTTACCTATCCCCAAAACCTCAGAAATGTTTATAGACACAAATATATATGTTTAATATTTACCTATCTTTGAACTAAATAACTGCTTATAGACTGAAATATATACACCAAACACTTACCTATCCCCAAAACCACAGAAATGTTTATAGACACAAATATAAATGGCCTATATATACATTTGACTGAAGTTAATGATGGTTGATTTGATTATAAACAAGAGATTGAGTATCATTTACCTCTACAACTCCGAAAACCCGAAGTTTTTCAGGTACGGACATGACTTGATACAAATGGAAAACTTCAGAAATCACCGCGAAGGTTCCTAGGTGATGTGCAGCTTTTATAAATGACTTCATCTGGCCTGGGTGACGGATCGCCAGCCCAGCTACGAAGCATATGTTGGCGCCAGTTTTTGTTAACGATCGTCAAAGCAACACCTTCGTTCGTGAATTACTTACCAGGTGTTTTGTACTCAGTAAAGATATTATTCAAAATATCAAAATATCCTGCATTTATATATATATTTTTGCAAGTGGTGATCATGTTTTTCGTACAAGTACAGAAAGTACAAAACATTATTTTTACGTGAAATTTTAATTTCATTACTTGAAAATCCGTTTGATTACCTGGATCTGTACGTACACAAAATTTATTAAATTTTTATATAGAACTACTTTCAAGGTATATGTTATTTGTATTAAAATACTGTCAGGTTATATGTATAAGCTGTGTACAGAAATATTGTATTTATGATTGGTATTCATTCTCAAGCTGCCCCATTTTATAGATGCTATATACAAATTAAATAGCCTGTATTTCAAAACAGGCTGAGATCATAGGCAAAGAACACCATTGAAAAATTCGTAAACTTAAGGAATCAGCAGATATGCTACGCCACAAAAATCTCCTGAGCCGACCAAGCATAAAAATGAATACAATATGGGAACCAGTAATAAGGAGTGCCAGAGAAAAGCGATAATTAAAAAAAGTTGCAATATGAGCTCTGGTAAAAAATGAAATCATAACAGCAAAAATTGCAATATGAGCACTGGTAAAAAATGATTGCTGAAGACATCGGGTTTATAATACCCTGAAATTCATACATTCACATGGCACAGTGGATAAATATAAATAGTGTACATAATAATTCATCTCAGAAATATAGACAGATACTGAAAAACATTATTATCTTTAAAAAAAATTATCGCTTTAAATAACCTGCGAACGGTTGATAAACCGTAAAAAAACGAATTAATCAATTACTGGAGCGGTGCATGATCTGGCCTTTTTTCTAGCATCTTTAGCGATGGATCGTATGCACGAGTTTCACTTGAGGTCTGGGTTGAGTGTCAGTCCCAAGAGGCGCCCATAAAAGAGCACCCGTTCACCTCGATAGGCGAAAATTTAGGATATTTAAAGAAATTGCTTTCGACAAGATTTGATATGAGTAATACAACAACTTTTTATATGTTGTAAAATAAACTAATCTAACCCAATTAAATGTCTTGTCTCATCTTCCGTCCGTGTTAACTTCTCGAAAAATGTATTGAAAAGAATAACCTTATATAATGAAGCAATCCTGAGAAAATTAGAAGTCCAACTAGGATTTATTATTGGTGACCACAATCTTAAACATATAAGGTATACAGATAACACAGAGTGGATAGCAGACCTGGGAAGGAAATTACAAAACCTCCTACAGAATGTATCGAAGGAAAGCGAGAAGAAAGGACTAAATATAAACTACAAGACAGAATGCAAGGTTATCTACAAAAGGGTGAGCCAAAAATGCAAATTACTAATCGGGGATACGAAAATCTAACAAGTATAGAAATTAAAATATCTGGGAGGGCGGAAAGTGCGCCACTGAAATTGGGACGTATTAGGATGGCCAAAGACGCATTCCAACAGTTAAGCAGAGTATTAAGAGACAGAATAACGAGAAAAGAGTACTGACATATTACGTGATATCTGGCTTCCTATATGGCAGAATGCTGGTTGATCTCCTCAAAGATGAAGACGAGACTAGAAGCATTAGGAATGTGGTTCTACAGAAGAATGCCGAGGATACCATAGACCGAACATGTGAGTAACGACGAGGTTTGGGAGAAAATGGAAACAAAAAGGAAACTTATACTTAACATCAGAAAGAGACAGACGAAATGTGTGGGGCATGTAATGAGGAAAGTGGGCTTGGAAAATGTGATACTCACAGGAGAAATTGAAGTCGGGAGGGAGAGAAGAAAAGACTGCGTAAAATAGTTTATGGGCTTGTACAACTGGATGAGACAGAAAAAAAACGATAAACGTCAATTAGCTTGATGTGGTGTTAAGCGATTCAGCCATACAGGACTTCCGGTTTGACGGTTACTGCATAGGATATAGGTTCGATTCCTGTCGGAGGAGGCATATTTTCTGCGAATTTTCTCGAATATTAAGGTCGATAAATGTAATTAATACTGTTTAATTAAAAACAGAGCATTTACTCAAATAAGTTCTATCCATAAAAATGACGTATAAGCAGAAAAGATATTAAAATATATAAGTTTAATATATATATATATATATATATATATATATATATATATATATATATATAGCTATATATACCTCATCTGAGAAATAGAGAGAGATGTTGAAGGTGGATAAGGCAATAAAGATGAGGACATCAGTCCAAACAATGTAAATAGTGTAAATAGTTACAATACCTCATCTGAGAAATAGAGACAGATGTTGAAGGTGAATATGGCAATAAAGATGAGGACAACAGTCCAAACAATGTAAATAGTGTAAATAGTTACTATACCTCATCTGAGAAATAGAGACAGATGTTGAAGGTGAATATGGCAATAAAGATGAGGACAACAGTCCAAACAATGGTAAATACCTAAAATAGTTGCAATACCTCATTTCAGAAATAGAGACAGATGTTGAAGGTGAATATGGCAATAAAGATGAGGACAACGTAAATAGTGTAAATAGTTGCAATACCTCATCTCATATATTTAGACACATTTTGTTATGATTTTAAATTTGTACTGTAAGGCCAGGCAGTGGAAGATCTTTCCATGTGATTCGGTGGGTGATGAGCAAAAAAAAGTTTGACAACACCTCATCTATATTAAAACGGTTTCTAATAATTTATTACAATAATATTGTTCAAATAAGGCATATAATATGGGATTAACAATAAGCTTCTACAAAAAAGAATTTCCATTGAAGTTTTTTGCAAAATAATTTTTTGAATTACATAGTGAAATGACTTTCAGTGAATTATATATCTTCAGTGGATTCTATAAAATGATTTTTAGTGAATTCTATAGTAAAATGTTTTTTAGTGAATTCTATAGTAAAATGGTTTTTCCGTGAATTTTATATTAAAATGATTTTTAGTGTATTCTATATTAAAATGATTTCAGTGAATTGCATAGTAAAATTATTTTCAGTGAATTCTATAGTAAAATGAGCCGCACTCTTCATGAGGTAATAATGTCGTTTTTCGACGTATTTTTAACGTCAAAAACGACATTATTACGTCATTATTTTTTAACTAACCTAATATATAAAAGCTATGCGCAATCAGTCTTTTCTCAAACTGAAAAAAAGTAGCTGAATTTGAGAATTGAAATATAATTTGATATTGTCTGATCGATGTGCTGCTTATTATTATTATTTTCATTATTATTATTAGTACTACTAGTAGGAGGAGGAGGATGAGGGGTATAACTTTTTTGACCATCAAATTATTGTGATAATTCATTTTAATTTCTACAGGATTTGCTTAAAAGTTCCTGCCTAGGATAACAGAGGTTTTATCGCTGGAAAATATATAAAAAAGAAGAAGAAAGAGAGAAAGTGAAGATGAAGAAGAGAATGAGGAATACTAGAAGAAGAAGAAGAAAAGAAGTAGAAGAAGAGGAAGAAAAGAAGAAGAAATAGAGAAAGTGAAGAAGAGAAAGAGAATGAGGAATAC
>OZ010609.1:23656753-23679253 GCA_963932145.1 Acanthosepion lycidas | reverse complement strand
GTGCTCATGAACATAACGTCATTTTCATAATTTTCAAATGTTAATGTAACTTAGGCAATATTTGAAATATTAATAAATTGTTATAATTTGTTTTTAAACTGCCAGTTGTAACTCAGATATTTTGTAAAAAATATGCTATACGCATTGCAGAAAATTTGTTCTATATTCAAAATTAATTTTGTTAAGTGTTGATTTTGATTTTTTTCATAAAGATAACTTCAAGAATCTGTAGCTTCTGCTTATTACTTTCTTGGTGATGTATACAGGTATTGTCCACTAACATTCTTTTAAATTGTGAATGTTTACAGGAATGTTTTTTGTGGTTGTTGAGCAATGGATCATGAATTATTCATGTGATGAGGGAGCCTTCTTGATAACTTGATTTTTGCATAACAAACACACACACACATATATATATATATATTAGCTTTTTTGTAGAAAATTAAGGGACATTTAAATTGATATATGTTTATTATGCAATACGTTAATTCGTGGAGATGCTTAAGTTATTAGTATCGGATTTAGTATAGCATATAATTAATTTTACTTTTTTTTAGGGATGTGGGGGATATATTAGTGTTGTAGCATACCTACGGACGATAATGGATATGTCCCCATTCACATAAATGCAGTAGTAAATACTGTATGTTGGTCTGCAGTTGAAGATTCGTCTCCAGCTGTGCTGGCCAAACGGACAGAGAGGATCCCCAGCCGAGGCTATGTCGAAGTGTAGAGTCTGGTCTCGGAAAACAGCTACCCGACCCCGTTTTATACAGGGTCTACGGGGAATTTTTGTCCGAGCCTATGGGCCAGGATAACCCACATTATATTCGGCCTTGTGCCACATCTGACCGCGTGGGTCGGTTGGTAAATATCCTACAGTTGGAAATTCATTGTAGAATTGAGTTGACTCAGTTTTAGCAGTTGACTACTACTTCTACGCGTTGCTGGCAAATCTTATATGTGTTGTTCTTCTCCTAAGTATTATCGTTCGTGTGATTGTTTATATTTAGAATGCATCTGATTACGATATAAAAGGTTCATACACTTAGTTTTATTTGAGGAAGCATTACGTTCTATTTGAGTTATATTAAAATTTCTAATAGATCGTCTTATTTATCAACAAAGTACTTAGAAAATCATATTAATGAAAGTTTGTTGAATGATATTAGTTCAGTAGAGGAATTTTTTTTTTGTGGATGAGTTAAAATTTTATATGGGGTGTAGCCTTATAAAAAAAAATCCTACTAGAATATACTCGAGTACTCTTAATTATAAGAGCAAAATCCCCTAATTACTACAAAATAGCAATTATACAAAATTTAATAAACTGTACAAAAGTTAATTTCTTTCTGCTAGAGATTGAAAATTTGTCTTTAATAAATATATATGAACAGACTGAGATAGATAGATAGATAGATAGATATGGAACAGATTGAGATAGATAAGGAAGAGGTTGAGATAGATAGATAGATAGATAGATAGATAGAGAGCCACAGAATGAGATAGATAGATAGATAGATAGATAGATAGGCACAGAATGAGATTGATAGATAGATAGATAGATAGATAGATAGGCACAGAATGAGATAGATAGATAGATAGATAGATAGATAGATAGATAGATAGATAGATAGATAGATAGATATCTTATTAAAGAAAAATATGCGTATTTTTCTCTAATGAGGTTTCTCGAATATTTAGGCCGGCAGACGAAAATAAATAAATATACTCTTTACTAAATAAACAGTGCGTCTACTCAAATACAAGTATCCACTAAAAATAACGTTTAATGTCATTAAAAAATCTATTGGATTACTACTTTCTTTGGATAATTCAGTGTTTTCACTGTTGTACAGGAAATTGTATATATAGATATGAATAGACTGAGATAGATAGATAGATAGATAGATAGATAGATAGATAGATAGATAGATAGATAGATAGATAGATAGATTTAAACAGAGTGAGATAGTTGTGTACAGAGTTATAGCTATCTAAGTCGATAGACATATAGAAAGAAAAAGACTAAGATAGGCAGATAAGTAATATATACAAATTTATATATAGGAAAAGAATTAGATAGATAGATAGATAGATAGATAGATAGATAGATAGATAGATAGATATGGAACAGGTTGAGATAGATAAGGAAGAGTTTGAGATAGATAGATAGATAGATAGATAGATAGATAGAGAGATAGATAGATAGATATGGAACAGGTTGAGATAGATAAGGAAGAGGTTGAGATAGATAGATAGATAGATAGATAGATAGATAAGGAACAGGCTGAGATAGATAGATAGATAGATAGATAGATAGATAGATAGATAGATAGATAGATAGATAGATAGATATAAAATGATTGAAAAAGCAGAAAAGATTACGATAATCATTTAAACAAAAATCAATCAGATTCAAGAATACTCGCATTTAGAAAAAATTAAGTTTACGTCGACATTACTCTCTAAAATAGATAAAGCAAAATCTGGAATGTGGAAATAAATGAAACCGAAACGAACGAACTTTATAAATGCTCACAAATTAAAGCGAATTAGATAAGACAAACTTCAACTAACTGTAAAAATAAATAAATGAAATAAAAATACTTAAAAAGAAATGTTAGATACAAGAATATTTAAGATAAAAAGAGAAGACCGACAGAAAAAAAAATGTGAAAGTCAATTATAAAAAAACAAGCTTGGAATATATAGCAGTCGAAAAACGAAAGTAGATTTAGATGAAGCTGCACGAAGGAGTAATGGCGGCTTAGAAAAAAAGAAAATTTAGCAATGATATAAATAATACAAACTATTTGTAGTATTTCTTTTTACGTTCGCTAAATAATTGTAGCAGTTTTCGGAATGTATTGTGATTCATTTATTTTTATTCTGTTGTTATTTGGCTTTCTTTTCGTATCAATTTCGAAACAATTGATAGAAAATTACTGTTTTCTTTGTTTTATTTAATTGTAGAAGACTTGGAAGGAGGAAAAAAAAGATGGAGGTTAAAAACTTGAGAAGGTTTGAAATCAAATCGAATTGGAGGAAAACTAAAGACAATCCTGCAATGTGTAACAACTTTTAAACCAAGGACTAAAAAAAAAATTATAAAAAAAAGAAATTAGTGAAAGTTACGCAAAAAGCAAAGACACAAGATAGCAGAAAAGAAAATGTCGTAATTTGCAAACAAATAGGACAAACAAAAATAATTGTTATAAAATCCTATTCCTTGCTTGAGAAATATCTTCAATTCAATTCAGTAAATCATATATATATATATATATATATATATATATATATATATATATATATATATATATATATATATATATATGAAGAAATATAGTCTTAAGGTGTGCTATATTTATGGGATAAAGTGCTCAATATCAGAGATAGAGCGTGTGTAAATATAAAAGTGAACATAGAAGTCAACACTTAGAGGCGACAGTCTGTTTCATGCTAGATGCAATCGTCAAAGCACACGTGGCCTGACTATTTCATATATATATATGAGTGTGTGTATGTGTGTTTGTGCGCGCTCGCGTATGTATGTGTGTGTATGTGTGTTTTATATATATTATTTATATATTATATATGCGCGGTACTTATTGGAAAGCTCTAAATATCAGTGATAGATCTAACATATTTAGTTGGATTGATTGTGAGTTTATGACCCTGCGTTTCACGCCCTTGGGATCGTCAGTCAAACTTATAAACAAATAGAGTTTGTCTTACGATCGCAATCAATCATATGAATCCAACTCTCTCTCTCTCTCTCTCTATATATATATATATATATATATATATATATATATATATATATATATACACACACACACACACACATATATATATATATATATATATATATATATATATATATATATACACACTGATAGTAATCCGCTGGTATAACCCAGGCGTGTCCTATTAAGACAACCTAGAATTTGAAAACTGACTCACAAAAGAGCGCTCAATATTTATTTTCATTAAACAGAGAGAAAATTTTCTTTACAATTGGAATTAGTTATTTTCATTTGCGAATTTTAAAATTAAAATTCGTAGGTGAAAACTGTCATTAAATAAAGCTATCTTAATTCCAATTGTAAATGAAAATAAATTTGCTCTGTTTAATGAAAATAAACATTGAGCTCTCTTTTGTTAGTCACTTTTAACATATTTCAAATTCAATGTTAATATTTACTCAGCTGTTTTCAATCTGCTTGTCTGAATCGTCTTCAAGAAGCGAGAGCAATATCTAAAAGGCCAGCCAATCTAACAGTGAGTTGATCCCACAATCCCCACTCTTGCTCCATATGCGGCCTACTTTGTAAATCACTATCGAGTCTTAAGTGCCACTTAAGATTATCGCACAAAATGTCATAACTGAATCAATTAAGCTGTCAGATCCTCATAAGTCGAAACCGACGGGAGAGTTAATCCATAATATATATATATATATATATATATATATATATATATATATATATATATATATCAGTGTCTGGTTTACCTATAGGCTTAGCTGCCTGAAGCTTCGTGCCTCAAAATCTAGGAGACCTTCAACTAAATTGTACAATGTTTTTGACACTGTCATATCATAGGCCTTTGTTCCATATTCATTGTAGACTGTAAATAGTTCTTCAGTAATTTTAAACACACGTCATCATCCTTGGATTGAATCTAAATCTGTGATACAGCGAAACAGTCTGTCTGTGGATGACAATATATATATATATATATATATATATATATATATATATATATATATATATATATATATATATATATCCGCAGGTAGGCCCTGCTCCTTCAGCAACTATTGGGAATTAAGGACAACCTAGATCTCGTACATACGGTCCACCTCTAAAAGATGCTGGGAAAATGGTCTGTTCCCTGTACCTCTCCAGGAATTACCTGACACCTCGTGCTTTCCTCCACGATTGCAAGACCCAGATCAGGCAGAAAACGGAATACTGCTTTCCAGTTTTGACAATCTCTCGGGCTATGAAATCACCGCAACTGCTTCCTAAAAAGCAAGCCTCGGAAGGTAATTGTAAAAGTCTACTCTTCCTGGACCCTAGGAATCAAAGTTGGTACCCCCCAAGGCTCGATTCTCAGAAGAACACTCATTTTACTTGAACTAAATGATCTGCCTAAGAATATACTCCGACCATTTGTGAATATCTATGCTGATAATTCAACGGTATAGGGGTGCACCTCTTGACGATCAGATATTGGCAACTGATCTTTTATCTGATCTAGCTCTAACATCTCCATGGGGGAAAAACTTGCCGGTTATATTCATGTCTCAAAAGCCAAAATGCTTACATTCCATCTCAACAGGGGAAAAACTGGCTGGTTACATTCATGTCGCAAAAACAAAAATACTTATATTCCATCATCATCGATCAGATTCGAAATTACCACCAGTCACAACGAATCGATGTCCCATTGGGGAAGTTCCAAGACTTGAGTGGCTATTGGGGCTTAAACTCACACGGACCACACGTGGATTGGTGTAGCTACAAAAAGTTGACCATCAGCGATGGAGAGTTGATCTCTCAACTGATCTAGAACTGATATCTCAACAGGAAAAAACTGGCTGGTTATATTCATGTCTAAAATAACAAAATAGTTACATTCCATCTTCACCGATTAGACCACAAATTACTACCAGTCACGACGAATTGATGTCCTCTTGGGAAATCCCATGCGTTTAGTGACTATTGGGCTTTAAACTTCCCCGGGCTTCATGTGTATGGGTGTACCTCCAAAACTCTTGACGATCAGCGATTGAGAGCTTATCTCTCATCTGTTCTAGCTCTAAAATCTTAATGGGAGAAAAACTGGCTTGTTACATTCATGTCTCAAAAACCAAAATATTTACATTCTATCATCACCAATCAGCTCCCAAACTACCACCAGTCACAACGAATTGATGTCCCCTTGTGGAATTTACATGCCTTGAGAGACTATTGGGTCTTAACTTCACCCAGGCCTCACGTGGATGTGCGTACCTCCAAAACTCTTGACGATTAACGATTGGCAGCTGATCTCTCATCTGATCTAGCTCTAAAATCTCAACGCGGGAAAAATGGCTGGTTCCATTCTGTGCCTCTAATCTGGTCTTAGAAAAAATAATACACTGCGCTGTCCGAGGATTGAACTCAAAAATTTAGGTCAACCAGGTAGAGATTTCATTTTTACATGGAGATGTACCCCTGTTTACTGAAAAAGGATTATCTATTGGATCTCTATAAAAAAAAAAAAAAAAAAAAAAAAAAAAAAAAACCTAAAAAAAAAGACAAGGCCTTTTCTCTCACATCATTTTTTTTTTTTTTTGTCTCTTCCCGGTTAAGGCAATGGAGAACTTTCAGAAGGAAAATTAACAGGAGATAACTGATAACTGGCATCCATTAAGCATGGCCCAGTGAGCGAAATAAAGGGTTCAGTTCGAGATTCCAACCACCTGAACATAGCCGGAGCGTAAAACGGCCGAAACGTTGTGACAAATATGGCGACAAAGATAAGGACAATGGTCCGAATAATGTCATTTTTTTTTCCTTTTCGTTTTTCCGGTTTGTTTTTCGTAATTGTTGCTGTGTCTGAATAAGCGTGGGGTTGTGTGTGAGGCTAAATGAATGATACGCTTTCAATTTATCTAAGTACCACATTAGTTTCGTCCAGTTAACTTATATTTGGTCCACGATTAAAGATTTTTTTTTCTTTTTTTTAATATAATTTTGTTTGGTTTCTTGCACAAATATTATTATTCACATTATATAGTCATTGGATACTCATTTTTAAAAATTTTGATTTTGAATTCCCCACTCCCCACAGTCAAATGGTACATATGGGAACTAGTTAGAACTTCATAGAGACTTTGAGGTATTATGGTTAATGTAGTAAGAATGGTAAGTTAAAAATATGGTATTTTGGTGTAGGGAATATTATATAGTTTGAGTTAGTGATTGTGGCTAGATAGATCAAACATATGACGAACAGCTGACTCCATCGCCACTTTTGGCCTGGTGTGACATTTGTTTTTGTACTTTTAGAAAAATAAATACCATTTTTGTTTGTTTCTTACTTGTAGAATGTGTTTTCTTTCAGTTGTACCCTAACTCAGTGTTATGGTCCAAGTTCCTTGTACCCCGGTGATGGTCCAAGGTTAGAACCAATGAAAGATTAAAACGAACACAGGTATGGAATACAAAAATATATTACAACAGAAATATAATACAAAGAAGTAGAAGTATTAGTAATGACTATCAGATTTGGTTAGAACCATGTTGTCTCTACAAGTATCACTATTCCAATGTCCTTACAATATGCTCTCAATTATCTCTCCTCGTCTTACAATATCCATCATACCTCTTGAAAGGCGCAGTATTTATGATGTCAGGAATAGTCCATTATTATTATGGGTAAGTTCCCATAACACTCAGGTTTTTTGTTGTTTACAAGAGTGCGAAGAATGAAAGAGACGATTAGAAAGTCAAAAGAAACAGAAACTATGACAACAGAAATCATTACTTAATTTAAACTGCAGTTAATAATTGAATTTTTGTTATTTGTGATGTGATGGTCAATATGTCCACGAATTACGCTAAATGTACAAGATGGTATTAAATGTTGCCAGACTAGTTATGTTAAAAATAAAAACTAATATATTTACCTAAGTTTTCATATCATCTCTTTTGAAATACTTACTCTCTGTCGCAATACACCGGTTTCAGAGTTCCCAGCACTTTTGGAATCCGGCCTAGAAGCTGTTTTCCGTAAACGAGTCGAGGACCTTCTGCGATCCGCTCTGGAACACGGCAACGATGTTAAAAACGGGCTAACTCTGAACTGCATTTTCAGCTGGGAGATTATATGGAAGTCCGCAGGTGCTAAATCTGGTGAATAAGGAAAGAGGTTCCGGAAGCAATACAATTTTGTTTCAGCTAAAAACTCATGACCGTGAAGAACTCTGTGACAGAGTACATTGTTATCGTGAAGAATCCAATTCTTCGCTCTCTACAGATCCGGTCGCTTTCGCTAAATGCCCTCCAGTTGACGGTTTGGCCCTGGAAGATGTATTCTCGTATGTCGAAAAAGTAAAAAACGATGAGCAGGCTCTAGCACAGGGGTCGCCAAACTACGGCCCGTGGGCCTGATCCGCCCTCCGATGTCAGTTCATCTGGCCCGTCACTTCACTGTGCCACAAATGAACTAAAATATAATTATTTATATGGAATTATCAATAGATTGTAGTTAAACTTACATTTATTTTAATTTTTTCTACATAGTAAGTAAAATGCCAAATTTTGGCCAATCTGATTTTTGCATCTGACAGTAACAGAAGTTTTAAGAAAATCAGGGAAATAGAAAAGTTTTAGCGACTTTTTGCAACTTTTGATATCCGAGCGCTTTTTGTGTAAGTACCTGCAATGAAGAAAAGCGATTACGAGCCTGATGCAGCAATTAGGTTTTAACTTACATTGCCGTGTTTAAACCGGTTTAAAGAGTGCTGTATATAAAAAGGACTGACTTCAGCGAATTATGTCATTTATTTTGCCTGAACTTATAAAATCTAAAGTATGTAAAGTCAACACATGTAGCGAGGTTGACTGATGAACATTTGAAAGCATTTCTCTTGGTTGGATGCAGTAATACCAAAACAAATATTAATTATATCTTAAAAGGTAAACACCAGTTTTACAAATCTTACTAATCTTTTGTGGTGCTTAGTGTGTGAGATTCGGATATATGCGCACTTGGTGTGATATAAATATTTTATTGCTATTGTCGCCTTCTTGGATAACTTTTTAGTAAATAAGTATGTTTGTTGTCTTTATTGTTTTGTGTATTCAGTGTATTGTATTGAACAAAATGGTTATCCGGCCAGGGTTCGTTATTCTGTCAGTTATCTGGCCCTCTGTGGAAAAAACAGTTTGGTGACCCCCCTGCTCTAGCATGACAAAATCACAAGCTAACGCGTACACGTGGATAAGAAAAACACAAATTTCATAATTTTCGAAGTGAACACAACGATGTAACTCAGCACAGTGGCGACAGAAGTTTACTGCTAACTCTTACTACGCGCGCAACCGTGTGTTACCATCTGTTGACGCTGGACAGAACTAACTCGGAAACTTTTTGACGCCACCTCGGATATGATGAAATGCATGAAATGTCCAATGATTTAGATCTTTAGAGACTCAGCTACAAACGACCAATTGGTCTTTTGTCGAATCAAACAAAAGCTTATAGATTCAAATATAAAAGACCTATATTTTTACCTATTTCTGAATAAAGAAAAATTCCATATAGACTCAAAATAAAGGACAGATATATATATATATATATTTCCGAGTCAAATAAATTCTTATAGACTCAGATATAAACGACCAATTTTTTTGCCCAATTTCGGAATCAAATAAAAGCTTATAGACTCAAATATAAAGTACAAATATATATATATATATATTTCCGAATCAAATAAAAGCTTATAGCCTCGAATATAAACAACCATTTTTTTTTACCTAAATTTCTGAATCAAGAAAATTCTTATAGTCTCAAATATAAAGGACAGATATATATATATCTATTTCCGAATCAAATAAATGCTTATAGACTCAAATATAAACGACCAATTTCTTTACCTATTTCTGAATCGAGAAAATTCTTACAGACTCAAATATAAACGACAAATATAAATATATATATATATATATATATATATACATATATTGATAGATAGATAGATATGCACACACACGCACACACACACATACACACACACACACACATATATATATATATATATATATATATATATATAAAGGTTGTTCCAATAACTTGGACCGATTTTAAATGTGAATTAATTTTAAACGTCTAATGATTTTTTTCTTTTAATTTCAGATATTTTCACACAGAATTGCCATGACTTAAATAGCATGATCCAATAGGGGAAAAAATAAATTTTCACCATTGATTTCTTTACTGCTGATTAAGATCCGTCTTAATGAAACACCTTTATATACAATCCGTCTTAATGAAACCCCCTTCTCTCAGAAAGAGACAGTTGAAAATCCTCTTGAATATATAATAAAAGAGGGCCCTGAAAATTTGACCCTCGCAAGACATACTGAAGGAACCAACAACCAACTTAAACATTTTCTTTTGTTGTCAGAGCCTTTAAACCACTCCACTCAGTTACTAAAAGAATCAAGACAAATCAATATCTGATTACCCTTATAAAAGAAAGCCATGTCTCATCTGTGCCTATCCGAATCGTCTTCTTCTCTCTTTATGCCCAGTAATTCTGTTACGTATAAATTCACTTTCATCATATGTTAAGGTTTTATTACAATTCTAATCATTGTTTTTTAAAACAACAAACATTGCCGAGGATAGAGCAGTGTCAAGAGAAAACCCATCATTTTGACACTCCATTTTTTTGTAAGCACAAAGGTCTAAATTTGCCCATAGTTTGATGCATACACTCTTCCTTGAACAGACATATTGAAAAAAATGCTAAATATAAAATATACATTATTTAGGCCTACAGAGTTCATAAATGAAGAAGAAAAGTTGTACATCGCTTTTGAATTTCTGGGATGAAGTGTTATTATTTTTTATTAGGTTGGTGTAAAAATAATGACGTAATAATGTCGTTTTTTGATGTTAAAAAATACGTCAAAAACGACATTATTATTATGTCATTATTTTTTAACCAACCTAATACATACGGACTATTATCCTCATCTTAGCTGTTGTGCCCTCCGTCCTCCGTCAGGTCTATGTTGATCCAGCAGGGAATTTTAAACTGAACCCTTTATTTAATCCACTTATGTCTTGCCTAGTTCTTATGTAGTACTCCCCTGTTATAATTCCCCTTGTTTCCGCAGAGTCCAAATGCACGCAATTCAGCCCAAGGATTGAACTTACAATTACTCCCCCTACCTGGTGGTGGTGACGGAGATGGCTACGAAGAGCCATCCTTCTCTTGAAGAGTCGTGAGCAGGAGTCACAGTCGAATATGAGTGGTTAGGCCCGGCTGGGCGAGTCAGTTCATCCTGGCAGCGCGTCGCAGGTCTTCTTCATGTCGACAGTTAGACTCGAAAGTCTTCTTCTCCCCACTTAATATGTTCCTGGGCCGCGAAGTCGATTTGCAGCAATGGATTGAAGGTTCTTGAATGGTCTTTCAAGATGGAAGCCAGAGTATGAATGTTGATACCATTACTGAAGGCCTGAATGATCTTTTCCCTCTCCCCTTTGATCTATTACACTTCGACACACACACATACACATGCACATATCATATGAACAGAGCATTTACTTAAATATTTGTATCTATAAAAAGAATGTATAAACATAAAAATGTCTTAAAATAAATTTGTAGCTTGCATCTTGTATATAATTTATATAATACTTGTCTACAAGACTTTTAATGACAAGGGAGATAAATATATATGGCGACACCAAGTAGCATTGTCTTTCTTATAACAGTAGCGAATATGAATGCGTGGCCAAATCGCTAGAACGTCATCTTTCTAATCATAAGACCAGGTTTCAAATCTCAACATGGTGAGGTGATTTGTTATCGGTCAGAGGAGGCGCTTCCAGCCTCTGGTACTTTTGGAAGGTGTTTGTATCTATAAAATGAAGTGTCGGACTTTCTCCATTTCATAATGTATGGCGTCACTTGTTTATATTTGTTGTTAATACTTTTTATTATAAACAGAGCATTTACTTAAATATTTGTATCCATAAAAAAACAATGTATAAACATAAAACTGTCTTTATATATATATATATATATATATACATATTAATGCGAGCGATAGCGAGAAACATCGTTTAACGAAAAAAATAAATAAATAGTTAATTTTCGAATGTCGTTTGAAAATATTTGTCTTGTCTTCTCGTCAATTTAAATGAAATATAATTGTAAGGGGAAATCTTCATTTCTTGTCTCTATGAATGGGATTGTTTCCTTTTTTAAGATGGCTGTTGTTTTCTCTACAAGGGGAAGGGTCCACTCGATAAAATCGGCACCCGCTCGCATCCAAGCATCAGGACCGTCATCCTCTCTCCTTTGACCCTTTCTTTCTTCTAGAGGCGACGACGGAGATGGCTGCAAAGGGCCATCCTACTCCTGAAGAGCCGTGGATAGGATTCACAGCGGAATGTGGGTGGTGGACGCGGCTGGATGGATCGGATCCTATTCATGTTGATTAATATCGAAAGTTGGCCATACCTTGTCCGGATGTCTCACTATCAGCTGTCGCTTGAAGTTTTGTTCACCTCTGCTGTAGCCAGGTATTGAACTCATGACACGTGAAACTAGAACAATCTACCTTGGTGGACGAAATAAAGAGTTCAGTTCGAAATTCCATTTAACTGAAGAAGGACGAAGCGTACATCGACCGAAACGCTGTGAATAGGACAACAAAGATGCGGACAACAGTCGGAACAATGTAAATAGTGTAAATAGTTACAATACCTCATCTCAGAAATATAGACAGAAGAAGGCCGGATCATACAACAGCCGAAACGTCGTGAATATGGCAACGAAGATGAGGACAACAGTCCAAACGATTTAAACAGTGTAAATAATTACAATACCTCATCTCAGTAATATAGACAAATACTGAAAAACGCTGGAGCGTACAACGCCCGAAACGTCGTGAATATGGCAACGAAGATCAGGACAACAGTCCGAAAAATTTTAACAGTATAAATAATTTCAATACCTCATCTCAGAAATATAGAGAGATCCTGAACAAGACTGAAGCGTATAACGCCTGAAACGTCATGAGTATGGCAACGAAGATGTGGACAACTGTCCGACGTATTTAGATAGTGTAAATAATTACATTACCTCAATCAGAAATATAGCAGGTCCTGAAGTAGGGCGACGCATACAATGGCCGAAATGTCGTCAATATGGCAATAAAGATGATTACAACAGTCCGAACAATTTAAATCGTGCAAATTACGATAATGTTTGAATGGAGGGAAATGCTCCATGTTCTTTTGTTTCATCTCTGTCAAGAATACTTTTAAATTTCTTTCTACTAATTCTGAAGAATTCTTTACTTCATTGGTGGCACAATGTTTTGGGGCAAATCACCAAATAAATATTACAACTAATTATTGTTCTCGACTCTAGGTGGCGCTGTTGACACCGAGAACATAGCAACAAAGGGGAAAAATGCGAGCTTATCTTTAGGTATTCTTTGACAAGTCTTGGAAGTGAATTATTAATTTTTCTTTACGTTTTGCCTTGCGAAAATATTGTTGTATACTCTCGATCATTCTGGGGAAGTCTTGGTTGACGGGATCGATTCACTCATACAGTTGGATATTCTCTCTCTTCTCTTTCTCTCCTCGGCGAAATGTTTTTAGTATCGAAATGTTTTCAAGGTCCAGAGATGAAAAGACATTAACAAATGGTATTTTAAACATAACTATTTTATTCACCACGTCTAACTAGCCAATGAGGTTGCTCACTCACCCTACTGGGAAGCCTCTTCCCAGACACGAAGAAACACATCTACATTCTTCGACGGTTATGATTCGACTCCAAACATTTCTTTATCTGACATTCCTATGCTAGTTTAGCCAATCAAAATCGACTTCCTTTGTTTTCCTGTATCTGACCTCAAAGGTCAAACCGAGGAAGTTAGAGCAGAGATACAATTCTCTAAAAATATTAATCTACTAAACTATTATTTAACAATATGCTGCTTGTTATTAGACGCATTTCTATTCGAACCAACGTTCACAATTTGGTTTTCATATTCTCTCCAGCTTACGGCCATATCACGTTGAAACACCCGTTCTCCCACGATCACCGAAGTTAAGTGACTCCATCAATCAACGGTGAGAATTAACAGAACGTCAGCTACGAAAAGGCGACTTTAAAAAAGTGACTATCTTTCTGACACCCAGAATCGTTAATTCCTTCCACATTGAAATTATTTCTAAGTTTGACCATATTTTATTTAATCATTCTCGTGAAATCACCGAAGATAAGTGTCTCCTGTGTAAGACGATAAACTACATCTGCGTCCTGGGTAAGACGATAAACTGCATCCGCGTCCTGGGTAAGACGATAAACTACATCCACGTCCTGGGTAAGACGATAAACTACATCCGCGTCCTGGGTAAGACGATAAACTACATCCGCGTCCTAGGTGAGACGATAAATTACATCCGCCTCCTGGGTAAGACTATAAACTATATCCTTGTCCTGGGTGAGAGGATAAACTACATCCAGCAGCTGGCTTCAAATAAAGAGAATTTGAGGAGCGTGGAGCCACCTCTTAATTGCTGGTGTTTCCAGGTTCACACTGACTGAGGGTGGTAGCACCTGTTAGGGTCCCAGCTATGGGCAAATAGTTAGCCCCCAAACTGGGATTAAAACACTATGAAAGTGTAAAAATAGGTTTTCATACGAGAAATACATTTTTGAAGGAAAAACTATTACCAGCAATACATTTTTGGAAAAAAATTTTAACAGCAATAAAAATCTTGTCGGTATTAAATAACCCATTGAGGTGTTGATATGCCGTAAACCAAACCAAACCGAAGTTAAACAAATTCATAGCGTGGTTAGTACCTAGATTAGCAAACGCTTCAGGATATCACATGCAGTAAGCTTATAAAATCTGGTAAGGAAAAGGATAACGGTTCGGAAATGGAAAACGGAAAACAGATTCCAATGCCAAGTCGTGTTCTTTAAATTCCCTTACTTGCAAATACCCTTAGGAAAAGTATGTATTCACCCCACCTCCGAGCTATGGGTTAATTTCATTAGTACGATTTGTATCAGTAAATCATTATTATCCCTAAATAAATTCTTAAAATCTAAAAATATTTTCCGGCTTTACATAATTAGTGAAGGGTTGATTAAACCGTAAACACTTATCAATATTTCGAGAGTATGCCTGTCTTATTCAAGCAACGTTTAAAACTGCATTCAAGTATAAAAAATATAATCTTTTTTATGTATTTTTATAATTGTATGCAATTTGATTGGCGGCAATGTTGCTACAGTTTTTTGCCAATACTATGTAACTAGTGAGTTAGTCCAAATGCCTTCACTCACTTTATAATCCACAAATAGAAGGTTAACCAATCAGAAGACGTAGAACATTCAATCCGTCTTGTATAAAGGCGGCCATTTTTGTTTACCCTAACCGAATGACCAGTGCCAACTTGTCAGGCGAAGATGAACAGAAGGAAGTAATACGCTCTGCTACTTTGCTGCGATATCCACTGCTAACCTGAACTACGCTTTCCTACTGTCTCCGAAATATTCACTGCTAACCTCTGGATTCTATAATCGAAGACGACCGTCATCTGAACCACAAATGTGACCGCAAGTTCTAAGCTAGCAGTTTCTTCTCTCGCTCTTCTCGCTTGTGGAACTCTCTTCCGGCTCCATGCTTTCCAATCAACTTTGATATTCAAAAAATTAAATGCAATGTCAATCATTATCTTCTGTTTTCTTAATTCTTGTTCTTTTATTGTCCTCTCTCAGTGATAGTAGTTTTTTCTGATATTCTCTAACACTCAGTAACCCCTCGCATCTTAGTGGCTTTATTGCCTTTGATCTTCAAAAATTTAAATGCAATTTCAATCTTTATCTTCTGTCTTCTTAATTCTTGTTCTTTTATTGTCCTCTCTTATTAATAGTAGTTTTTCTCATATACTCTAACACTTAGTAACCCCTTGCATCCTAGTGGCTTTATTGCCTTTGATCTAAAATTTAAATGCAATGTCAATCGTTATCTTTTGTCTTCTTAATTCCAGTTCTTTTATTGTCCTCTCTCATTAATTGTAGTTTTTCTCATATTCTCTACCATTCAGTAACCCCTTGCATCCTAGTGGTTTTATTGCCTTTGATCTTCAAAAATTGAAATGGAATGTTTAATCGTTAACTTCTGTCTTCTTAATTCCAGTTCTTTTATTGTCCTCTCTCATTAATAATAGTTTTCATATAATCTCTAACAACTTGCATCCTAGTGGCTTAATTACCTTGCTTGTGGTCAAATGATAATATATATATATATATATATATATATATATATATATATATATATATTAAAGACATTTTTTATGTTTAACGTTCTTTTTATAGATACAAGTATTTAAGTAAATGCTCTGTTTATAATAAACAGATACTTGTATCTATAAAAAGAACGTTAGACATAAAAAATGTCTTTAATAAATTGTCGGACTTTGTCCATTTCTTAATATATATATATATATATATATATATATATATATATATATATATATATATAAACAGACGCACACACAAATACACAACTGGCATACATATATATATATATATATATATATATATATATATAGCATAATGAGAAGCCACGTATACTTTCTTAATATGTATATATAGAAAAAGTTGCAAATTAAAAAAATTATGTTTTATTTTATGAAAGTATTTATTTATATATATATTTGATATTTCAATATTGTCCTCAATCTTTCATCAGAAATAACTGTTGATATTTATTTCGTATAAAATACAAAATTGTGGCACAAGGCCGAAGAAAGGGGAGGGGTAGAAGACTGGTCTTCACTAACTATCTTATACCTAGCTAATCTGATTCGCGACCCATTCGTACTTTACAATTTACCCATTCACCACAAGAACTCGTCCGTCACCAATCGATCGTCCACACTAGGGAGACCTACAAATCGCGCCCCGTGTCAAAAATTTAATGATACTAAAAAGATATATATACAAAATTCTATGATGTAAAGATGAGAGGGGAGGGAGATGAAACCAATAACGAACTAAAATATATATTAACATAATGAAAATTAAACATAACTGATGTTAGTATGACCCGTCCAACCCTTAAAACAGAGAGGCCACTGTATTCTGCCCCTCGGACAAAATCAAGCAGCTCTCTCGCTAAGGGAGTGGGAAAAGGATAAAAAATCATAAGGGCATGGGAAAATAGAAAGCTGACCCAGTCGAGATAAAGGTGTGTCAAAAATAAACTGGGAAGGTCGGGAATCTCAGGCTGGATCATAACTAAAGAGCAGCCGGGATACAGGCCGGGAACAACACTCACTCACTCACATTAACTAGGTACACAAAAGCCTGTCTAACATAACCAAGGAGAGGGCTCCACAGGAAACCACTCCGATGTAACGTAGGCTTGACCTAAAAGAGAAAATCAAGGCTAGCCCCGTTCACGCGAACCAAGCTCGCCTCAGTCACCCACCTTTCGCTGAAGACTATCGAATGCAAGCGTTTCCTATCAGTTCTGATCTTCATCTTGAGCTGATGCTCAAAGAATCGGATGAGATCCTGATGAGAAAGACGGATACCCCGCAAGACTTCCTCCTGTCGCGTCGTCCATATCACCATTCGGGCCGTGGCTAGCAGCGTGAGAAACACCATCCGTTTCACCCCGGAATACGGGGGCGACACATTGTCACACGCGTATGCGCGATCAATGGGCACGAGATTTTCGGGAGCGAGACGAGCCGTCAGCTCGCCGACGTGGTCCCATAAGGGGCGCACACGGGGGCAATGGTAGAAGGCGTGCGAAGCCGTTTCCTCTAAGCCAAGACCGCACCGTTCGCAGTCTGGCAAATCCGCCAAGCCCCATATGAAGACCTTGTCATTGAGAGGCAGCCGATTCCGAGCCAGTCGCCAGGTAAGCGAAAAGTCAGGGTTACTGAGGTAATCCGCCGCTGGCGGCCAAGACCAGTAAGAGCGAAACTCGTCCTCCGACAAGCCGAGATCCTCGCGCAGGGAATCCTTCGCGAACCCCTCCACGAACAAACGATAGAAGACTTTCCTAGGCCGAGAAAGGTCACTGGACCGAGGAACGGCC
Source organism: Acanthosepion lycidas (assembly GCA_963932145.1). Lineage (NCBI taxonomy): Eukaryota > Metazoa > Mollusca > Cephalopoda > Sepiida > Sepiidae > Acanthosepion > Acanthosepion lycidas. The sequence continues at coordinate 23,661,371 of OZ010609.1, read as the reverse complement.
CGCAAGGCCGACCGACACTCGCGAAGGAAAACCGATTGCTCCCGGGGTTTACGACGGCGCTCAACCCACAAGATGGGGGGAGTGATAGTAAGGCAAGGGAAAGCGTCCCTAACAATCCCCGCCATAACCGAATCTCCTGTCAATGCGCGGCGTAGGAAAGCCAGCCTGGAGGCACGTTTTGGCTCACCAAGTGCGGCATTCCCAGCCCCCCATGACACGGACGCTGTGCACAGACATCTCTGTCGACCCGATTCCCGCGTCCCCTCCACAAAATGGAGGATAGCGAGCGCTCGAGCGGCACCCTATGGCCGTCACAGAGAGGAAGTACGGACAATCGATAAAGAGAATGCGGACAGGACCGTCCGTCCAACCGAAGGGCCCCGGAAGATCGACCCCCTTCCAGGCACCTAGCCGCAAGCCGGACCACTTGTCGCGGTTAATCTTGGCCCCTGTCACCTTTTCGTACCGATCAAGTGCCTTCAGCACCGCCTTAATGTCTCTGCGGGACGGCACGAAGGCAGATACGTCATAGGCGTACGCGGAAACCCTGTCTCGAGCCCCCCTCCCAGGAACGGCGATTCCGCATAGGGCCGGACTGCACGCCCTGTCCCTCAGCCGGCGAAGGAGAGGCTCCAACGCCAAAGCGTAAAGTAGAGGCGACAGCGGGCAACCCTGACGAACCGACCTAGACAGCGCAAAAGCGCCCGACAACTTCCCGTTCACCTGTACCACCGCACTGGGAGAGCGATACAGGAGGCTAATCCAGCGACAGAAGTCGGGTGCGAATCCGGCGGCCTGCAGGACAGCAGCCAGGTAGCGATGGTCAAAATAAATTAAAATTACTGTTTGTTTGCAAGTAGCGTCCTTCGCGAGACATGGAACGTCACTGTTCGGATATTCCTAAGTTAAATCTAACGCTACTTGCTAACAAACAGTAATTTTAATTTATTTGTAACAGTTATTTTTGAAGATTGAGGACAAATTGAAATATCAAATATATATATAAATAAATAAATAGTTTCATAAAATAAAACATAATTTTTTTAATTTGCAACTTTCTCTCTCTCTCTCTCTCTCTCTCTATATATATATATATATATATATATATATATATATGTGTGTGTATGTATGTATGTATGAATGTATGGTTATTTTAAGGCAGAGATCGGAAATACTCTTCGGAAATGTATGAATTTGCCTCTTCTCCCCCAGCTATGGTTAACTTTAATTAGTCTGATTTGTATCAGTAAGTCATTCTTATCCATAAAAACATTTAAAATCTAAAAATATTTTCCCGGTTTTACATAATTGGAGAAGGGTGATAAACCGTAAAAAACATATCAATCAATCAATATATTCACGCCTGCCTTTGTTCAACCATTTATTAATTCATATTATCCCCAGCATTATTTTCCTTTTTTTTTAGGGATTTCTTTTACTGAGCCGTTAGATCTTCCTGACATTGAGATTCGCCTTCAAAGAAGATGACTACTTAATAATATTGAAGTGGGGAAGCCATTCCAGAGTCAGTCGTCATGTAGATGTCCAAAAACTATACTACAGGTTGAAACCAACCTTGTATGTAAAATTGACTAGGCGGACGTTTTCGGAAGCTAAATGTATAATTATTAGGTTGGTGCAAAAATAATGATTATTAGGTCATTATTTTTGCACCAACCTAATAACATTGTAATCAGGTCTCTGCAAGTGAATCAGGGTTCGGAAATATGACCCATAAATGGTGTTAAAATGAGCAAACCAATCCAAACCACAAAGTCAAAGTATGCGAGTGGGGCCTCACTATCAGATCCAGGAATTGGAACGTGCCAGGGAACCAGAAATGTTTTAACCAAAACTTCTATCCATTATATAGGGTGTCCATAAAGTTCGGGTGCACTTTAAAAAATTTATAACTTTATTTGTATTTGCGATAGAAATAATCTGTAAAAAAATGTTACAAATTTTAATGTACCTAGTTTGAAGTATAGCTAAAATAACTAATGTGTTTTCAGGCATTACTGTAAATCAGTTTTCAAATATTTTCCGTGAACTGCAAATGTGTATTACTCTTTGCATTGCTGATGATGGAGGACATGTGGAAACTTAAAAAAAATTTCAATAAAATCATAAAAAAATATCGATATACTTCTTTCTAATCCTTTTTACAAATTATTTCTATCGCAAATATAAATAAAGTTATAAATTTTTAAAGTGTACACGAATTTATGAACACCCTGTATGTATATATATATATATATATATATATATATATATATATATATATATATATGAAGAAATATAGTTTTAAGGTGTGCAATATTTATAGGATAAAGTGCACAATATCAGAGACAGAACGTATGTAAATATAAATATAAAAGTGAATCTTGAAGTCAACACTCAAAGGCGACAAGCTTTTTCATGCTAGACGCATTCGTCAGGCCGCAGGTGTTGGACTTTTCGTCGACTATATATATATATATGGGTCGGAGGTGCATTGTGGGTAATCCATTCTGCCGGTTATTTTGGTGGGAGTGGCTTGTTTATTTATTTGGGTTAATTTATTTTACTTGTTTTCATTTTTTATATATATATATATATTTAATCTTTTCGGTTTTCGATGTTTTATTAACGTAGTAAAAAAAATTGAGGGGATTGCTTAGGTCGGTTATATAAAAGTTTGTTTTTGTCTGAGAGGATAAGGCTATTTATTCTTCCAATATTTACATTGATTGCCGTTGTCTATTCTGCTATTTTGGCGGGGGACAGTTTTTAATTTGTTCATTATTCTAATTATTTTTTTATTTATTTGGATTGATTATTTTTACTTGTTTTGTTTATTTATGCTTATTTTTATTAGTTCTCACGGTTATTTTATCGGGGGTGATTTGTTAATTTGTTCATTTATTTATTTATTTGGATTAATTTCTACTTCTTTTTTCTTATTTCATACTTATTGTTTATTCCTTATTTTTTCATATTTTTATCTAATCTATTCGGTTTGGGATTTTTGAGTAACGTAGTAATTTGTTTATTTCATCGTTATATAGCAGTGGGAAAAAAACTGAAGACATGATGACAGGGCACTACCAGTAATATTGTAGATTCTTCTTTGGAAGAAGCTCGAAACCAGATGTGGCAGCAATATTCAAAGCAAGGATGAATGGTAGACTTATAAATATGTAAGATAGATTCTTCTTTGGATTTTATCAAGAATCTCTAAATATATAGCAGAAGCACCAGACCAGATGTGGCAGCAATATTCAAAGCAAGGATGAATGGTAGACTTATAAATATGTAAGATAAATTATTCTTTGGATTTTATCAAGAATCTCTAAATATATAGCAGAAGCACCAGACTAGATGCGGCAGAAATATTCAATTCAAGGACGAATGGTAGACTTGTAAGTATAAAAAACAGATTTAGGCGAGAAAAGTGAACACAGGGAACAACCATAGATGTGTTCTTAGTAATTTATTCATTATACTCTTTCGAATTCATGACAGCGGAGAAGGAACAATTATTTACTCTTCTAGAGGTTAGCATCAGCCATGTTGATGAAAGATAAAAATGATTCTCTCAGGGGATTAAAAGAGATCAGTTTCGTTTTGGAGGCGTTAAAATGAACAAACTACTACTTGCCCCATTTAATAACAAATTGTCATCTGTCATCTGCCAATTTGTGCTTCTCGAACTGATCAGACTTAGCACTGTTGACATCAGGGAACTCATTTTATGAAAACTGGAAATAACGTAGGTCTAAGGATAGAGCATTGAGGAACACCTGCATTTATGCAAAAAGATCTAGAAGAGTGGCCATTCACGATAACTTTCATTTCGCGATTTGTTAAGTAAGACTGAATCAGTTCAAAAACTTTACAGAAATACACCAACCTTTCAAATTGGGAGGGAGAACAGTATGCCAAACCCTGGAAAATGCCTTCAAAATATCCAAAGCAATAACCAGAGTTTCACATATTTTTATATAAAACTTATAAAAATCGTTAACACGTCAGTACTTGATTTAGAAAACCGAAAGCTGGATTACTTACCTGGAAGAAAAACCTACCATGTGAAATACACTTATATATATATATATATATATATATATATATATATATATATATATATATATATTATAAATATACAAAGAAATAATCACACATAGAATCAATCAGAAATATTAATGCGATTAATGGTGACATCCGTCACTAGAGACATAATATATGCATTAAAATACTGTTAATCCATAGAGTGAAGTGATCCTCGTCGAAACCATTGATGTCTGTAGTTTTCAGTTTATTTGATGTTAAAATGCTAGTACTTACGAATAGTCCTCTATTCATCATCAGGCATGTGTTTTTTTTCCTTATAAAATCAAAAACTTGAAGACGAAATACTTGTTTGTCGACCGAAAGATGTTTTTTGAATGTCTGCTATTAATGACGGTTAGGAACAATTTTCGGAACGTGCAAAAACTCAACGCCAATTTTTTCAAAATTTTAAGTGAGAATTTTATTTAAATATTTCTTGTGATGTGTTAAATCCACGAATTCTATTTTACAAGTGTATTCAGTTTATATGGCATGAACTAAGCATATAGTTCAATTATGTAGTGTA
>OZ010609.1:23621753-23651753 GCA_963932145.1 Acanthosepion lycidas | reverse complement strand
ATCTAGTGTAGAATCTGTTCTCTTTTGTTTTTTTGTTTTTACGAAATTAAATTTTACTCTGTACAAGGCCAAGAGCCACTCAAGCGAGAGGTTTGGTTTTGTTTGGTTTGTTTTATTTTACGGCATATCTACCTCAATGAGTTATTTAACGCCGACAAGATTTTTAGAATCGGTTCGTATGAATAGAATATGTATTCTTTGGTTTGATTAATTTTCTTTTACGGCATATCAATCTCAATGGGTTATTTAATGCCGATAAGATTTTTAGAATAGGTTCGTATGAATAGAATATGTATTCTTTGGTTTGATTCATTTTCTTTTAAGGCATATCTACCTCAATGGGTTATTTAATGCCGCCAAGATATTTAGAATAGGATCGTATGAATAGAATATGTATTCTTTGGTTTGATTCAATTTCTTTTACGGCATATCAACCTCAATGGGTTATTTAATGCCGATAAGATTTTTATAATAGGTTCGTATGAATAGAATATGTATTCTTTGGTTTGATTCATTTTCTTTTACGGCATATCAACCTCAATGGGTTATTTAATGCCGACAAGATTTTTATTGCTAGTAATATTTTTTTTTCAAAAATGTATTGCTGCTAATATTCTTTTTTCAAAATATGTATTCCTGGTAATATTTTTCCTTCAAAAATTCATTGCTGGTAATATATTTACAAAAAATATTTTGCTTGTATTAAAACCTATTTTTACACGTTTTGTTCCCATTTTAGGGGTTAACTATTTGCCCATAGCTGTGACCCTAACAGGTGCTACCACCCTGGGCAAGAGTGGATCTGGAGACACCAGCAATTAAGAGGTGGTTCCACGCTCCTCAAAACCTCCTGATCAGAGTCCTTTCTGTTGGATGTAGTTTATCGACTAACCACAGGACGCGGATGTAGTTTATCGTCATACCCAGGACGGTCAAGGTAGAGGGATACACATTAAGAGTTAAGGGACACAGTTTATGGGGGTATGTGGGGAATATAATGGTTAACCCTAGATTTCAACAGGTTAAGCTTGTAAGGATAGGGAAAGCATCCTCTTGGGAGTCGGTTCCACAGAGTAGCGGTTCTAGGAAAACTCTGTTCGGAATGGAATACGAAGAAAATGAAGCTGGCGTTGTATAGAGGACATGGTGTGAATGATAGGACTCTTGGAACTAAGGGATGTAGTTTTCTAGAACACTTTCCATGCGAATAGAGTAGCGAGAATTTGGCAACGTTTTGTCTGTAGGAGAGCGATGATTGGTTGGAAAATAATTCATCACCGGGCGCTATGAACTCTAAGTAACTGAAGAAGGAAGACAAGAAAGCTCCTGTCCATATAGGCCAGCTCTAGGTTATGTAAAGGTAGGCGGTAACAGATGGTGGGGAGTGAGCTACTTACTCGAGCGGTACAGGGAATCGACCATTTTCCCAGCATCTTCGGCAATAAATTTTAAGTACGAGTCCTACATGAGGCCCAGAATATTCTTAATTCCCATAAGACGTTAAAAGCACTGAACTCTCAGAGAGAATACCTTTTTATCGCGGTAGGCGAAAACTCAGGTTCCGCTCGATAATGAAGCAACGTCACTAACTTCTTTCGAGTTTCAAGTTATAAAGGATGCTTACACCCGGGGACTCCGAACCGAAGGCAGCATACCTCAGATGACACAAATGAAAGCGTGTTTAGGTATAGTCGTTTAGTTAGTTAAGTGTCATACGTGATACATATTTGGACGGCCATGTCGCTTTCGATTCATAACTTAACCAGATAGATTTTCCCGCAGGAGGTTGCCATTTTATTCTGCGGTAAACTGGTTGCCAACCCTACCTGTCCTGCTGTTTAACCCATAGCTGGGAGCAGAAGAGATGGAATCATTTTCCAAGGGTATATGTCTCATTCAGCCAACTCATCGGACATTGATCTAACCGACTCGCCCTTTTTCAAGCATTTCCACAACCTCTTTCATAGAATAATTTGCAACAGCTACACGAATTTATTTCGAAAAATTTATCACCTCCAGAACTACGATGTTACCGTAATACATATTATCTTGCATGTTGTTGGTAAAAATGTATAAATCCTACTGATTTTTGTATCATTCCCCCACCCCAAGGAAGGCGATAATACCAACAAGATGCAAGGAGTTACAGCAAGTGAATACATTGAAAAGATTTTAGAAGGAATCGGAAACCCAATCCCAAACAGGAAACAAGTGATCATTTACTTCTCTTCAAAAAATAGTGTGAACCGGGCGATAGATAAAGCTATCGACTTATGTTGAATAAAAAAGTAGATAAATAGTAAATGAAAATTTTGATTTTAGGCGGAAATTTTAGAAGTAAAGAGTTGAAGTAGATGTTAGAAGGAACCGGAAACATGATCCAAAGTAGGAAGCAAGGGATAAACCTTCTACTCTTGTTCAAAAGAGGAGTTTGAATTTGACGATAGACAAACCTATCTACTCCTATTAAGAAAAAGGAAATAAAATAGTAAATGAATATTAAATACAATTTCTGAGTTTAAGTGGAGATATTCGAAATATAAAGCTAAAGCAGACATTAGAAGGAATCGGTAACGCAAACCCAAACAGGAAACAAGGGGTGAATCTCTAATCCTTTTCAATATTCGGGGTGGAGTTTGAACCAGGCGATTGGTGAGGCTATCTATTCTTACTGGCGAAATGGAATAAAAAAGTAAATAAATAGTAAATAAAAGTTCAGTGTTTTAGTCGAAACACTTTAGAAGTATGGAGTTGAAATAGACTTTAGAAGAAACCGAAAACCTAATCCTAAACAGGAAACAAGGGATAAACTTCTACTGCCGTTCAAAAGACCGGGGAGGAGTATGAACCGGGCGAAAACAACCGATTCACTCCTATTGATCAGCAATAAAATAAAATAATTTGTAAATGACATTTCTGAGTTCAGTCGGAGACTTAGAAGTATAGAGTTGAAATAGACTTTAAAAGAAACCGGAAACCTAGACCTAAACTGGAAACAGGGGATAAACCTTTACTCCTGTTCAAAAAACCGGCGAGGAGTGTGAACCGGGCGATATGCAAACCGATCCACTCCTATTGAGGAACAATAAAATAATTTGAAAATGACATTTCAGAGTTCAGTCGGAGACTTAGAAGTATAGAGTTGAAATAGACTTTAAAAGAAACCGGAAACCTAAACCTAAACTGGAAACAGGGGATAAACCTTTACTCCTGTTCAAAAAACCGGCGAGGAGTGTGAACCGGGCGATATGCGAACCGATCCACTCCTATTGAGGAACAATAAAATAATTTGTAAATGACATTTCAGAGTTCAGTCTAAGACTTAGAAGTATAGAGTTGAAATAGACTTTAAAAGAAACCGGAAACCTAGACCTAAACTGGAAACAGGGGATAAACCTTTACTCCTGTTCAAAAAACCGGCGAGGAGTGTGAACCGGGCGATATGCAAACCGATCCACTCCTATTGAGGAACAATAAAATAATTTGAAAATGACATTTCAGAGTTCAGTCGGAGACTTAGAAGTATAGAGTTGAAATAGACTTTAAAAGAAACCGGAAACCTAAACCTAAACTGGAAACAGGGGATAAACCTTTACTCCTGTTCAAAAACCGGCGAGGAGTGTGAACCGGGCGATATGCGAACCGATCCACTCCTATTGAGGAACAATAAAATAATTTGTAAATGACATTTCAGAGTTCAGTCTAAGACTTAGAAGTATAGAGTTGAAATAGACTTTAAAAGAAACCGGAAACCTAGACCTAAACTGAAAACAGGGGATAAACCTTTACTCCTGTTCAAAAAACCGGCGAGGAGTGTGAACCGAGCGATATGCGAACCGATCCACTCCTATTGAGGAACAATAAAATAATTTGAAAATGACATTTCAGAGTTCAGTCGGAGACTTAGAAGTATAGAGTTGAAATAGACTTTAAAAGAAACCGGAAACCTAGACCTAAACTGGAAACAGGGGATAAACCTTTACTCCTGTTCAAAAAACCGGCGAGGAGTGTGAACCGGGCGATATGCGAACCGATCCACTCCTATTGAGGAACAACAAAATAATTTGAAAATGACATTTCAGAGTTCAGTCGGAGACTTAGAAGTATAGAGTTGAAATAGACTTTAAAAGAAACCGGAAACCTAGACCTAAACTGGAAACAGGGGATAAACCTTTACTCCTGTTCAAAAAACCGGCGAGGAGTGTGAACCGGGCGATATGCGAACCGATCCACTCCTATTGAGGAACAATAAAATAATTTGAAAATGACATTTCAGAGTTCAGTCGGAGACTTAGAAGTATAGAGTTGAAATAGACTTTAAAAGAAACCGGAAACCTAGACCTAAACTGGAAACAGGGGATAAACCTTTACTCCTGTTCAAAAAACCGGCGAGGAGTGTGAACCGGGCGATATGCGAACCGATCCACTCCTATTGAGGAACAATAAAATAATTTCAAAATGACATTTCAGAGTTCAGTCGGAGACTTAGAAGTATAGAGTTGAAATAGACTTTAAAAGAAACCGGAAACCTAGACCTAAACTGGAAACAGGGGATAAACCTTTACTCCTGTTCAAAAAACCGGCGAGGAGTGTGAACCGGGCGATATGCAAACCGATCCACTCCTATTGAGGAACAATAAAATAATTTGAAAACGACATTTCAGAGTTCAGTCGGAGACTTAGAAGTATAGAGTTGAAATAGACTTTAAAAGAAACCGGAAACCTAGACCTAAACTGGAAACAGGGGATAAACCTTTACTCCTGTTCAAAAAACCGGCGAGGAGTGTAAAGCGGGCGATATGCAAACCGATCCACTCCTATTGAGGAACAATAAAATAATTTGAAAATGACATTTCAGAGTTCAGTCGGAGACTTAGAAGTATAGAGTTGAAATAGACTTTAAAAGAAACCGGAAACCTAGACCTAAACTGGAAACAGGGGATAAACCTTTACTCCTGTTCAATAGACCGGGGATGTTTATGAAACCGACAACAGTGAACTAATGTACTTGACAAATAACATTTATTCTGAAGTGTGATATGTCGTTTTAAAATTAATGCATAAAAAAACACCTGCATTAATTACGAACCACCCAATAATTGTTTCCTATTAAAATTTGAATGCTTTATTCAATGTTAGTTTTCTCTTTTATTGATTGTGTTCAAACTGCTTTCAGTCAACAGATTTTCTTCCTTGTTCGCCTGTTTCTCTTTTGATGATTTTCACTAATATATTTCGGTCTTTTTCCTGCACAACAATCGTCGAACAACTCACACCTTTTTCAGATGAGGCCACCTGCGATAACTTTCCCAATTTTTTTTTCCCCCTGCGAGGTTTCCTTATTCTCACTATCTTTAATTTCTGCTAGTTACTAAGCTTAGATTATTACCACATGATGCGAAATGGAGAGAGAAAAAAATAGGGAGGAAGAGTGTGAGCGCCAAATCTTTTTCAAAGTGGAGTCATTCTGACTGCCGACAAAATTATCATTTTAATTCCTAAATTGTTCTGTTACGTGTCATGTCCTTTCAAGGTGCAAGCGATCACGGCTCTCCACGGCTTGGAGAAAAATATAAAAGCAAGACAGAAAAACGGTTTTCGACAAGAAGCGAAACGGTTATCGTCGGGAGAAGTGGATCCACAGGGCCGAGTTCAAATTCCTGCCTAGTCTGACGCATTCATTTTTGTAATGATGCCCTTAAAGACATGACGCTAACTCTTTCCCCACCCGTGACTGTGTCTTAAATAGGAAATTAGATTAGTCTAACAAGCCTTGGTTGGTAGCCAGTTTGGGTAAAAGGTTGTTCTAGAAAAAAAAACACGTAGAGAAGGCAACAAACCACTTTACTCTTTCCCCCCAAAAGACAGTAATGTTCACAAATAATAAAGAAAAGGAATCTGTGGAGAGCAATGATTGTTAACAATCTTCCAGGTCATGGTATTATATGGTGAGAATATGAAACTAATCAATTATAGCTTAAATAGGAGGGTAGACTGGCATTTGTAGCATTGAATGGTAACCTATCAACGGGTAGGATTTATTCTTCTATCTGCTGTATTTCTTCAGGGTGTTAGTCATCATGGCAAGGAAAGGATAAAATTCCCAGTTAAATAATTTTTTATTCAAATACACACTTTATTCGAAAATAGGATAAATGCAATAAAATTTAAAGAGAATAGAGACTGAGCGGTTGCATGGGTTTTTAGCCCACAACCTACTTAAAAAAAAAAAAAAAAGATGATACTCATCTACCGACAGCAGGAATATTAAGTAAAAAAGGCTGGTAATGGCCATGTCCCGTTGAAACACATAAAACTTTGGGAAGGCATCTTTCACTCTCCTAATGATTAGGATTTAAGTTAAGCAACGTCAAAAATGATCAGTGCCTAGATAGGTGATCACTTGGGTGTTGTAAGCTTGCATGTGTGAAAGCTCTGACTTATATTAGGTGCAAAAATAATGTCGGTTTTTGATGTATTTTTTAACGTCAAAAACCGACGTTATTTTTGCACCAAACTAATAGCTACATCACGTTGAAACACTAGTTACTGTACGATCACCGAAGTTAAGCAAAGTCAAACCTGGTCAGTTACTTAGATGGGTGACCACTTGGGTGTTGTAAGCTTGGATGTGTGACAGCTATGGCTTATATCTACATCACGTTGAAACACTGGTTTCCATAAGATCACTGAAGTTAAGCAACGTCAAACCTGGTCATTACCTAGATAGGTAACCACTTAGGAGTTGTAAGCTTGGATTTATGGAAGCTATGGCTTATACCTACATCACGTTGAAACACTGGTTTCCGTACGATCACGGAAGTTAAGCAACGTCAGAACTGTTCAGTACTTAGATGGGTGACCATTTGGGTGTTTTAAGCTTGCATGTGTGAAAGCCCTGGCTTATATCTACATCACGATGAAACACTGGTTTCGGTAAGATCACCGAAGTTAAGCAACGTCAAATCTGGTCAGTTACTTAGATGGGTGACCACTTGGGTGTTGTAAGCTTGGATGTGTGACAGCTATGGCTTATATCTACATCAAGTTGAAACACTGGTTTCCGTAAGATCACCGAAGTTAAGCAACGTCAAACCTAGTTAGGTGACCGCTTAGAAGTTGTAAGCTTGGGTTTATGGCATCTATGGCTTATACCTATATCACGTTGAAGCACTAGTTTCCATACGATCACCGAAGTTAAAGAACGTCAAACCAAGTCAGTACCTAGATGGGTGACCGCTTGAGACTACCAGGTGCTCTAAACTTGGATATGCAAGTGGTGTTTCTTTTGCGACTCCAAATACCATATGCTTTTTTTTATATTAATTAACTAGACCTAGAGGGCATTTTCTAACCATTAAAAAGGAGTTGCTACGAAAACAACAGGAGCAAAGTGTTGTAAAGTTAGAAATGCCGATTCTCTTCCTTTCATTGAGATAGTCACGAAGATCAAGTGACGGCAGGTGAATGACGCCATGTGGGAGGTTGACAGGAGCAGTTGTCATATAGAGCCCACAGTCGAAGGACGTCCTTAGGCCACAGCGGTAGATCTTACAGGAAAAAAGCACATGACCTAAGCCGTAACCCCAGTTTTCCCATCGAAAAATATAACAAGTGCATAGATATAGAGAACACTTGCAAACACTAGGAAGTTTCTAGCTGTAGGGAAGCCTGACCGCCATACAACGAGTATGCAATGGTGGGTGTCTTTGCATTCAAGGCATGTGATCAATAAAACACGGTTAAATGGGGTTTTAATCTTAATGAGACAGCAATGAGATCACAGGTTAAGCCATGCCACTGGCAGCAAACTACACTTTTGGAACATATGAACAGAGCACGGCTGCATTTAATTTAGCACATCTTTTAGCAGAACCTGCTTCAAAAAGGATACCTAACGATAACATGGATATTAAGTGAAAAAAAAATTGGCTTATGGTCACATCACGTGCAAACATCGGTCCTCATATGATCACCGAAGCTAAGAAATATCGAGACTGGTCTATACCTAGGTGGATGACGGCTTGAGAATACCAGGAGCTGCAAGCTTGAATGTGCAGGTGGTATAATCGATAATGGCTCGAAATTGTTAATCGAAAGGAGGGTTCAAGTTTCATTTGCGTTCATTATATTTACTTATGCGCAAATACATCTGCGAAAGGCATGAACCCAACTCTTCTCCCCTGGCTATGGGTTAATTACTAAAACTAAAATTACTAAGACTTTTCATTACTAAAATCATTATTATCATCTTCAAATAATCTGTTTACACCCGTTCCCGTACGATCAGCGAAGTTAAGCAACGTTGGGACTGGTTACTACCTAGATGGGTGAATGCTTGGGAATACCAGGTGCTGTACGCTTCGATGTGCGGGTGGTGTAATGGATATTGACCCAGGATTGTTAATCTGAGAGGCGAGTTCCAATTTTAGTTGGGTTCGTTACAATCACAATTTGGAAAGGTATGGATCCACCTCTTCCCCCTAGCAATGGGTTAATTAGTAAGACATGTATCACTAAACCATTATTATCTCAACAAATTTTCTGGGCTTAAATAACCTGTAAGATGCTGATAAGTCGTAAAAAATAATCAAAATGAAAAAAAAAAAAACACTAACAAAAAAATAACCTTCGTTGTCCAGACCCAATTGAATAATCTATACAGTGCAGTCAACAAAATCAAAAACAATCAGACATAGTTTGTCTATTTATTTTTATTCTAATCATTTCAAATTCACGGATCAATTTCTTAGTGCTATTACAAAACTGATTAAGAAAGACGCCGTAGTTTTGGTTATTTCTTTTATTTTCCCAAGTAATTTCCATCTCATCTAAGATCATATTCAGAGGTGAATTGTTAAGAGAAAGATTAGTTCAATTGATAGGGGTGGATTTTTTAAATACGCATATACGCACTCCGCTAAAGTCAATTTATGTTAGGTATATGTAAGGGGGATAACTTTGTTTATTTTTTTACTATTAATGTTTTGATGTTTTTTATTAATGTCTTATTATTAATGTATTAAAAATACTAAACCTGCAATTTTTCGAAAATAGATTTTTAAAAAATGTAACAATTTAAGCATCCCAAATATCTATCTATCTACCTATCTATCTATCTATCTATCTATCTATCTATCTATTCCGGTTTTTCATTATCTATCTATCTATCTATCTATCTATCTATCCCGGTCATTTAATTATCTATCTATCTATCTATCTATCTATCTATCTATCTATCTATCTATCTATCTATCTATCCCGGTCATTTCATTATCTATCTATCTATCTATCTACTGATATTTTTTCTACCGATATATTCTATATGAAATATTTACAGACATACACGCACACACAGACACAGAAACACACACACACACACACACACATATATATATATATATATATATATATATATATATATATATATATATATATATATATATATGATATTAGTAACTGTCCCTTTCATCCTTTATCACGTTCTTTAGGCGGCAAAGTAAAGACTTTTGTCATTATGTATATATGTGTGATTGAACGCTACAGAAAATGTCAATAATATATTGTTTTAAATGTATGTGCATAAATATCCATATATTTATATAGCCACAATATATATATATATATATATATATATATATATATATATATATATATATATATATATATATATATATATATGTAGGTAGGTAGGTAGGTAGGTAGGTATGTTTGCTATCAATCTGCCAAAATTCAATTGCCTTGCAAAACATCTTGTTCATCTCTAATTATCTTCGCGGTTTGTGTGAAAAGCAAATCACAACGACGCCGTCAATTGGAATACCCTCCTGGCCCCTATACACGCCCAATGCACACATCTTCCTCCCATTAATAAACTCACATATACAAAGGTAAATTTAAAAAAAAAAAAAAACATGTGTTCAACAATCAACCCTGCTCGTCTGATTTTGTTGCCATTCACCTCTACGCGCCATCGACACCAAGAAACGATTAACAACGGAATAAAATAACTCAGGGGAAAAATGTTTAAAAGAGAAGAAAAGGAAAAAAAACTGACGTTCGAAACATTAAGGAAAGAATATGAAAAAGTGAAATCTATTGTTTTTCATTAGTTTCTACAGACGAGAAAAGCGACATCTGAGACGCACAGCAACAAGACATTTCGGAATCCATCTTATTAATACTGTCAAGAGAATAGCAGAGATATTATTGCCATAAGCATCTATCTATCTATCTATCTATCTATATATCTATCTATGTCATTCCCCAATTCATATCTTCCTATTTATCTCAGTCACTTCATCTCATATATCTCGCTCTTCATTTTATCTATCTATCTATCTATCTATCTATCTATCTATCTATCATATTAGGTTGGTGCCAAAATAATATCGTTTTTGACATATTTTTTAACGTCAAAAAACGACATTATTTTTGCACAACCTAATATCTATCTATCTATCTATCTCAGTCTCTTCATTATCTATCTATCTATCTATCTATCTATCTATCTATCTATCTCAGTCTCTTCATTATCTATCTATCTATCTATCTATCTATCTATCTATCTCTCTCTCTCTCTCTATATATATATATATATATATGTATATCAGTCTCTTCATTATCTATCTATCTCACTCTTAACTTTTCTATCTATCTATGTATCTATCTATCTATATATATATATATATCTCAGTCTCTTCATTATCTATCTATCTATCTATATATCTCAGTCTCTTCATTATCTATCTATCTCACTCTTCATTTTCTATCTATCTATCTATCTATCTATCTATCTATCTATCTATCTATATCAGTCTTTTCATTTATATTAGGTTGGTGCAAAAATAATGTTACTATGTGAGAAAACGACATTACTTTTGCACCAACCTAATATCTATTTATCTATGTATCTATGTCTCTTTATTTAAATTCTATCTATCTATCTCAATCCACAATCTTCCTATTTATCTCAGTCTATTTATCTCATATCTAGCTCACTCTTCATTTTATATCTATCTATCTCAGTCATTTTATTATCTATCTATCTATCAATCTATCCATCAGACTTTTTATATCACTATATCTATTTGGTTATATCTATCTCTTTGTCTATCTATCTATTAGTGTGTTTATTCTATCAGTTGGTTTATATCTATCTATCTATCTATCTATCTATCTATCTATTTATCAATCTATCTATCTGTCTGTCTGTCTGTTTATATCAATCTATCTAGCGGGTTTTTTATTTATCTGTACGATTTTTAACACACACACACACACACACACATATATATATATATATATATATATATATATATATATATATATATATATATATATTATATATATATATATATATATATATACGAATATCACACAAATTATGTATATGCACATACTTATGGATGTGGGGGTCTGAACAGACCTGACTAAGGAAATCACATAAGCCACCTCCTCTCAATGGTTGAGAAGGTAATTCACGGCTTCAAATCTTTGCTGCCTCCACCATGGTTCGTCGTGCTGATGGTGGTTATTCCGATGAAGTTCAGTTCCGAGACTAATAAAAATTGAGGTCCGTTGTTGACCATTTCTGTGGCCATCTTTTGCACCGGTTCTTTGTTATCAGTTCTTCCAAAAAGTGTGGATGGCCTTACACAAGCCTCCAAAACTATAACAATACTTAGAAACAACATACATATCGCTCGTCGCAGTTTGGTGCACATTAGTTCATTCACGTGGTAATCGTCAGGCGCTGATTAAAACTGAAATCCGAAATATTTATAAACTACACTTAAGATAGTGGAGTCATCCATTTACATCTAAAGCTTGTTTCTTTAAAACGGATTATATATAAGGGTGTTTCATTAAGACAAATCAAAGTCAGCCGTAAATAAATCAGTGTTATTGGTTAAAATTTATTTATTTCTCTAGTGGATCATGATATTTAAGTTATGCGTGAAAAATAATATCACCCAAATGTCCGCTAAATCTGATAGAAAAATAAAAACATCATTAGAAATATATATCTTTTTAAAATGATGTGTCAAGTACAAAGTCTTATAGATAAAAAATATATATATATGCATGCATCCTATTACAAACATATATATATATATATATATATATATATATATATATATATATATATAGTCACACAACAAATCTAGGCAAATATACAAACACAGACGTATCAAATTTCAAAATATTTCAAAAGAAGGCGATATATATATATATATATATATATATATATATATATATATATATATATATAATCATTTATTTAAAAATTATAACATAAATACGTTATAAAATCACTACAATAATAGCCATTTTGTTTCAACGCCTTTGGTGTCTTATCAAGTGATGATGTTGAATGTAGATTGTAGAATGAAGGTTATATATATATATATATCTATATATATATATATATATATATATATATATATATATATATATATAATCATTTATTTAAAAATTATAACATAAATACGTTATAAAATCACTACAATAATAGCCATTTTGTTTCAACGCCTTTGGTGTCTTATCAAGTGATGATGTTGAATGTAGATTGTAGAATGAAGGTTATATATATATATATATCTATATATATATATATATATATATATATATATATATATATATATATATAAGGTTGGTGCAAAATTAATGTCGTTTTCTCACATATGTTACTATGTGAGAAAACGACATTATTTTTGCTCCAACCTAATATATACACATATATATATATATACAGTGGCCTAAGGAGATTTAGCCAGGAGAAATAAAATACATCCGATTTCAAAATGTAATTACGTAATCCCAACTCAACATAAATAAACGGTATTTGAAACTAATATGGTCTTCCATTTGCTAGTTTCAGTGCTTGTATTCGTTTTTTTTTTTTGTTTTTTTTGTGGATTTCATCAAGTTATCAACAATCGGCTGAGCCATATTTTGCTACTCCTTTAGAAATGTTTTTTTTAAGGGGTCGCAACTGGCGTGATTTTGGTTGCGCGCTCTCAAAGTTTTTGGTCAAGGTGCTCCCAGACGTTATCTTTTGGATTCATGTCAGGACTTTAGGCTACCCATGAAAGTGACTTGATTCATTGCGACTTTGCTCGTATATGACATGGCGCTCCATATTCTTGAACAAAGTAGACATTCTTGTCAATCTGATTAGTTTCAAATAGTGGTATTAGTCCTTTCTGTAATATTTCACAGTATTTTGGACCAATGAAGTCAGCTCAGATTTCCCTCCAAACCAGACACCGCCCCACACCATTATTTGAATCCCTCCATGTTTCACGGTTGTCTGCAGACATTCAGTGTTCCAAGTCTCATTCTGATTTCTCCAAATTTAAACCTATCTCGAATTCGAATATTGGCAGAATTTACTTTCATCTGACTAAATTACAAACTACCAAATTTCATAATCTTTGCTCTCGAATTCTCTCGCCCCGTCCATACGCCTGTTCCTGTTAACCTCTGAAATCAAGGGCTTCTTTCTGGAACCCTTCTTTCATAGCCTATCTCTTTCAGAGTCTTTCTCACCGTATATGGCGACATTTCCATGCTGTTGGCGTCATCTTTGACGCTCTGACGACGTTTTCTTATGACTTCCCTCTTCGGCGCTCTTTTCGTTTGCTTAGACACGATGCTTGGTCTTCCTGAACGCTGTTCCACACAACAATGACCTTCTTCATTAAATTTCTTGACAATATTATTAAACGTTTGATGATTAACGTAAAAAAGCATAACTATTTCTCTATTTGATATGCCACACTGATATTATCCTATAATTTGTTCTCGTTCAAATTTCCTTACTTCCACGAACTTTCATTGCAAGATATAAGTCAAGTATCGTCATAGATGAGAGTACCTTGGTACTAACCCGGTATTTTCTGGAAAAAAAGAAGAGACGTTATTACACAAGCCAAAATTGCTGTAGACAAGTGAAGCTAAAAACTTATAGCCCAAGGTATATATACAGTGCTTTGCAAAGGTATGTGAACCCCTGAGATAATATTTAAAAAAAATGTCTCTTTTGTTCCAGATGATCAACAAATCTTAACTAAATTATATATTCATCAAGATTATTTATCAATTACAACCATTTTCAAAGATTTTTTTTTATCAAGCTGGAATAATAATATTAATTAAAAATTAAGATTTGCAAAGGTAAGTGAAGCCTTACATTTGATATTTCGTGATTGCTTCTTTTGAGGTTACAATGTCAACTAGTCTTTTTATATAATACTTAAGAAGTTTCTGGCAGTAGTCAGTGACAATTTTTGACCATTCTTCTTGGAAAAACTCACACAATTGCTCAATTTTAACTGAGTTTCTTGCATGCACTGCTTTCTTTCACATGAATCATGGATTTTCAATTGGGTTTATATCAGGACTTTGGCTTGAAATTTCTTTTTATGAACACATTCTTTTCTGCATTTGCTTTGATGCTTCAGGTCGTCATCCTGTTAGAAGTTCCAGCCCTAACCTAAACCGAACTTTTGAACTGAGGACAAGTCACTTTCGTTCATAATTGATCGGTATCTTGCAGAGTCTATTGTGCCATCAATGTGTACTATTTTTCCTGTTCCAGCTGCAACAAAGCACTCCCCAAATCATAATGCTGTCATCACCATGTTTCATGGTTGGTATCAAATTCTTCTCATCAAAATCTGTATTAAGAGCTTGCCAGATATACCACCTATTGTTACTTTCAAAAAGCTCAGGTTTGGTCTTATCTGACCGGAAAAGTTTTTGTCAGAATGTTTCTAGCTTATTAATATGGGCTTTAGCATATCTAAGGTAAACATGCTCGTGATATTTCATAAGCAGTGGCTTTTTTCTAGGCATTCTGCCATGAAGATCGGCATTGTTCAGATTTTGTCGCACTGTAGATGTCTGCGCATTGATTCTAACATTGGCCAGGAAGCATTGGAGAACCAAAAAAGTCACAGAAAGATTTGCCTGGGATTGCCAAACTAGATGTCTGCTTGCTCTTGTGACAATTTTTGACTATTCGTGAACAGTAACAGTGATTTTGAACGGGTCTAATTAATAAAATAAAGCCGAATAAAACGAAATCTGTTTTACACTTTGTTTTAAACGAAAAAAATATTTGTTATTGTTATAATTTATGTCCGCCATCTTTCTTTGTCCAGCGACATTTCTAGTTAAAGATCTTTTAGTAGCATAAATGGAAAAAAGAAAATTATTTTCATCTGTTCTTGGCAAATTCTCAAAAATGAAACACCAGTAACACTTGAAAAGTAACAATGATTTTGAACGGGTCTAATTAATAAAATAAAGTCGAATTAAACTAAATTTCTTTTACACTTTGTTTTAAACAAAAAAATATTTCTTATTGTTATAATTTATGTCCGCCATCTTTCTTTGTCCAGCGACATTTCTATTTAACGACATTTTAGTAGCATAAATGTAAAAAGAAAATTATTTTCATCTGTTCTTGGCAAATTCTCAAAGACGAAACACCATAAAATTTAGAAAATATATTCTCTGGGGAAACATTATCCTCTTATATTGATTGTTCAAAGCATACAAATATATTTTTTTTTTTTCTTATTTCTGAATATAAGAAATAAAAGAGAAATTATCGTCGTTCACAGTACGATTTCAAATCGCAAATGATATTGTTGAAGGTATATCCATATCATAATTTTAGGATTTCTCTACCGGTCGAAGTATTACCTGAATCTTTTTTACCATGTTTTATCCTAGAGTCAGATTGGATTGAAAATTGTTGCTGTCATATCGAGGCTGAAATTGCCTAATCCTCACTTCTGACAGAGTACAAAGTCGTTTATGCTGAAAAGCATAACGTATTTTCCACACTGTTTACCCGTTTCCAAAGACACAATCTCGCAAGACTGTTGCTGTTCTATCTTTAGTTCCATGGTAAATGCATGGACGAGCTCTCACGCCGTCAATTCACAACTTTACATATGCAATGCTTTATTGACGTAGTCGAACCACACTCACCATTGCCGTATTCCTATTGTAAAGAAGAAGTTCCAATCGGCCATTTTTTCCCAAAAACTATTATGTGCTTCCCCGAAAGCTCCACTCTTATCATCTTTATGTCAAACGTCAATCGTTACCTATCCTCTATAATGACGTAATCCTCATTTTCCACTCTTATATTAACACCACACACTTCATTCAACAACGCTCTATATTGAGTGGCTCTTGGGTAACATTATTAAAAATAAAGAAAAACTAAAGATGCATAATAAAATGGTTTGACCGTGTATAATCATCGTCTATGTGCCGCGTCCTTTCATGACGTTGGCGATCATGGCACTTCACAACGTCCTCTCCTCTCTAGCTCTTACCAAAGTTTGACTCTTCCATTCTTACTTTTCTAAGCTCCACCTAAAACCATGGGGTAGGATACTCGCTATTTAATCGTCTCTTTTCCCTAAATACATCAAATGTTTTCCAAGCCCTCTTTTCTCATGACTGTCCTGGGTATGACGTTAAACTACATCCGGCAGTAAGGTCTCTGATCGGGAGATTGGAGCTTTTGATGAGCGTGGAACTACCTCTTAATTATTGTTTTTCCCAGGTTCACCCTGACCCGGGGTGGTAGCACCTGTTAGGGTCCCAGCTATGGGCAAATAGTTAACTCTCAAACTGCGGTCAAAACACGATGAAAGTATAACAAATTTTATAGTAAAAATACCAGGGAAATATTTTCATAGTTAAAAAAATTACTAGCAATATATCTTTATAAAAGAAATTATAGATGCCTCCCGGAAAAATTAAATTTTGGCATTAAATGACCCACAAGGAGTTGACATGCCGCTAAACAAACAGCTTACTCATAATGTCTGCTTTCAGTATACTATTGGGGGAACCCTGTAGAAATGGAGAGCAGTTCGGATTGAATCAGAGAACCAAATTAGTTACATTCTCTAGAGGGTTAGTTTTTGTTTGCAGATAGAATGAGACACCTTATAGCTTCTAACAGGTTTGGTTTTCTATATGATAAAATGCCAATGTCAGTGTATCACAGTTTTTCCACTTTTCTCTAAGAGGCCGTAGCCGAACATATCATACCATTTTGGAATCAGAACGACTCTTTGAGCAAATTAAAAACATTCAGTACCGGATCGGCAGTCCTAAAATTTTGGATTCCAAAGTTTTCATTACTGTAATTGTTTAGGCATTCCGCCATTTTGGTTTCCACTAATAAGAACAATTAAAGGGACACAACTCTCTAACTTCCAATAGCTCATGTTCAAATGAAAAAGTTACTGTTCTCAAACAATAACGTTTCAAAATGAAATCGTCAGTGTTTTCAACTTTACTCTTAGATGCCGTAGCTTAACATATCATACCATTTTGGAATCTGACTCCATGAGAAAATTGAAAATATTCCAGGTCGGAACCGGAAGAGCAATACTTAAATTTTGGATTTCCAAGTTTTCCTTACTGCGTTTGTTTTTGGCGATTTTCTTACGTGATTTTTTGCGACGAATTCTTTTGTACGATAACAATTTTTATAACTTGTAAATAAATTTAGGTATATTCGAAATTTTTATAACTTGTAAATAAATTTAGACATATTGCGAAATCCAGCGAAAGTCTCCCTCGAAATGAAAATAATTATTTGTACAGAAGGTAAGGCCCTGCGTACATCACACTGTCTTTATATTAAGTGACAATAGAAGAATCACCGTTGAGGTTTTAAAAGTAAGTTTAAATATTAATGCAGAGTACTTCTGTTGATTGTTGCCTACCTATTGGGATGAAGGTTCAATCAAGAACCATTTGCAAGAGGTTCGGTATTTATCAATCCACCTACGAGGACAGAATGTGGCATAAGGCCGATTTAATGTGGGTATCTCCGAGCCCGTAGGCTCGGCCAAAAATATAGCCTTTGAACCCGCCTATACGGGTTCAGGCCCTGTCTACCTCCCCGAACGAAACCTTTCCCTTCGGCAAAGCCTCGTCCGGGTTCCTCTCTGCTAATGCAGAGAATTCGACAGACGCCGAGTCGGAAGCTAACAAAAAAGCCAAGTCAGCACGACCCTTGCAAGAGGCGTAAGGATTTTAAAACTCTGCGTATATGTAATATTGGTACCGTCATTTAACCTGGCTTTTCCTCTCCTATTTCTTTACTTAAGAAATTACCTAGATGGTTTGAAATAATCTTTTCTCTAAGCTAAAGTACTTATGAATATTTAAAAACTGTTCATAAAGGGTTTATGTATTTAAAATACATGATTTTCAAAACTTTAAAGGCTTTGTCAGAATTCAAAGATACTCTGAAATGCATGATAAAACTATTGTCGGACAAGGGAGCTAATCCACTTCCGGTTGTCAAACTACTAGATGCGTTAGATATCGTGATAGGTTTTGGACTCCTTCACTAGTTGAAAGGGTATCGTATTTTTGGATGAACCTCTGAACTGATTCAGTTTTTGTATACGAATAGCGAAATTAAGGTGTTGTTGAACGGCCACTCCTCATTTGCATTAATTCAGGCGTCTCCCTATCCTTTGACCTTCAGTGTTCCTAATTTTCATCAACGACATTTCTGATGGTACCAATTCTCAACACGGTACCTGTGCTGATGACCCAAACATTTATTCTCGGTCTATCGCTTTCCACCGATATGAAGTGGAAAGATGACATTGAATCAATTGCTAGGTCTGCTACTAGGAAAGATGGTTCACAGTATTGTGCTAGACAATTTTTTTCTGGACAGAATCTGTCTTACATATCTACAAGTCTATTAGTCCTTGTTTTGAATGTTACTGCCACATACGGCCAGGTGCTGCGGCTTATTTATTTAGAGAGCCTTGATAAAATGAAAAGAATAATCTGCAATGTTATTGATGCTGATCTGGTATCTCGGCTTCAGTCACTTTCTCACCGCCATAAAGTAGCTTCCCTGTGCTTTTGTTCTCATGAACTCTCTTCTACAGCAGTGCTTCTCAAATGAAAAGAAGAATCTGCAATGTTATTGATACTGATCTGGCATATCAGCTTCAGTCACTTTCTCACCGCCGTAAAGTAGCTTCCCTGTGCTTTTGTTCTCATGAACTCTTCTCTACAGCAGTGCTTCTAAAACTATTTGATATGGCGGACTGACATTTTTTTTTTCGCAATGTGTCACATACCTGTAATATTTATTTTATACCGGAAACGATAAAAATAATAAGTATAATAAAAGTTGTCAATTTTTTTATATTCCATTTATTTTGCAAAAGTAATTCAATTTCAAAACATATAAAAAGTAATAAAAGAACATAAGTTGTTTATTAACACAAAAGCAGAAATTACATAACCTTAATCTTTAGAAATGATTCCTTAGGAAGACCTGGACACTGTTCGTTTACAGGTAGTTGATGGTTCTCGTATCGGCACCGGTCCGCGAACCACAAATTTGAGTAGCACTGTCCTATAATATACATTATATGCATGTGACACTGCTTCTCAAATTAAAAGAAAAATCTGCAATGTTATTGATGCTGATATGGCATCTCGGCTTCAGTCACTTTCTCACCGCCGTAAAGTAGCTTCCCTGTGCTTTTGTTCTCATGAACTCTTCTCTACAGCAGTGCTTCTAAAACTATCTGATATGGCTGACCGGCAATTTTTTTCTCGGTGTGTCACATACCTGTAATATTTATTTTATAGCGGAAACAATAAAAACAATGAATATAATAAAAGTTGGCTATTTTTATGTTCTATTTATTTTGCACAAAATAATTTAATTTCAAAACATAAAAAGTAATAAAAAAAAGCAGTTTATTAAGAAAAAAATAAAAATTATATACTCTTAATCTTTACTAGTGTGAAAGATGAGCCTGCTTCTCCTTTGTTAGTTTATCCACTTCGTGGTTCAATTGAGGTCAGTGCAACGCACAATGGAGAATGAAAATCCATATTATTCCTGTACTTTGCCTTAATAATTAAATAATTTATTTCAGATAGCACCAAATATTAGGTTGTTGCAAAAATAACGTCGTTTTCTCACTTAGTAACATATGTTAGAAAACGACATTATTTTTGCACCAAACTAATATTTTACGTTTCAGTAAAAGTTATACTAAAACCTTCATTTAAAAGTAAAAAATGTATCAAGTTTGGTACTAAAGTACAAATTCTGACAGACCTGGATTTGGCGGTGTACCGGTGACATCTACCAATTCTTCAAATGATTCCTTACCATGGACTGGACATTGGCCGCCTACCGTTAGCTGATGGTTCTCGTAATGGCACCGGTCCGCGGACCATCACTTTGAGTAGCAACGCTCTACAGTACCTAGAATTTAAGCGTCTTACTAGTTTGGCGGCAAGATCTCATCGATTTACAATTGAAATTGCTAGATGTAACCGTGAGATCTCTGTTAAGATTTTCTTTTCTCACATTTCTCGCTTGTGGAACTTTCTTCCAGTGAAGGTTGATCTACAAAAATTTAAGTAGAAAATCAATTGTTATCTTAATTCAAATTCCATTCTTTTAATGTTCTCTCTCTTTATAAAGATTTTTTTATTATTTATTTTTTATGTATTCTTTCACCCTCAGTAACCCCTAGCGTGTAGGTGACCTTATTGCTTTGTTTGGTTGTAAAATGATTAAAAATGCCACTGAAACATATATTTTGGGAAAGAATATACAAAACTACCCTTGGAAAATTAATTACTATTGTTAATTTTACCCTCAACTCTGGAGTCATTAGCAGTATGTTTTTCTAACAACATTTTATGATCTTTGAGAGCAAAAAAAACAAGTTACTGCATTTTCATTAACGCTGTGGGGTGGATAGGAGCGAATTTGAAGCATTGTCGGGTTGAAAAAGAGGACATGCAAAAATACTGAACAACGAAATAAAATATCAACTTTCAGTATTTTTCTCATGTTAAAAAGAATTCATTTTTCAAAAATGTTATACATATTATTTCCTAAAGTACAAAACCTCAGCATAAGGAGCTAGCAATTAATTTGGCTTGGTTAGGTTTCGTTGTTTTGTTTTACGGTATATCAACCTCAATGAGTTATTTAATGCTGACAAGATTTTTAGAATAGGTTCGTATGAATAGAATTTGTATTCTTTGGTTTGATTCATTTTCTTTTATGGCATATCAACCTCAATGGGTTATTTAATGCCGACAAGATTTTTAGAATAGGTTCGTATGAATAGAATTTGTATTCTTTGGTTTGATTCATTTTCTTTTATGGCATATCAACCTCAATGGGTTATTTAATGCCGACAAGATTTTTAGAATAGGTTCGTATGAATAGAATATGTATTCTTTGGTTTGATTCATTTTCTTTTACGGCATATCAACCTCAATGGGTTATTTAATACCGAGAAGATTTTTAGAATAGGTTCGTATGAATAGAATATGTATTCTTTGGTTTGATTGATTTTCTTTTACGGCATATCAACCTCAATGGGTTATTTAATGCCGACAAGATTATTGGGATAGGTTCGTATGAATAGAATATGTATTCTTTGGTTTGATTCGTTTTATTTTACGGTATATCAACTCAATGGTTTATTTAATGCCGACAAGATTTTTAGGATAGGTTCGTATGAATAGAATATGTATTCTTTGGTTTGATTCATTTTCTTTTACGGCATATCAACCTGAATGGTTTATTTAATGCCGACAAAAATTTTAGAATAGGCAATCTAGAGAAGAAAAAGAGGAAAGGGATAATTCAGAGAAAAGTCTTACCGAAAGATTGAAGAATATGAAAATGAAGATAAGAGAATTAAAAAAAAAAAAGCAGACGTATTGAATGGGCTATTTAGAGAAGAAAAAAGATAAAAGCTAATCCAGAGAAAAGCCGTAACAGGAGATTGAAGAAGAAGAGAAAGAAGATAAAAGAATTTCAAGAAGAAAGAAACAGGCGTGTTGAATGGACGATTTAGAGAAGATAAATGGGAAAGGCCAAATTCAGGAAAAGGATTTAGCAAAAGATTGAAGAATTAGAGGAGGAAGATAAAAGAATTTCAAGAAGAAAGAGGCAGACGTTGAATGGACGATTTAGAGAAGAAAAAAGAAAAAGACTAATCCAGAGAAAGGAGACGACTACAGACTGAAAATGTGACAAGAAAAATAAAACAATTTGAAAAAGAAAAAAAACAGATTGGTTAAAAAAATATTCAGAGTGGCTAAAAGAGTAATATCTAATAAGAAGAAAGTTGACGAACGTAGATTGAAGAATGAGACAATGAAGCGAAATCAGGTAAAAAGGGTAAGAGACAGAGCAACTGACGGAATAATCATGGTTTGGTTTGTTTTACGGCATATCAATCTCAATGGGTTATTTAATGCTGACAAAATTTTTATTGCTGGTAATATTTTTTATCTATCTATCTATCTATCTATCTATCTATCTATCTCAGTATATATTCGTTTGGTTTGTTTTGTTTTACGGCATATCAACCTTTATGGTTTATTTAACGCTGACAAGATTTTATTGTTGGTAATATTTTTTTATCAACAATGCAAAGTTGGTAATATTTTTTTCAAAAATATATTGGCGGTAATATTTTTAAAAAAATGTATTGCTGGTAATAATTTTCTACAAAAATGTATTTCTGGTATTAAAACATATTTTAACA
Organism: Acanthosepion lycidas; assembly: GCA_963932145.1. Taxonomy (NCBI): domain Eukaryota; kingdom Metazoa; phylum Mollusca; class Cephalopoda; order Sepiida; family Sepiidae; genus Acanthosepion; species Acanthosepion lycidas. The sequence goes on along the minus strand of OZ010609.1, from coordinate 23,629,134 downwards.
CTTTCATAGTGTTTTGCCCCCAGTTTAGGGGTTAAATATTTACTCATATTTAGGACCCTAACAGGTGCTACCATCCCCGGATCAAGGTGGACCTGGGAAATCCGACAATTAAGAGTTTGTTTCAGGCTCCTCGAAACGTCGTGATCAGAGACCTTATTGTTGGACGTAGTTTATGTCATACCCAGGACAGTGTTAATTAGTGTTGCAGCTTCAAATAAATGCTTCAAATAAATGGGACATTAAATGGATGAACGTCCATAATTTGTCATTGGGAATTTTTTTTGTTTTCAGTGATCCCAAAGCTCTTGGCGGTTGCATGGTGGAATTGTTAATAAGCTTGTCTCGCAAGATCAATTACGACTAATAGTAGTGAGTTCGATCATCACTGTGTGTCCCATAATTTCGGCCTTGGGCTACATCTAAATAATTATTGGGCAACTTGAAGTGGTGTAATGGTTAAAAAGCTGGTCTCGTACGATCAATTACGACTTTCAACTGTAAATCGATGAGATCTTGCTTAAATTCTATGTACTGTAGGCATTGCTTCTCAAAGTGATGGTCCGCGGACCGGTGCAATTACGCGGACCGGTGCATCAGCTAACGGTATGCGGCCAATGTCCAGTCCATGCTAAGGAATCATTTGAAGAATTGGTAGATGTCACCGGTACGTTATTTACATTATTCAGACTATTGTCCTCATCTTTTCGGCCTTTGTACACTCCGTCCTTCTTCAGGTGGTTGGAATGTCGAACTTAACCCTTTATTTCGCTCACTGGTGTAAACTGTTCTAGTTTCATGTGCCATGTTTAATGTCCTGTTAATTTCCCTGTGAAAGATCTCCACTGTCTTAAGTGGGTATTGAACTCACACACTTTGGGTCCTGTCACTGGATGTAACCAACGCCTTTATCCACTGTCCCATGTGTCCTTGTAATAAATATGGCGACAGAGATGTGGACAATAGTCCGAATAATGTAAATAGTTTACATAATACCTCATCTCAGAAATATAGACATATACTGAAAGGCCGGAACTTTGTAATAAATATGGCGACAAAGATGAGGACAATAGTCTGAATAATGTAAATAGTGTACATAATACCTCATCTCAGAAATATAGACAGATACTGAAAGGCTGGAACTTTGTAATAAATATGGCGACAAAGATGAGGACAATAGTCCGAATAATGTAAATAGTGTACATAATACCTCATCTCAGAAATATAGACAGATACTAAAAGGCCGGAACGTTGTAATAAATATGGCGACAAAGATGAGGACAATAGTCCGAATAATGTAAATAGTGTACATAATACCTCATCTCGGAAATATAGACAGATACTGAAAAGCCGAAACGTTGTAATAAATATGGCGACAAAGATGAGGACAATAGTCTGAATAATGTAAATAGTGTACATAATACCTCATCTCAGAAATATAGACAGATACTGAAAGGCTGGAACTTTGTAATAAATATGGCGACAAAGATAAGGACAATAGTCCGAATAATGTAAATAGTGTACATAATACCTCATCTCAGAAATATAGACAGATACTAAAAGGCCGGAACGTTGTAATAAATATGGCGACAAAGATGAGGACAATAGTCCGAATAATGTAAATAGTATACATAATACCTCATCTCAGAAATATAGACAGATACGACTTAACCTATTCAATAGTAATTTGTCATAAGTTAGTTCCTCAGTTGGTGCCACATATTTTCGGCCTTGTGTTACTTCTAAGATATGTTTAGAAAACAATTAGGGCACTTTACGTTGTGTATTGCTTAGCAAGCTTGTCTCGCTAGATGGATTATGACTGAATAGGGAGTATGATCTTCACTGGGTGCCTCATGTTTTCGGCCTTAAAAAAATCACCATACCACTTTCTTCTACAATCATATCACACACCCCATTCAATAACCCAATCCCTGGTGACAATTCCGGTTATTAAAAAAAATAAAAATAAAAAAAAAATCATACAGTGTGTTAAATACAACAAATGATACAAAACACTTTCAATATTAGTTAAATGCCAATGTTAGAATAAGTTATTGCCATTATATAAATATATACAGATAAATAACTAAAACATTTACGCAATTCGGTAGTGGGCGGATATCGTGGGAGGGGAAAAGAATAAAATGAGGAGAAGGTTTATTATTAGTGACAAGTGATGAGATAAAGAAAAAAATAGTCGACTCTATTGTGCCTCGGAGCATCATGGGAAAATAATTTCTCATTTAAAAAATGGGGGTCGGCTTATTGTTAACAATTACTGAGAAAAAGATATGGGGTAAAAAGAAGCCGAATAAACAAGTGATCAAGTAAATATGAATATTAAAGGATTATTATTATTATTATTATTATTATTATTATTATTATTATTATTATTAAAGAATTACTTTTGTTTGAAGAAAATCTGAGCCAACGGGCAGTGATTGTTTGACAAGGTTGACATAATTATCAGGCCGATTTCTTATCAGTTTTAAAAAGAAGTCAAGACAAAAAATCGATGACAATAAGAATGTGATGAAGAAAAAGAACAACAACAAGTAACAAAAACATCTAGGGATAGGAACGTAAAGAAGGAAAATGAACAAAATATATAGACATATGAAAGGGAAGAAGAAGAAGAAGAAGAAGAAGAAGAAGAAGAAGAAGAAGAAGAAACAAAAATATATAGAAATAGTAATTATAATAATAATAATAAGAGGAAAAAGAAGAAATAAAGAAAAATATATAGAAATATGAATAAGAAGAAGAAGAAGAAATATGAACAAAATATATAGAAATATGAATGGGAAGAGGGTGAAGAAGAAGGAGATGAAAAATAAGTAGACGAAGAAGAAATATGAACAATATATATAGACATATAAAAGAGAAGATGATGAAGAAGAAGAAGAAGAAGAAGAAGAAGAAATAAAAATATATAGAAATATGAATGGGAAGAAGAAGAAAAAGAAGAAGAATCAAAAATATATAGAAATATGAAGAAGAAGAAAAAGAAGAAGAAGAAGAAGAAGAAGAAGAGGAATAAGAATGCGAACGAGAAGAAAAGGAAGTAATTTTGGAAGATAAAGGAAAAGCTAAATAAATGCAAAAGAAAAAACGAAAAAAAAAAAACAAACAAAACAATATATGCGTCTTGCGTTTGTTTTGAGAGTGTTTCTCTGTGACTGCGACCACAACATCTGAGTTTAACAATCAAGAAGACAAACAAAATCGACTACCGTAACAAACGGGCTCATACATTACAGTCTTCAGAAGGGAACTTGCTGACAATCATTTTATCACTCACGGAACTCTTTCTTCTTTACTTCATTTCTTTCTTTCTTTCTTTCTTTCTTTCTTTTTATGTCTTTTTTCTGTATCCGTGTTGTGTGTTTAATTCATTTTTTCTAATTGTTTAATTTTTTCAAGCAGACAACTTTACAATTGCTTACATTATTTACATTGTTCGGACTGTTGTCCTCATCTTTATTGTCATATTCACAACGTTACGGACGTTGTACGCACCGGCCTTCTTCATGATCCGTCTATATTTCTAAGATGAGGTATTGTAATTATTTACGCTATTTACATGAATGAATGTAGAATAAATGGTAGTAAACCATTTACCCTACATTCAACATCATCACTTGATAAGACACCGGAGGTGTTGAAACAAAATGGCTATTTTTGTAGTGATTTTATAACATATTTATCTTATAATTTTTAAATAAATAATTATATCTTCTCTACTCTGCATTGAGTACTCTTTTAAGAAGAGTAACTGTTGGTTATTCGAATTTATTCCGTATACACCAATCCTATACTTGTAATATATATATATATATATATATATATATATATATATATATATATATTCATGCACGTTTCATTAAATAATATAGACAAGTGTTGTCTATTTATTTTATGTAATTTGTTTTCGTAACGTCTGATAAGTTTAATAACATTATCTTTGAACGAAGAAAGAAATTCACAATATTGACCCATATTTTTTTTTAATACAATCTAAGCTTTCGGCTTACATAAGCCATTATCAAAGATGTCAATTACAACATATTAAACAATATACGGACACGACAGTGATGATATTCTGTCATTGTTTACATAGATGATTTCTAAGCAAAGACAAACACGTGCATATAAGACGCTAGAAGCGAAAATCGCACCTCATCTCATGACGTCACACATGACCACACGAGAGTGAATTGTAGAACTATGAAGTATGGGAAGCCGTTGGTATAAACCAATGGCTTCTGTTACCAATTATAGACATTTAAGAATATTTGTAGAGATGCCATAATTGATTTTGTTTAGGTTGGGTTTCAACTGTTTGATGTATAATGCTTAAAGAATTTTTAGTTTTTGTCTATTGTTTTCATGTCGAAGTATAATTGTGTTTTCGATAATATTTTACGGAATTGTGTGTGCGGATAGGCATTTTGTTTTAAATGCCTAAAAATGTTAGAGTTTTCATTCAAGTGTAGTGTCAAGCGTCGTGAAAGCGAGTTTGTGGTGTGACCAACATAAATATTATTTAATTCGTTGGAGATACATATATAAGGATGCAACGAGGGCGCTTAAAAGAAAGATTTATTATCCCATTTACATTTCTCCACCGTAGCTCACGGATAGAACGAAATGAAATGGTTGAAACGAAAAACAATAACAAAAATGCTTTATATACTACGAGATACACACAACTTTATATATTCATATATATGCACGTGTTCCACTAAATATATACACAGAAAACCAAAGCAAAATATGAGGAACAGAGAGGAAAGGTCTTACATATAATTTGGAAGTTCTTTTTGACGCGAAGAAGACATTTTTAGGATACCAGGTTTAAACGGGCCGGATTCATCTATGTCCCGAAAGGAAACGGTACCATGTGTTTGTAAGATTCTGGAGGGTGGGGCATGTTTAGTCCTTTGGCGCAGGCTAAAAAAAAAAAAAAAAAAGCAACCTTCTCGTTTTGCTTGCTGTCATCGAACTGAAAAATAACTGCAGCTTTCGTCGCTGTATGGAGTACGTCACAAAGCATCCGTCCCACGTGATTTATCTCCACCAAAGGGAGATAATAGCCTTCTGCATCCTTATAAAGACAACAAACAAAGTTAATTCTTAAATAACAGAGCCACGTAATTCATGAATAATTAATTCGTCATACCACTAAATGCTTATGAAGAAAAATCCCGTTACGTTTCTCTGACCATACCTCACTTAGGAGTCATTTAAACTCTGTTATACTCCGTACTAATAGGTATATGGAATAGACAAACAATAAAATAGTAACAGGTTTATTGTAGAAAAAAGTACAACAAGCAAGGAAGTAATAGTCATCAGCACGATCGACGCAAGTCAGTATTTGTGTGCGCGCTGCTATCGGAAGGCCAATAGTCTCGCAGATCCCAGATCGACTCTCTGTCCGCTGTCCTAACGGATACTTATAGGTGATTACCACCTATAGTGCCGCTACTCATGGAGGTTGCAGGTTATTCCATCACATCAAATTCACACTGAAATCTACCAAAGTCCATCTGCAACTAGTTGAAAATACAAATAGCCTCATCCACATGAGAAAAAGGCTAAAATAATGGAATTATTTTTTACACTTCAAAATGTGTATATCTTTTTCGAGACATGTTGTATGTATGTGTATGCGAGAGATTTAAGAGAGAGAATTTGTTAATATTCAATGTTTTCTTGCTTTTTTTCAACTAAAATTCACGTCAAAGGAACGGCTCATTGATATTCTTATCCAGTTAGTTAACACAAAACCTAACATTACATTTTTTTTTTTTTTTTTTTGTGGAGGGAACATGACAACTGAACCGACTAGGATTAGAAAGAAAACCAGAGAAACAAGAAGAAAAAGACTGGGAAAAGTAACTTTCTGTTGGCATCAGAGGATACTAGACTGCAATAGATTAAAATTATTGCAGTCTAGTATCCTCTGGTGCCAACAGAAAGTTACTTTTCCCAGACTTTTTCTTCTTGTAATTGTAACCTTATTTCACCGGATGATCTTCACCTGGTTTGTTATTTTGGCTTGGAAAATCCATGTAAAAAAAAAACAAAAAAAAAAACACACACACACACATACACACATAGGTATGTCTGCATATATATGCGTGTTTGTACAATGAAATAGATAGATAGATAGATAGATAGATAGATAGATAGATAGATAGGATGAAGCTTTGTTTACTATGAACCGGTACATATATAACTACATAGCTATCTCGCTAGATAGATATTAACAACTTATATATATATATATATATATATATATATATATATATATATATATATATATATATTAATATATATATATTATAAGTTAATAGACTTAAAATATGTTTTTTCGCTACACAGTTCCAACCATGTTTCAAAAATGGAAGCTAAAAGCCCCGAATTTAATTTTGTACTTAAATTAAAGACATTAGTTCCATTCTGTAAATTTACATTGAGCACTATTTTGTAAAAATAAAAATATCTAGATAATACTTAGATATCAATCTAGATAACTATATATATATATATATATATATATATATATATATATATATATATATATATATGTATATATATAAATATAAATATATATATATACGCATATATACAGTGCTGTTCGATAAAAATGACTCACCTGATTTTTTTACTTAAGAAAATTTTCGCCTATTGTTTTGGGGTGTCAAACTAATTTTTAATATTACTAATATAAAGACCCCTTCCCGACCACCTAGTAAAAAAAGTTTACTCACCCTCAGGTAATTATAATTTTGGATATAAATGAAATTTAGGGAAAAAAGTGACTCACTTATTTCCTGCAACTAGTAATCAATAGAAAAATAACCGAGCAGCTTTAAATAAAGAATAATAAAGGTATAATTTATTTATAATAGGGAATATAGTTCGAAATATTTAATAATCTATGGGTCCTCCTTTATTTTGAATAACCTTTTCAACCCTTTTTGGCATTGACTTGATTAGGTTCTGGCAAATCTCATCTTCAAGAATTGAATTCCATTCGGATATGAAATTCACAATTAAATCCTCTTTGTTGCTCAACTGCTTTCTCGAGAGTCTGAACTTTATAATGCTCCATAAGTTTTCTATGGGGTTGAGGTCAGGAGATTGGTGCGCTCATGTCATAACACTCACCTGCTTCTCTTCAAAGTATTCCTTCATCAATTTTGATTTGTGACAGGAAACATTATCCTGCATAAAAATGAGCTTCGTGGGGTCGATATGCACCTTTTCAGCAGAAGGGAGCAGACAAGACTCTAAAATTCTCTTGTACTGCTCGCTCCTGAGGGTCTTTTCAATAGGTTTTAAGAAACCAGTTCCATTAAAATAAAAGCAC
>OZ010609.1:23561753-23616753 GCA_963932145.1 Acanthosepion lycidas | reverse complement strand
GTAGTCTATTTTGGCGGTTATTTTACCGGAAGTCATTTATTTGTTTATTTGGGTTAAATTATTTTGCTTGTTTTTATTTATTTTTATTTTTGTTTTTTATTTTTATTTCTTATTTTATATATTTATTTGTTTATTTATTTATATTTTAATCGGTCTTTTATTAACGTAGTAAAATGCGTTTATATCGCAAATCAGCTTCAGTTGCACCGAAAACATGGCACAAATAATAATAATAATAATAATAATAATAATAATAATAATAATAAAGCACAACAGGAAAATTATCAATAAACCACACGAACAAATTAAACCCATTCAGGTCGGTAAATGTTGTTTAATACTGTATATTATAAAACAGAGCATTTACTTAAATATTTGTATCTATAAAAAGAATGTATAAACATAAAAATGTCTTAAAAATAATTGTCCATTTCATAATGTGTGACGTCATTTATTTACAATTGATACGCCATGAGCAGATATGAATGTACGTGAGAGGATCATGGAAGATTAAAGGCAGTAAAATCGACCTTGCTAACCGAACGGACCTCTGTGGCCGAAACGGTTAAGGCTCGTCAGTCTATATAGGATACAGTTTCGAATCCTGTCGGAGGACGAATATTTTCTGTGAAAATTTCTCGGACATCCAGGCCGGTAAATGTTGTTTAATCATGTTTATTATAAATAGAGCATTTACTTAAATATTTGTATCTATAAAAAGAACGTATAAACATAAAAAAAATGTCTTAAAATATAAATATATATATATGATAATGGCAGTGGTGATAGTAGACTCTCCTTGCGGAGAGGGTCAGGCTGCTCAGTTCCTAAGAACCGAAATTCCAAACACTAGCATATATGATTTGATTATAGTAGTGAAGGCTTTGTGCAGAACTAACCACACTTTTTGAAGGGCTGAATACATGGACCTGTTGCACTATGTGCCACAAGGTCCCCAAACAAAATCCTTCACAGGTTTTGAAGGCACGGTAGAGTAGTGGATAAGCGGTTCAGATTGCGGAATCGGTGTGCCGAGTTCGAATTCCACTCGAATCTATTACAATTACTTACTTCCTTGGGAAAGGTATTAATCCTCTTCTCTCTCCAGCTATTAATTAATGGAAGGACAGACTGGGTTCTGTAGCCTTGGATGGCAACTGGTCTAGAGGAAGGATAACTCTGAATATATATATATATATATATATATATATATATGTGTGTGTGTGTGTGTGTGCGCGCGCGCGTGTGTGTAAATGTAAATTATTTTCAGATAGCATGTAAAGAACAAAATGAATAAAAAATCGCGAAGGGAGATTATACTTAGACGACTCGATTTCGTGCTAGGAGGGACTTTTGCCTTAATACTTTTCCGTTGTGTCTTTCCATTCACACACATACACGCACACACGCACACACACAGAGAAACATACATACACACACACAAACACACATATATAATGTTCCTCAATGTCCCTCAAAAGACAAAAAGCGTTGGCTAAAATAAGTTTTTCTTTTATCTTCATTCATATATATATATATATATATATATATATATATATATATATATATATATATATATATATAGGCAGCAATCCTTCCTTTATGCATGTTTCATAAAAATCGACAGACAAGGTACTACGGTTAAGCTTTTTATTTAATTTTTCTTGTGTTCGAACAAGAGCTTTCTTTTCTGGACAAAGGGTGTGTAAAAACTGTCCAAATTGTTTTATATTTCCGAGCGCTTTCGGTTATACCTTTAGCCATTATCAAGGATGATTCGATTTTTCAGCTTAATTGAGTGTGTGCGTTATGTGTATGTCTTAGTGTGTGGTAGGGATGTTTTAATTTCCGAATAGGGTTAGCATATTGTGGCCTTGTTCGTAGTTAATATTGTTAAGAGTTGGGTTTTTTTTTATTATTAAAGCTTCCATTATTTTTAGTCTTTTTTGCAGGTGGATTCAGTTAATATATTTGTGTTTTCTACTAGTATGTTCCTAATGGAATCGGGTAAATCTGTGTGTGTGTGTTTAAATGGGTTCTAATGGAGCTGTGATCAGATAGGTGTAACGTAAGACGTCTGGATAAGCATGTGGTTGTGTAACCGATGTAATCATAACATTTTCAATTTTCCTCTTGCTTATATATATATATATATATATATATATATATATATATATATATATATATGTGTGTGTGTGTGAAAATATTGTAGAAAATAGGAAAGAAACTGGTTTGGTAAATAATCCAAAGTTCCTTAGTATTTTTGTAATTATTTTTAAAAAATAGTGCTCGATACGAAAGTAGAGCATAAATATAATTATTTATTTAAAAATATGATTCCAACTCGTTTTCGGCTCTTGTTTTGAAACATGAGACCTCTTATGTAGCGAGTTGGAATCATATTTTTAAATAAATAATTATATATATATATATATATATATATATATATATATATATATATATATATATAAGAAAATTAGGGATTGCCATCCTTTGGTACGGCTCAGGGCAGTGGACTCTCTACAGGTACCATATACACCAGCTGGATGTTTTCCATAAGAGCTGTCTGCTTCATATGCGGCCTTCTTTGCAAATTACTTGCGGGTCTTAAGTGTCACTTAAGTTTATTGCACAAAATTCATAACTGAATCAATTCGTTGTCAGAACCTCATACGTCGAAACCGGCGGGAGAGTCCATTATATATATATATATATATATATATATATATATATATATATATATATATATATATATATTACACTGAGCAGCAAATTTAACTCGTGTAACAGTATAACTATCCATCTCACCTAACGTTAAATACCTAAAAAAAAAACACTAAACTAAATGAGTTTCTTTTTTCCAGATTTTCAGACGATTAGTCATCTTGACGCAATTTTTGGTAAGAATCACTGAAAAAACCTTTGAGGCTTCGGTTAAAATCGATTTCTGGCGGACCCGCTGTCTTTCCAAATGAGCAATGATCAGAGGAAAAAGATTATTTAGGCCTTCAGTAATGGTACCAAAATTCATACTCTGATTGCCATCTTCAAAGTCAATTCAAGAATGATCAATTGGACGGTAAACAGGTTTTTAAAAGTAGGGAACAGTAGAGAGGAAAACAGAGCCAGGAGGTTGCAACAGGAAAAGGGATCATCATTACAACTTAGAGCTAAAGATATTAATTAGAAAAGATCCAACTCAATTCATAAGACGTTTGGCACGTGAAAGAGGAATTTAACCTCTGGCACGCCAAAGGGCAGTGAAAAAAGACTTGAAAATGAAACCGTACGTGAAACCTGTGAGGCATCTTGTTACTCCAGGACAGAAAGTTAGAAAGTTAGAGAGGGCGCAGATCATCTTGAATATGTTGGAAAATGATCCTGGAATAATATACATATATTTGAACTTTATTTCAATACTTCATGTTCTTCCGATCCTTAATGATGAATATGTCATTTTCGTTTGGGATCGATTTCATCACGATTCTTCTGTTTAACGTGGAGAGTAATTATACATTCTTATTGCTCAAAGGAGAGTCCAATAGTATTCAAAAAAACCGCGAAGAATTCCAGTAAAATATTTTAATCATTTCTAAGATATAACTGTTCAAAGCTTAATCTAACAATTGCACAATTTTTCTGTTACACAATTTGGATAATTTTGCTGTTAGACATCAGTATATATATTTGTCGGGCTACGAATCCCCTGATACATCCAAATGTCTATCTGTCTGTCTGTCTTTCTCTCTCTCTTTCTCTACATTTGAATGATGATTCTAACATTTTTAGGCATTTAAAACAACATGCCTGGCCGCATACACAATTCCGGAAAATCTTCGTTGAAAACACAACTATACTTAAACATGAAAACAATAAACAAAAACTAAAAATTCTTGAAGCTATATACATAAAACAGTTGAAACCTAACCTGAACAAAATAAACTATGAAATTTCCATAAATATTCTTAAATGCCTATAAATTATAACAGAAGCCATTGGTTTATATCCACGGCTTCTCGTACTTAATACTTCTCGTTTTCCATCTCGCGTGGTCATGTGTGACGTCATAAGCTGCGGTGACATTTTCGCTTTCAGCGCCTCGCATTCACGAGTTTGTCGTTGCTTGGAAATTTTCCATGTAAACAAAACCAGATTAGCATTATTGTTCTGTCCGTGTATTGTTTAATATATTGTAATGTAATTGTCATCTTTGATAATGACTTATGTAAGCCGAAAGCTTAAATAGGATTAAAAATATATTTATCAATATAGTGATTTTCTTTTGTCTTTTAATAATGTTATTAAGCTTATAAAACGATATGAAAAGAATTTACATAAAATAAATAGACATAACTTGTCTATATTATTTAATGAAACATGCATCAATGAAAAAATGCTGCCTAAATACACAGAATATCTCTCTATATCTATCTATCTATATATATATATATATATATATATATATATATATATATATATGTGTGTGTGTGTGTGTATATATATATATATATATATATATATATATATATATATTAGGGTGGTGGAAAAATAATGTCGTTTTGTCACATATGTTACTATGTGAGAAAACGACATTATCTTTGCACCAACCTAATATATATATGTAGATAGATACCATCGTATATATATATATATATATATATATATATATATATATATATATATATATATATGTATATAAATATATATATATATATATATATATATATATATATATATATAGATAGATAGATAGATAGATAGATAGATAGATAGATATAAATATTCTGTTTGCTCCACGATGGTAATTGAGGAAAAAAAAAATGGCCCATTATTTTGTCCATGGAGCATTACTAATTTCCGAAGTTCCTCACGACGATGGCGGACAATTTCTATGACTATAATAATTATTATTTTCTTCTCGTTAATATATTGTTCCTTTAACCGCTATCTTCGCTTCACTCAACCGTTATTGTCGTTTCCGATGAAAAATTAACATCTCCCTGCTAATATTATTACGTCTAATTAAAATCCCTGTTAACCTCACTGATTATTAATCTTTAACATTTGTAATGAACAATGACAACCAGTTAGTGTAGCGCTGACGAAAGCTTCGTTGAATTACAAATGGCGCCGAGAAGACACTTTTTTATAGTTACAAGTGGAGGGGAGTAACATTATAAAAGGGAGGTAATTCGAATAGATTTTATCACTAGAGTATTATTTTTTATTCTTTTTTTAATTCTCGGTTTAATACAACTATTAGTTTGGTGCAAAAATAATGCCGTGAGAATGTCGTTTGTTGACGTATTTTTTAACGTCAAAAAACGACATTATTACGTCATTATTTTTGCACCAACCTAATATCTATTGCAATTTGTACACCATCTCTCTCTCTCTCTCTCTCTCTCTATCTATCTATCTATCTATCTCGCTCTCTCTCTCTCTCTCTCTCTCTCTCTCTATATATATATATATATATATATATATATATATATATATGTATCCTTGTGCAGGTATGCAGAAAATAGAAAAGAACACGTTGGGTGCATTTATGCAAAATTTCACAGCTCGAGCATCACTCCTTCATAGTCAGCCTATGAAATTTTCAGCCTACCCTCCTACATTATAGACAATAATAATTAACAAGAAACAACTTTCAGTTTATAGGTGAATGAAAAAGAAAACCTCCTTCTCCACCCTCAGTAAGTTTAGGGTTGACCTTAACACTATTCCTAATCTTCCTATTCCTAAAATTTCGCTTGAAGATGAAACGTGACTAAACACCTCAATCCAACTTAATTTTATTAATTATTTGGATGATTTCGGCTCACGTTTTTGAAACATGAGAACTCTTATGTAGCGAAGGAATCATATTTTTAAACAAAAAATATTATTATAATATATATATATATATATATATATATATATATAAACTTCCGTCTTCTTAATTCATGTTCTTTTATTGTGCTCTCTACTTAATAATACTTTAACTTAGTAACCCCAATGTTCTTTAGTGGCTTTATTGCCTTGCTTGGGAAGAGGGGTGAAGTGATTTCAAAACGAAACCTATTTATAACGTATTGACATCTCTCTCTCTTTATCTATCTATCTATCTATCTCAATTCAATATATATATATATATATATATATATATATATATATATATATATATATATATATATATAAGCAAATATATGGATATAGATCCGACAGTATAAAGAAAAATATACGGCAAAAACAACTCTTACAAAAACCAACAAAGTGACATGAAGCGTTTTTTTTTTGTCTAAGGAAGCGAGTGGGAGAGATTTTCAGTCTATGTGGGCTGTACTTCTTAACATATATTCTTTTCAATGTATAAAGCCTGAGAGCCACTCAATGTAGAGATTTACAGAATAAGAGCCATAGTGTATGCGGATATGTGAGTAAAATAACGGTTAACCCTAGATTCGAACAGCTTAAGATCGGGAAGCAATCTCTTGGGAGTCGGCTCCACAGAACAGGGCTGCGAATCTTTTGTATTTCGGATAAGGTGCGGGAGACTAGCGGCTGGGATTGCGGAATAAGAGAATCGAGATCGAATTCCATTCGCGTCAGTTACATTCACGTACGTTTCGTTTGGGAGGAATCTAGCTTTAACAAAGATATGGGTAAATAGCAGGACAGATTGGGTCCTCTAAGCTTTGGTGGCAACCAATCTAGTAGAAGGTTATCTTTGAATTACAAACCTTCAACTATGGGTTAATAGCCTCACCAGTCTGCAGTATGAGTACTGATAAACCACTGAAGACACGGTCAGTCATGAAGGGGTTCCTCCGACAGGAACGAGAGAGCCCTAGATTATTATTATTATTATTATTATTATTATTATTATTATTTGCCCATCCCTTCGTTTGTTTGCACGACCGTTACGTCCTGCCAGTATCTCGTAAATAATGGACGATTTTGCTTCAGTTAGAAAATGAAAGGAAGAATAAATTCAGATTAAGCAGATAAGAACAGTATTTACGTTGACTTTAGTCAAATTTTCAGACGCACAGTATCGAGCGACTGAGACCGAGTAAGACAATCGCCAAAAATCTAGTTACCATAGATAAAATAACATTTTAAATTATTACTAAAGAAATGTTCGTAAGACGGGTATTTGGCTACAAAGAAAGAAAGAAAGAAAGAAAGAAAGAAAGAAAGAAAGAAAGAAAGAAAATAGAAAGAAGAAAACAAAGAAATTAAAAAGTCGGGAAGAAAGAAGTGTATATATATATATATATATATATATATATATATATATATATATATATATAAAGTCTCTATCTATCTATCTCGGTCTGTTCATATTTATCTATGTTCATATATATTTATGTCTGTTCATATTTCTCTCTCTCTCGCTCTCTCTCTCTCTCTCTCTCTCTATATATATATATATATATATATATATATATATATATATATATATATGTCTGTTTCTATGTAAGCCTTTTCATATCTATCTATCTATCTATTTGTTTATTGAAATCACTCAAGATCTTGGCTTGGTCGTTTTGGATCACCTTTTCTGGCTTGTGGCGGTATCCTATATCGGAACCAAAGAGTGATGAGAGACCATTTTATTATTGCTACGCTGATAATGTGGGTAACATTTTTCACCTTCTTTCCACAAAGCTTGCACATGTCCGCTTATAACTGATTGATGTTCTTCCGTACAAAACTATTGTTATTATTATTGTTTGTATGTTATGTTTCATGCTTTTTATCCTGTAGAGTCAGGTTCAAACTATGGTTCTTAGGCCCTATAGGAGAATTGCCATTTAATTGATAGTACTTTTCTTCGTATCAAATAATTTCTGTAGCAGTATAAGGATTGGATGATTTTTTTTTCCAGCGGTGGATCGTATATCCAGGTTCCACTCGAAATCTGGAGCGAACTTCTCCCATTAGATTTTCCAGGCAAGAAGTACAACAACGGTTTATCATTACTGGCGAAAATTCTGGATTTGCTCTGTTAGGATGAGACGTTGTAGGACATTATTATTATTATTATTATTATTATTATTATTATTATTATTATCATAATAATCTTCTTCTTCTTCTTCTTTATCGTCTTTTTGTTTTTTTATATTAAGTGGGCGCAAACGCCGTATAAAATGGTCAATTGTTTCTGGATATTTATCACAGAATCATTTTGGGTTAACACAATTCTTCAGTACGTGTGCTTGGTAATTTCTAGTTAACAAGCATTAGTCCTGAGCAGCAAGAATAAAACCTTCGGCTTCAGCTTTTAACCCTGCACTACGTAGACATTGATGCAAACGGGGTCTGTCTACATCGGCTTTTTTTGGTAGGGATAGAGTATTGAGCTTGAAAAGGTTTATCTTACCATCGTTTCTATATCTCGTCGGTTGCATTTAATGAAAATCATTATTATTATTATTATTATTATTATTATTATTATTATTATTATTATTTTCTTTGCTTTCTGGCGTTTACACATTTCTTTCCGGGTCCCACCCAGGGACCTAAGGTTAGAAATGGCATCATGACACTTTTCACTAACAAAAAAAAAAAAAAAAAAAATTACATAGAGCCCTTCGTAAAGTGTGGGCTGTACTTGTCAGAACATTTTTTTGTATCTCCTTGAGGCATGGGCTTCCAGGAATCCCTGCAATTAGTCTACTGCAATCTTTTCCAACCAGTCCTAGGGCTCCAACTACAACAGGGATTGTTGATGTTCCCATATGCCACATTTTCGAGACCTCTATTTCAAGGTCCTTGTATTTTGACAGCTTTTTGAATATCTTCAGAGATACATTGCAGTTAGCAGGGACTGCCATATCAATAAGGAGGCACCGTTTTTGTTTGTGGTCTTTAATAACAATATCTGGTCGGTTGGCCTTGATTGTTCTGTCAGTGTGAATTGTGTAGTCCCATAGAATTGTAATAGGTCCTATCTCCGTAACCGGGTCTGGGTGGCGTTGGTACCAGTTTCTTTCAGTTTCCTTCCCGTATAATTTGCAGATTTTCCAGTGCAGATATTGGCCCACTCTGTCATGTCGGGTTTTATATTCAGTGGGTGCCAACATCGTGCAACCTGATACAAGATGATCAATCGTTTCTGGATATTTATCACAGAATCTGCATTTTGGGCTGACACAATATTTTAGTATATGTGCTTGATAATTCCTAGTTAGCAAGCATTGGTCCTGCGCAGCAAGGATAAAACCTTCAGTTTCCGCTTTCAACCCTGCACTGCGTAGCCACTGATGGGTACGGGTTTTGACTACATCAGCTTGTTTGATACGGGCAGAGTATTGGCCATGAAGCGGTTTATCTTGCCATCGCTTCTGTATCTGGTCGGTTGCATCGTCTTTGCTGTCTTTTTCAAGTATTTTGCAGTTTCAGCCGGTGTATTGTGCTGTAGTTGCATCTCTACGCCCATTTGAAGCTCCAGTTTGAATTTGTTGGCTTCTTTCATTACGGAGTAAAGACGCTTACTACTTTCATGTTCCTTGACGCATACCATCATCCAGTCTTCTGTAGTTTCCAAGTATCTTTGGAGGCCAATTGTTGTAGTTTTGTAGGACAGTTCTAGTTGAACTAATCCTTTGCCTCCTTCGGATCTGGGCACATACAGACGATTATTATTATTATTATTATCAATAAATAAAAAATAAAAATATAAAAGGATAAGTATAATGAATATAATAAAAAATTAAATAAAATATTTAACATTAAAACTTTGTTTAAAATGAATTAACTGAAACCAAAAAGAAAAAAAAAATTATCCCAGAATGTAACAGAAACATTTCCTGTCGGAAAACGGACATCGTGCCAAATTTTTGCAGATTAAAGTTGTTTGGAAAGCCTGAAACCGGAAGGGAGTTCCACAAGCGAGAGAAGAAACTGTTAGCATAGAACTTACGGCTACATCTAGCTAGATCAACTGTATATTGATGAGATCTCGACGCTTAAATAAAAAAAAAAAACAAAAAAAAACTCTAGGTACCATAGCGAAGAGCTCACCCGAATAATTACCATGAAAGTATTTATTTTTAGTTTAATCTGAGCCTTGTAAAAATAAAGCATAGTAAAAAGATTCTGTAGCAGTATAAGGAATGGATGATTTTTTTTTCCAGCGGTGAATCGTATAGCCAGGTTCCACTCGAAATCTGGAGCGAACTTCTCCCTTTAGATGTTTCAGGCAAGAAATACAACAACGGTTTATCCTTACTGGCGAAAATTCTGAATTTGCTCGGTGAGGATGAGACGTGGAAGTACATTATTATTATTATTACTATTATTATTATTATTTGTGTGTTGTTTCCTGCTTTGAATCCTGTAGAGCCGGGTCCAAACTATGGTCCTTAGGCCCTATGGGACAATTATCATTTAATTAATATCACTTTTCTTAATTTCCTAGTAGGGCGATTTTCTGGGCAACTTGTATGTTGATGTTACCTGGGACACTGTTAGTAAAATTGTCCGTTCCTTTTCTCACGAGGCCCAGTGCTCCGATTACTATTGGTACAGTCTCAGTCTTCATTCCCCACATCCTGTTAATCTCGATCTCCAGGTCCTTGTATTTGGAGAATTTCTCGATAATTCTCATGGGAGAGTTTCTCTTTCAAATGGTACGGCTATGTCAATAAGCATACACTTCCTGAATTTCTTGTCTTTTATGATAATATCAGGTCTGTTGGCTTTTATTTGCCTGTCAGTTTGAATTGGCATGTCCCAGAGGATAGTTACATCGTTGTTTGGGGTAACTGTGTTTGGTTGGTGCTCATACCATCTCTCAGTGGTTTTGATTTTGTGCTTCTATCATATCTTCCAGTGCACATATGTCGCTACTCTGTTATGTCTGTGTATATATTCATTTTTTGCTAGTTCCGGACAGCTTGAGATAATATGGTCGACAGTCTCATTATATTTTCCGCAGATCCTGCATTTCAGGTTAGTTCCATATTTGATTATGTGACAGTGATTGGAACTGGTTGCGAAGGTTTGGTCCGGAGCTGCAATAATTAGACCTTCTGCCTCAACTTTCAACCCGGTGCTCTTCAGCCATTGACGTGTTTTCTATACGTCAACATCTGCTTCTTTTCTTCTTCTTCTTCTTCTTCTTCTTCTTCTTCTTCTTATTATTATTATTATTATTATTATTATTATTATTATTATTATTAACAATGAAACCAATAATGGGATTCAGTACTACTAACACTTTATTTACAAGTTGATCTGGTTCTCTTGCTATATATTTAAAGCTTATTGATAAAATCCAAAGAAGGATCTATGTTATTGGTCCTGACCTGGCATCTCGGCTTCAGTCTGACGTAACGTATATTTCCTGTGCATTTTCTATAAATACTTCCAATAGTTTTGATTAACTTTTTCTGTAGACCCTAGACTTCCTGAATTTCAGCGCAGTACCAGATTGGCGGCAATGTCTCATCATTCTACATGAAACGGATAGAAGTAACCGTATTTTCTATGCTAAGATTTTCTCTTCGTGCACTTCTCGCTTGGAAATACCTTCTGGTTTCTTCCTTCCAAGTCAACTTTAATCTTCAAAAATCTAAATACAATATCAATTGTTATCTTCTGTTTTCTTAATTCTTGTATTTGCTATTGTTCTCTCTCCTTAATAGTTTTTTATTCTCCCATTCCGTAACATTCAGTAACCTTTTGCGTCAAAGTGGCTTTATTGCCTTGTTTTTGGTTAAATGAAAGAAAAAAAAAACAACGTTAGTACAAGATAATATTTTGCTCGTATAACAGTATTTAACGCCACAACAGAATATGAGTCAAATGTTTATCGGCAGTACCGAATAGAAATTGCTCAACCCCCTCGACACTTCCCTTTTTCAGAGGGGCTGCTTAATATGCCAGGTAATAAACCCAGTCCAACAACGAAGAAGTTCTACAGGCATTGGCCGATTAGTTGTAGTTACTCTCCTTTAAGTAATCGTTATTGTCTATGTCAGAGGTGGCCAACCTTTTCATTCCATGCGCCAATATTTTGTACGATTAATTTAAATGCGCCACAAACATTCGCTTCCTTTCAGTACGTGTTGTAATATGGACATATTTTAAAGTTATAATAAAATGTAATCAATCAACAGCGAATCAACAGATTAACACCGGATCAACAGATTAACACCGGATCAACAGATTAACAGCAGTTCAACAGATTTTGAGCAGTTTTTGACTGCAAATAAAATAAATTGACGTTTATACATACTGCTAATGTTAATGCACTTAAAAGCTGTGTAATTAATCATAGTCATAGAATATGCACGTTATATATATTATACACAATTTACACGTAGGCCTAATCATAATGTCAGTCATAAATCTCTCAACATTACAAAGCTGGTATAATGCGGACTCTAATTAGTATAGGCACTCATAATATTGAAGCTACGATTCAGCGAAATGTAAACCATGAAATTATTCTTACCTTAATTTAACGAAATCCAGACACAAACGCTCTCTCAAATGCAATGATAAAGAATGACAACCATTTTAGAACAAAATCCAGTCTACCAAAAGGACCACGTCAACATTTTTAACAAAAAGAATTGGGAGAAACACAAATCAAACTTTTAGCACTTTCGCAAAGGACGTGCAATAAATATAAAATCACTGAAATGAATGAGTAGAAGTGGCTTAGTTTCTTTTCATCAAAAGGATGCAATGCGCCACTTGTAAGCATCCAATGCGCCACTTATGGCGCATGCGCCACAGTCTGGCCATCCTTGGTCTATGTGTTTATGTCATACCTATCCTCCTATATACGTGTGACTGCTGGACAATTTCCTCACAGATCAAGAAGAGATTTAAATCTCCGGGTATGTGATTTGACTGATGAATACTGCGTATAGCATGAACTAAATCAGAAATATACACTTCACATTTCTGGGTCACATTATGAGAAAGGAAGGCTTGGAAAATTTAATACCCACTGGACGAATTAAGAGACGGAAAGAAAAACAACCAGCAAGTTAATGAGTTTTTTATGACTGGATGGCAGAGTAGGGAAAAAGATATATATCACATAATCAAGGTTTACTAAGCGCTATAAGAGGGAGGAAGCTGTGGAGAGACATAATCGAGCGCCTCTAAAAGGGCTTGGCTTATGAACGTTTAATTTCACGGGACGAAGTAATATGTCTGCTGTCAGTAAAGTGCAAATCTTTTTTTTTATGAAAAATAGCATGTGTTGCTTTTATGCGTTATGGCCGGACTTACGGTCTGTGATTTAGAAATTGTTATTTTGCTAATGAAACAGTAGACAATTAGTAAATCTATAATAAACTGTTATTTGGCCTGCCATTGAGGTTGACGCGTAAACCTTCAGTCAAGAAAGAGTTGCGTAGTCCTATATAAACGCATCGGTAGATAGATATGTAAAAATGTAATTATAAAAAAGGCCGCTGGCTTAAAAGTTTTGATTTTGAACAGACGGGCACAAAAATATTGATTTTCTCTATCTGCATCTCTCTCTCTCTCTCTCTCTCTCTCTCTCTATATATATATATATATATATATATATATATATATATATATATATTTTATGAAATGGAAGTCCGACAATTATTTTGAGATTTTTTTTATGTTTCTAACTTCTTTTTTATAGATACAAATATTTAAGTCAATGCTCTGTTTATAATAAACAGTATTAACGACATATACCGGCCTGAATGTCCGAGAAATGTTCATAGAAAAAAATTCTCCTCCGACAGGAATCGAACCTTTATCCTATACGGAACCGTCACATAGCCTGACATGTTTTTATCGATTTCGCCACAGAGATGCGTTTCGCTTGGCGTCGCCGATTTTACTGTTTTTAAACTACAATTCTCCATGATTTTCTCTCATACGTTCATATCTGCTCGATGCGTATCCAAATGTAAACAAATGACGTCATACATTATGAAATGGACAATGTCCGACAATTATTTTAAGACATTTTTTATGATTATACATTCTTTTTAAATGTTGTTAATACTGTTTATCATAAATAGAGCATTTACTTAAATATTAGTATCTATAAAAATAACGCATAAACATAAAAAATGTCTCATATATATATATATATATATATATATATATATATATATATATATATATATATATATATATACCGGATGTAACAGCAAAATTGTCTAATTGTTTTATTAAGCTTTGAACTTAGAAAAGATTAAAGATATCTTGCTGGAATTCTCTGAGCTATTTATAACACGATTTGACTCTACTTTAAACAATAAGAATGTATTAAGCTCTAAGTTGAAATGATGATCCCTCTTCGTGTAGTGACCTCCTGATCCAATTTTCCTCTCTACGGTTCCCACATTTTTAAACTTATTCACCGTTTTCTTGATGTTTCTTGAGTGGACCTTGAAGACCGAAGCCACAGTATGAATGTTGATACCATTACTGAAAGCCTGAATGATCTTTTTTCCTCTCACCATTGCTCAGTTCGGAAGACATAGTAGGGCTGACACAAAACGATTTTGAACTGTTCTCTTTTTAGCTGATTAATTCAACGGGTTTATTCAGTGATTCTTACGACAGTTAGTGTCAAGAAACAAGAGTCGATATCCGTCACTTTTACTAATAATAATTATTCTCTCTCTCTCACTCTATCTCTCTCGCTATACATATATATATATATATATATATATATATATATTTATATTAAAGACATTTTTTATGTTTACCGTTCTTTTTATAGATACAAGTATTTAAGTAAATGCTCTGTTTATAATAAACAGTATTAAATAACATTTACCGGCCTGAATGTCCGAGAAATTTTCATAGAAAATATTCGTCCTTTGACAGGATTCGAACCTGCATCCTATACGGAACCGCCATTTAGCCGGGCGTGACTAACAGATTCGGCCACAAAGGAGCGTTCGTTTGGCAAGGTCGAATTTACTGCTTATAAACTTCAATCTTCCATGAATCTCGTACATTCGTAACTGCTCATGGCGTATCAAATGTAAACAAATGACGTCATGCATTAAGAAATGGACAAAGTCCGACAATTATTTTAAGACATTTTTATGTTTATACATTATTTTTATAGGTACAAATATTTACGCAAATGCTCTGATTATAATAAACAGTATTAATTAAAATGTCTTTAATAAATACATTTTCGGACTTTGTCCATTTCTTAATGTATATATATATATAACAACAGCAAGAGGGAACAGCATTTCAACTATTTTGAGTTGTTTTCTACATGTGGATAATGTTATTATAATCCTATTTTCCATAAGTACAGGATATGATGTGTAAACGTTCGCCATTTCATAGTTTTAATTTCGCGCATGCGCATTGTTTGTTCTTAATTTTATCGACTGCACAGTGTAGTAGGGTCAGTTGGCCACCTTCTGTGAGAAAAAGAGCAACATGACGAAATTCGCTCCGCATGTTAGTTTCTAGATTCTTAATATTTGATATAATGCCAAAATATCACAATGATAAGATAAGTCAGTAATTATTTATACTGGGACTCATGTATGCAATTAGAAGTAATCCATAATAATATTAAAAATTTTGAAATCATATTTATTTTTGGGATATGGATTTTTTAAAAAACTGTCTAAATCTTTCATTGTTTTTCATTCATTCCGCTTCACCTGCTACCTCCATCCGCCTCATCTGCTATCCTATTTCGCCTCACCGGCTATCCTCTTCCGCCTCACCTGCAATCCTATTCTGCCGCACCTATGAGGCACGTCGAACCGTTTGGAAACTACTGAAATAATCCATTACAAGTGAAAACAAATGAACCATGAATGAGTCAGACAAGAGTTATTGAAAGATAATATATATATATATATATATATATATATATATATATATATATATATATATATATATATATATATATATGTATATGTATGTATATATATGTATAGTAAACTCAACAAATAGAAACTAAAGCGGTTGTTTCAATTAATTTACACAAGGATGTATCTATCTTTCTTACTCTATTCATATCTATCTATCTATCTTTCTATCTCGATCTGTTCATATCTATCTTTCTATCGCCCTCTGTTCATATCTATCTATCTATCTATCTCAGCCTATTCATATCTATTTATCTATTTAGCTAGCTAGCTATCTCTGGTCGTCTGTCCATAACTGTCTATCTATCTCAATCTGTTCATATCTATATATCTATCTAGCCCGCTATGTATCTAGCTATCTAGCTATCTGTCTAGCTAGCTATCTATTACTGGCCGTCTGTCCATATCTATCTATCTATCTAGCTAGCTAGCTAGCTAGCTAGCTAGCTAGCTAGCTATCTATCTATCTAGCTAGCTAGCTATCTATCTATCTATTCACGTAGCGGACAAGGGACTCTATCTATCTATCTATCTATCTATCTATCTATCTATCTATCTATCTATCTATCTATCTATTCACCTAGCGGACAAGGGAATCTATCTATCTATCTATCTATCTATCTATCTATCTATCTATCTATTTATTCACCTAGCGGACAAGGGAATCTATCTATCCATCTATCTATCTATCTATCTATCTATCTATCTATCTATCTATCTATCTATCTATCTATCTACACATATGGAAGTGTCTTGCTATGTATATCGTCTTCATAATGATTTTCTCGCTCACTCTCACTCATTCAATCTGTACCTATTTTAAATCCTTTATGCATTCGATGCCCTCTTGCGTGGTTTTACACCCATTGTCCGTTCATTTCACACGTCCACAAAGCTCTCACAAATCCCCTCTTCCGACTTCGAGTAATTTTAATATATTTGTCTTGTTTTTCTTTTCCTTTATTTATTTTATTTTTTTTTTTTTACTTTAACCCGATGAACTCTCCTCTCTGCGGAGGTGCAAAAATCATTTCGAACGCACGCTGTCGACCATCTCTGACAACAAGGGAAATAAAGAAAAAGAATATAATAAAATCCTACATATGTATTTTTAGTATCATTAAATAAAAATGCACTTCGTTGCAATCACATGACTTTTTATGCGTGTGCCTATGATCACAATACACACGTCATCCTCTACAGGCTTTTGTTATTATTATTATGATTATTATTATTATTATTGTTGATGATGTTGTTGTTGTTGTTGGTGGTTGTGTGGTGGTGTATTTTGACGTTGCGTTGTGTGGTAGACTTCCCATCCAAATATAATCTAAAATCGTCAAGAAACAACAAATTATTATTAGTAGTAGTAGTAGTAGTAGTAGTAGTAGTAGTAGTAGGTTGGTGCAAAAATAATGACGTTAAAATGTCGTTTTTTGACGTATTTTTAACGTCAAAAAACGACATTATTACGTCATTATTTTTGCACCAACCTAATAATAGTAGTAGTAATATTAGTAGTAGTATTAGTATTTCCTTGATTTCTGTTGTATCCACATTTCCTTCTGGGTCCCAACCAGAGACGTAAGATCAGAAATGACCTCATGAAATTTTCCACTGGTCATTTTTGTAAAAATAAATAATACAATATACATTTTCCAATGAGAGTCTTTTGAGGAAAAATTTATTCTAAGGTCACATATATTTTACACCTTCGTAAGATGTGGGCTGTACTTACCAGTACAGTTTTTTTTTTTGTATTTCTTTAAGGGATGGATTATTATTATTATTA
The DNA here is from genome assembly GCA_963932145.1 of Acanthosepion lycidas. Lineage (NCBI taxonomy): Eukaryota > Metazoa > Mollusca > Cephalopoda > Sepiida > Sepiidae > Acanthosepion > Acanthosepion lycidas. The sequence goes on along the minus strand of OZ010609.1, from coordinate 23,599,104 downwards.
TTATTATTATTATTATTATTATTATTATTATTATTATTATTATTATTATTTCCTTTGATTTCAGTTCTATACATACTTCCTTTCGGATCCCAACCAGAGATCTAAGGTCAGAAATCTCTTCATGACATTTTCCATTGAACGTTTTTAAACATAAGAAGATCACACACTGTTTACAGAGATAAAGCACTTCGTAAAGTCTAAGCTGTAATTTTGTATTCCTTTAAGGCATGGGCTGTCATTATTAGTATTATTAAAATTATTATTATTATTATTATTATTATAATTATTATTATTATTATTATTATTATTATTGTTTTTGTTGTTCTTGTTGTTGTCGTTGTTGTTTCCTTTGATTTCTGCTGTATACACATTTCCTTCTGGGTCCTAACCAGAAACCTAAGGTTAGAGACAATGAGGACATCATGACATTTTCCAATTAGAATCTTTTGCAGAAAAAATAACTAAGATCACTTATCTTTTACATAGATAAAGCCCTTTGTAATGTGTCGGCTGTAATCGTGAGAACAATTTTTGTCATATTTCTTTAAGGCATGGACTTCCCGGAATCCCTTCAATGAGTTCATCAGAACTTTATGTCTCAAAAAAATAAAACTGGAATTATTATTATTATTTTCTTTGATTTCTGTTGTATACCCATTTCTTTCCGTGTCCCAACTAGTGACAGAAGGTCAGAAATGGCTTCATGATCATTTTTATGAAAAAAAAAAAAAAACTTACATATTTTACATAGATAAAGTTCTTCGTAAAGTGTAAGCTGTACTTGTGTGTACATTTTTGTTTGTTTGTATTTCTATAAGGCATGGAATACCAGAGATGCCTTCAATGAACCTATCGAAATTTTTCCCAATGAAACCGAGGGCTCCAACTACAACTGGAATTAATGATGTCCTCACGTGCCACATTTTTTGAGATTTCTACTTCAAGATCTTTGTATATTGATAGTTTTTTTTTTGTTTTTTTTTTTGAAAATCTTCAAAGATAAATTACAATCTGCAGGGACTGCTACTTCCAATAAGAAAGCACATTCTGTTCTTGTGGCCTTTGATCACGATATCTGGGCGATTAACTTTGATCTGTCTGTGTGTCTTGTAAAGTCCCATAAAATTGTTACAAGTCCAATCTCTGTAACTGTGTCTGGGTGATGTTTATACCAGTTTATTTCCAGTAAAAGTTGTATATTTTCCAGTGCAGATATTGGCTCACACTATCATGACGAATTTTATATTGCTAACACTGTGCAACTTGATAGAAAATGGTCAAATGTTTCTGGATATTTATCACAGAATCTGCATTTGGGGTTAACACTATTTATCAGTATGTGTGCTTGTTAATTTCTAGTTAGCAAGCATTGGTCCAAGTGTGCAGCAAGAATAAAACCTCCAGTTTCAGCTTTTAACCCTGTACTACTCAGCAACTAATCGGTACGGTGTTTGTCTACATTAGCAGAATATTGACCTTGAATCGGTTGATCTTGCCATCTTTTCTGCATTTGGTCAGTTGCATTTGCCTTTCATTTATGTTTAAGTATTTTGCAGCTTCAGTCGGTGTATTATGCTTTACTTGCATTTATTCACCCAACTGAAAATCATCATTATTATTATTATTATTATTATTATTATTATTATTATTATTATTATTATTATCATAATCTTCTTATTTTTTTTCTTCTTCTTCTTCTTCTTCTTTATCGTCTTTTTGTTTTTTTTTAAAAAAAGTTGGCGCAAATACCGTATAAAATGGTCAATTGTTTCTGGATATTTATCACAGAATCATTTTGGGTTAACACAATTCTTCAGTACGTGTGCTTGGTAATTTCTAGTTAACAAGCATTAGTCCTGAGCAGCAAGAATAAAACCTTCGGCTTCAGCTTTTAACCCTGCACTACGTAGCCATTGATGCAAACGGGGTCTGTCTACATCGGCTTTTTTTGGTAGGGATAGAGTATTGAGCTTGAAAAGGTTTATCTTACCATCGTTTCTATATCTCGTCGGTTGCATTTAATGAAAATCATTATTATTATTATTATTATTATTATTATTATTATTATTATTATTATTATTATTATTATTATTTTCTTTGCTTTCTGGCGTTTACACATTTCTTTCCTGGTCCCACCCAGGGACCTAAGGTTAGAAATGGCATCATGACACTTTTCACTAACAAAAAAAAAAAAAAATTACATAGATAGAGCCCTTCGTAAAGTGTGGGCTGTACTTGTCAGAACAATTTTTTGTATCTCCTTGAGGCATGGGCTTCCAGGAATCCCTGCAATTAGTCTACTGCAATCTTTTCCAACCAGTCCTAGGGCTCCAACTACAACAGGGATTGTTGATGTTCCCATATGCCACATTTTCGAGACCTCTATTTCAAGGTCCTTGTATTTTGACAGCTTTTTGAATATCTTCAGAGATACATTGCAGTCAGCAGGGACTGCCATATCAATAAGGAGGCACCGTTTTTGTTTGTGGTCTTTAATAACAATATCTGGGCGGTTGGCCTTGATTGTTCTGTCAGTGTGAATTGTGTAGTCCCATAGAATTGTAATAGGTCCTATCTCCGTAACCGGGTCTGGGTGGCGTTGGTACCAGTTTCTTTCAGTTTCCTTCCCGTATAATTTGCAGATTTTCCAGTGCAGATATTGGCCCACTCTGTCATGTCGGGTTTTATATTCAGTGGGTGCCAACATCGTGCAACCTGATACAAGATGATCAATCGTTTCTGGATATTTATCACAGAATCTGCATTTTGGGCTGACACAATATTTTAGTATATGTGCTTGATAATTCCTAGTTAGCAATCATTGGTCCTGCGCAGCAAGGATAAAACCTTCAGTTTCCGCTTTCAACCCTGCACTGCGTAGCCACTGATGGGTACGGGTTTTGTCTATATCAGCTTGTTTGATACGGGCAGAGTATTGGCCATGAAGCGGTTTCTCTTGCCATCGCTTCTGTATCTGTTCGGTTGCATTCGTCTTTGCTGTCTTTTTCAAGTATTTTGCAGTTTCAGCCGGTGTATTGTGCCGTAGTTGCATCTCTACGCCCATTTGAAGATCCAGTTTGAATTTGTTGGCTTCTTTCATTACGGAGTAAAGACGCTTACTACTTTCATGTTCCTTGACGCATACCATCATCCAGTCTTCTGTAGTTTCCAAGTATCTTTGGAGGCCAATTGTTCTAGTTTTGTAGGACAGTTCTAGTTGAACTAATCCTTTGCCTCCTTCGGATCTGGGCACATACAGACGATCAACATCAGCTTTGGGATGATGCATGCGATAGCAAGTGAGAAGCTTTCTCGTTTTGGCGTCCATTCGCTTAATTTCAGCTATGGTCCAGTTAAGGACATTAAAGCTGTAATGCACCACTGGGACAGCCAATGTGTTTATAGCTGATATTCTATTTTTTGAGTTTAGTTCAGTATTTAGTATCAGACGTACACGCCTGTAGTACTCTTTTCTTATTTTTTCTTTCATTTGGGGGTGTTGTATGCCATCTCCTTCGCTAATTCCTAGGTACTTATAAGCTTCTTCATGCTCCAATTCCCTAATCTTTGTGACAAAATCTAAATCTATTGAGGGTGTTTCTGTAATTCTACCTTTCTTGAATGTTACTTTTGCACATTTATCTAATCTGAAGTCCATACCTATGTCGTCACTAAAGTATTTTACAATATTGAGGAGGCCTTTCAACTCATTGTCGTCTTTGGCAAAGAGTTTGAGATTATTATTATTATTATTATTATTATTATTATTATTATTATTATTATTATTATTATTATTATTATCTTCTTCTTCTTCTTCTTCTTCTTCTTTACCATCTTTTTGCATTTTATATTCAGTGAGCGCAAATACCGTATAAGATAGTCAATTGTTTCTGGATATTTATCACAGAATCTGCATTTTGGGCCAACACAATTTTTCAGTATATGTGATTGGTAATTTCTAATTAACAAGCATTAGTCCTGTGCAGCAAGAAAAAACCTTCGGTTTCAGCTTTTAACCCTGCACTACGGAGCCACTGATGGGTCAATATCAGCTTGTTTGGTACGGGGAGAGTATAGACCGTGAAGCGGTTTATCTTGCTATCTTTTCTATATCTGCTCAGTCGCATTTGCTTTTCATTTATTTTTAAGTATTTTGCAGCTGCAGTCGGTGCATTATGCTTTACTTGCATTTATTCACCCAATTGAAAATCATCATCATCATCGTCATCATCATCATTATTATTATTATTATTATTATTATTATTATTATTATCTTCTTCTTCTTCTTCTTCTTCTTCTTTACCATCGTTTTGTGTTTTTCAATCCATATGAATCTAGATAAATTTCATGATTTTCTTTGCTTTCTCTGGATTTCTTCCCTTCTCACACCAATTTGTCTTCGTTTCTTTCTTTCCTTTCTTTCTTTTCATTATTCCTTTTCTTTCTTTCTTTCTTTCCTTCTTTCTTTCTTTCTTTCTTCAACATTTGTCATCCTAATTGTTACTCTTTCATCTTTGTTTTCATTTTCTTTGATTTTCCTTCTTTGCTTTCTATGTATTTCTTTCCTTCTCACGCTTTTTTTTCCTACATTTCTTGTTATTGTTCCTTCTTTCTTTCTTTTCATTCATTCATTATTTCTTTCTTTATTTCTTTCTTTCTTTCCTCAACACGTGTCATTCTACTCTTAAATGTTTCTTCTTTCTCTTTCTTTCCTTCTCACATCTACATTTCTTTGTTTACATTTCTCTGTATTTCATTCATTCTGACACGTATGTTTCTTCCCTTACTTCTTCTCAGTATTCTTCTTTCTTTCTTTCTTTCTTTCCTTCTTTCTTTCTTTCTTTCTTTCTTTCTTTTCATTATTCCTTCTCTCTCTCTTTCTTTCTTTCTTTTCATTATTGCTTCTCTCTCTCTCTCTTTCTTTTCATTATTGCTTCTCTCTCTCTTTCTTTCTTTCTTTCTTTCCTCAACACGTGTCATTCTACTCTTAAATGTTTCTTCTTTCTCTTTCTTTCCTTCTTACATTCCTTCTCACATCTACATTTCTTTGTTTACATTTCTCTGTATTTCATTCATTCTGACACGTATGTTTCTTCCCTTACTTCTTCTCAGTATTCTTCTTTCTTTCTTTCTTTCTTTCTTTCTTTCTTTCTTTCCTTCTCTCTCTCTTTCTTTCTTTCTTTCTTTTCATTATTCCTTCTCTCTCTCTTTCTTTCTTTCTTTCTTTTCATTATTGCTTCTCTCTCTCTCTCTCTTTCTTTTCATTATTGCTTCTCTCTCTCTTTCTTTCTTTCTTTCTTACCTCAACACGTGTCATTCTACTCTTAAATGTTTCTTCTTTCTCTTTCTTTCCTTCTTACATTCCTTCTCACATCTACATTTCTTTGTTTACATTTCTCTGTATTTCATTCATTCTGACACGTATGTTTCTTCCCTTACTTCTTCTCACTATTCTTCTTTCTTTCTTTCTTTCTTTCTTTCCTTCTCTCTCTCTTTCTTTCTTTCTTTCTTTTCATTATTCCTTCTCTCTCTCTTTCTTTCTTTCTTTCTTTTCATTATTGCTTCTCTCTCTCTCTCTCTCTCTTTCTTTTCATTATTGCTTCTCTCTCTCTTTCTTTCTTTCTTTCTTTCCTCAACACGTGTCATTCTACTCTTAAATGTTTCTTCTTTCTCTTTCTTTCCTTCTTACATTCCTTCTCACATCTACATTTCTTTGTTTACATTTCTCTGTATTTCATTCATTCTGACACGTATGTTTCTTCCCTTACTTCTTCTCAGTATTCTTCTTTCTTTCTTTCTTTCTTTCTTTCTTTCCTTCTCTCTCTCTTTCTTTCTTTCTTTCTTTTCATTATTCCTTCTCTCTCTCTTTCTTTCTTTCTTTCTTTCCTCAACACGTGTCATTCTACTCTTAAATGTTTCTTCTTTCTCTTTCTTTCCTTCTTACATTCCTTCTCACATCTACATTTCTTTGTTTACATTTCTCTGTATTTCATTCATTCTGACACGTATGTTTCTTCCCTTACTTCTTCTCAGTATTCTTCTTTCTTTCTTTCTTTCTTTCTTTCCTTCTCTCTCTCTTTCTTTCTTTCTTTCTTTTCATTATTCCTTCTCTCTCTCTTTCTTTCTTTCTTTCTTTCCTCAACACGTGTCATTCTACTCTTAAATGTTTCTTCTTTCTCTTTCTTTCCTTCTTACATTCCTTCTCACATCTACATTTCTTTGTTTACATTTCTCTGTATTTCATTCATTCTGACACGTATGTTTCTCCCCTTACTTCTTCTCAGTATTCTTCTTTCTTTCTTTCTTTCTTTCTTTCCTTCTCTCTTTCTTTCTTTCTTTCTTTCTTTTCATTATTCCTTCTCTCTCTCTTTCTTTCTTTCTTTCTTTTCATTATTGCTTCTCTCTCTCTCTCTCTTTCTTTTCATTATTGCTTCTCTCTCTCTTTCTTTCTTTCTTTCTTTCCTCAACACGTGTCATTCTACTCTTAAATGTTTCTTCTTTCTCTTTCTTTCCTTCTTACATTCCTTCTCACATCTACATTTCTTTGTTTACATTTCTCTGTATTTCATTCATTCTGACACGTATGTTTCTTCCCTTACTTCTTCTCAGTATTCTTCTTTCTTTCTTTCTTTCTTTCCTTCTCTCTCTCTTTCTTTCTTTCTTTCTTTTCATTATTCCTTCTCTCTCTCTTTCTTTCTTTTTTTCTTTTCATTATTGCTTCTCTCTCTCTCTCTCTTTCTTTTCATTATTGCTTCTCTCTCTCTTTCTTTCTTTCTTTCTTTCCTCAACACGTGTCATTCTACTCTTAAATGTTTCTTCTTTCTCTTTCTTTCCTTCTTACATTCCTTCTCACATCTACATTTCTTTGTTTACATTTCTCTGTATTTCATTCATTCTGACACGTATGTTTCTTCCCTTACTTCTTCTCAGTATTCTTCTTTCTTTCTTTCTTTCTTTCTTTCTTTCTTTCCTTCTCTCTTTCTTTCTTTCTTTCTTTCTTTTCATTATTCCTTCTCTCTCTCTTTCTTTCTTTCTTTTCATTATTGCTTCTCTCTCTCTTTCTTTCTTTCTTTCTTTTCATTATTGCTTCTCTCTCTCTCTCTCTTTCTTTTCATTATTGCTTCTCTCTCTCTTTCTTTCTTTCTTTCCTCAACACGTGTCATTCTACTCTTAAATGTTTCTTCTTTCTCTTTCTTTCCTTCTTACATTCCTTCTCACATCTACATTTCTTTGTTTACATTTCTCTGTATTTCATTCATTCTGACACGTATGTTTCTTCCCTTACTTCTTCTCAGTATTCTTCTTTCTTTCTTTCTTTCTTTCTTTCTTTCTTTCCTTCTCTCTTTCTTTCTTTCTTTCTTTCTTTCTTTTCATTATTCCTTCTCTCTCTCTTTCTTTCTTTCTTTCTTTTCATTATTCCTTCTCTCTCTCTTTCTTTCTTTCTTTCTTTCTTTTCATTATTGCTTCTCTCTCTCTCTCTTTCTTTTCATTATTGCTTCTCTCTCTCTTTCTTTCTTTCTTTCTTTCCTCAACACGTGTCATTCTACTCTTAAATGTTTCTTCTTTCTCTTTCTTTCCTTCTTACATTCCTTCTCACATCTACATTTCTTTGTTTACATTTCTCTGTATTTCATTCATTCTGACACGTATGTTTCTTCCCTTACTTCTTCTCAGTATTCTTCTTTCTTTCTTTCTTTCTTTCTTTCCTTCTCTCTCTCTTTCTTTCTTTCTTTCTTTTCATTATTCCTTCTCTCTCTCTTTCTTTCTTTCTTTCTTTCCTCAACACGTGTCATTCTACTCTTAAATGTTTCTTCTTTCTCTTTCTTTCCTTCTTACATTCCTTCTCACATCTACATTTCTTTGTTTACATTTCTCTGTATTTCATTCATTCTGACACGTATGTTTCTTCCCTTACTTCTTCTCAGTATTCTTCTTTCTTTCTTTCTTTCTTTCTTTCTTTCCTTCTCTCTTTCTTTCTTTCTTTCTTTCTTTTCATTATTCCTTCTCTCTCTCTTTCTTTCTTTCTTTCTTTTCATTATTGCTTCTCTCTCTCTCTCTCTTTCTTTTCATTATTGCTTCTCTCTCTCTTTCTTTCTTTCTTTCTTTCCTCAACACGTGTCATTCTACTCTTAAATGTTTCTTCTTTCTCTTTCTTTCCTTCTTACATTCCTTCTCACATCTACATTTCTTTGTTTACATTTCTCTGTATTTCATTCATTCTGACACGTATGTTTCTTCCCTTACTTCTTCTCAGTATTCTTCTTTCTTTCTTTCTTTCTTTCCTTCTCTCTTTCTTTCTTTCTTTCTTTCTTTTCATTATTCCTTCTCTCTCTCTTTCTTTCTTTCTTTCTTTTCATTATTGCTTCTCTCTCTCTCTCTCTTTCTTTTCATTATTGCTTCTCTCTCTCTTTCTTTCTTTCTTTCTTTCCTCAACACGTGTCATTCTACTCTTAAATGTTTCTTCTTTCTCTTTCTTTCCTTCTTACATTCCTTCTCACATCTACATTTCTTTGTTTACATTTCTCTGTATTTCATTCATTCTGACACGTATGTTTCTTCCCTTACTTCTTCTCAGTATTCTTCTTTCTTTCTTTCTTTCTTTCTTTCTTTCCTTCTCTCTCTCTTTCTTTCTTTCTTTCTTTTCATTATTCCTTCTCTCTCTCTTTCTTTCTTTCTTTCTTTTCATTATTGCTTCTCTCTCTCTCTCTCTTTCTTTTCATTATTGCTTCTCTCTCTCTTTCTTTCTTTCTTTCTTTCCTCAACACGTGTCATTCTACTCTTAAATGTTTCTTCTTTCTCTTTCTTTCCTTCTTACATTCCTTCTCACATCTACATTTCTTTGTTTACATTTCTCTGTATTTCATTCATTCTGACACGTATGTTTCTTCCCTTACTTCTTCTCAGTATTCTTCTTTCTTTCTTTCTTTCTTTCCTTCTCTCTTTCTTTCTTTCTTTCTTTCTTTTCATTATTCCTTCTCTCTCTCTTTCTTTCTTTCTTTCTTTTCATTATTGCTTCTCTCTCTCTCTCTCTTTCTTTTCATTATTGCTTCTTTCTTTCTTTCTTTCTTCAACACTTGCCATCCTAATCGTTATTCTTTCATCGTTCTTTTTCTAATTAGCAAGCATTTGTCATGTGCAGCAAGAATAAAACATTCAGTTTTAGCTTTTAAAACTGCACTACGTAACCACTGATGAGTACCGGGTTTGTCTATATCTGCTTCTTTGGTACGGCCAGAGTATTGACCATGCTGTTACACCCGGTATATATATATATATATATATATATATATATATATATATATATATATTAAAGACATTTTTATGTTTAACGTTCTTTTTATAGATACAAGTATTTTAAGTAAATGCTCTGTTTATAATAAACAGTATTAAATAACATTTACCGGCCTGAATGTCCGAGAAATTTTCATAGAAAATATTCGTTCTTTGACAGGATTCGAACCTGCATCCTATACGGAACCGTCATTTACGCTGACGTGCCTAACCGATCGGCCACCAAGGATCGTTCGGTAGACAAGTTGAAGTTTATAAGCAGTAAATTCGACCTTATCTACCGAACCATCCTTGGTGGCCGAATCGGTTAGGCACGTCAGGGTAAAAGATGGTTCCGTGTAGGATGCAGGTTCGAATCGTGTCCAAGGACGATTATTTTCTATGAACATTTCTCGGACATTCAGGCCGGTAAATGTTATTTAATACTGTTTATTATAAACAGAGGATTTACTTAAATACTTGTATCTATAAAAAGAACGTTAAACATAAAAATGTCTTTAATAAAAAAATTGTCGGACTTTGTCCATTTCGTAATATATATAATTTTTTTAAATTTTCCTTTATTTGAATAAATGCATATTAACCTTTTATCATTTAAGTAGTGTACATGTGACGTCAAAAGAAAGAAATGTATTATAAGTAATAATAAGTATTATATTGTAAGTAATTTTCCTTGAATCCAAGTTCAATTTCGCAATTTAAAAGAGTTTAATGTTAACTTTAATAATTGCACAGTGTACAATTTATAAATATAAATAAATATAAATTTATATATATAAGTAGATATAAATTTATAAATACCTTTCTTTCTTTCTTTCTTTCTTGCCATCCTAATCGTTATTCTTTCATCGTTGTTTTTCTAATTAGCAAGCATTTGTCATGTGCAGCAAGAATAAAACATTCAGTCTTAGCTTTTAAAACTACACTACGCGACTACTGATAGGTACGGTTTTTTTTTCTATATCGGCTTTTTGGTACGTCCCGAGTATTGACCATGAAGTGGTTAGTGTTGTCATTGTTTCAACATTTGGTACATTATTATTATTATTATTATTATTATTATTATTATTATTATTATTATTATTATTATGATGATGACGATGATGAATATGAATATGAATATGAATTGACACATGGCCGAATGGTTAGAACGTTAGCATTCTGACCAAGAGAACCAGGATCACATCTCACCATGGTCGATTTGTCAGGAAGGAGACTTCCTGATATTATCGGAGTCGAGCAGTCGATCTCAGCGTGTGGCCCTTTAGAAAGTGCCCGAAAACCATACAACGGGTTGACCTAATCCTTTTCCCAGTGGAATTGGTTAGCACGAAGTCATCGTGGTCGAGGGCTTGAGCGTTGTTCACATAGTTGATCAGGCTAGATAACATGCTCTTTCCCAGAAACTGTAACCGAGGTCTACTCAGCAAAGTTGCAGTATAAAACGCCGGTGGGCTCTGTGGGTGTTAGTTAAACACAAAAGATTTTATCCATTATCACTTTGGTCAATGTCCATTCACAGATATACATCCGTATGGAAACTAATGGCCCACCCTGTGTGTGTATATATATATACATATATAAACTAAAATAATAGTAAAGAGCCAGGGAAATTTGGCTCCTTAGGATTGTTCTAGATTTTTCTCTACTTAGTGTATTGAACACTTTACGTGTAGTCTTTTACTCGTATTGAGGTTGTTTTTTGGGGACTTGGAGCTCAAGCACTTGACGAGAGGATTCGTACAGTGTTATGTTCTTGGTACTTTCTTTTTATTTCCAATTTTTACTGGGACATCCATTTGTTATATTACAAATTTAACTAACCAAGGTTTTCCAGACGAGTATTACCATTTATATATATATATATATTAAAAAGAATAGAGAGACCGCAAACGTTTTAGGCTATAATGTGGATTTTTTAAATACGTATTATAGTTTATTTTTCATATTTTTGCTACACGGGTTTCTGGTTTCGCGATCTTCATCAGGTAAAGTGTGGATATTTCCACATATTATTAAAAGGAATTAATTTTCTTTGTGTTTTTAGAAAAAAAAACAATGGTTAAGAAATACAATGGATAAACATCGAAAAACATAAAGAAAATTAATTCCTTTTAATAATTTCTGGAAATATCCGCTGTTTGCCTGATGAAGGTCGTGAGGACGGAAACTCGTGTAGCAAAAATATAGTATATATTTTCTAAAAAAAATCACATCATAACCAAAAACGTTTGCGGTTCTTTTTGAAATATATACTTTACTCTCGTTGGAACAACTAAAGGGTGTTCCAATAACTTGGACCGATTTTAAACTTAATTCACATTTAAAATCGGTTCAAGTTATTGGAACACCCTTTATAACCTCTTTCTCATATATATATATATATATATATATATATATATATATATATATATATAATATCTCTGTGTGAGTGCGTTTGTGTGTGCCTGTGTATGTGCGTGAGTGAAGAGCATTTTAAGTTCGGTTCTTATCTATAATAGTTTTGGGTGTGGCTGTAATTATTTAGATATTGTTCAAATTGTTTTAAACAGTAGATCATAAGGATTTAGTTGGTAGTGTTGTATGCCTAGTTTTATCAAGTTTATTGTCATTAATTATATTAATCATTGTTGTTGTTAATAATGTTATTTTTTTTACGGTATATGTTGTATTATGTGAATGAAATAACGACGATATTGACGGGTTTTTTTTTTAATGTTTCGTCTTTAAGCTGGAGATTTTTAGTGCTCTTAAATAGAATCCTATAATTATTCCTGAGTGTATTATGTTACAGTGGTGGGAATAAAAATTGATGAGGTCATTCATGTTGGTTTATTTTTCTGTAAACCTCTAACTAAAGATTGTTATTAGTTCTACGTCGCATGTTATGTAGGAAAGGTAAAGTGTGTTAGACTAAGTTTCAAAGGTAAAATTTAATGTGGTTCGTTGTTATATATTATAAAGTAATGAGCAATTAAAGATGAAAAGGCACTGATTAAATTAAATTGATTAAAGCATTTAAGCATTGATTAATACTTAAATGACACATTTTTATGAGCTTATGTGTAAGAATAGGTAATTTCATTTTTACTAAAAACACACTTAACAAAAAAAAATATGGTGTCTCCTCTTAGAGGCTTGTCTATTATTTGAATTTCTGGAATGAGGTCCTTTCAAAAATATTTCACCATGAAATTCTTATTATTCTATATACTCAAAAATACAAAGATTTCAAACATCGTGGTTTGATTGTCAGGGAAGCGGGTTCCAGAATTGGAATAATTTCAAAAGTAGCACAAACATGGCAGCTGTTGCAGAGCTAAGAACCATCTGGAAAGACAAATATATTGTCAACAATAATTCATTCAAGCAAGATGTAGTAAATTTAACAAGCAAGTTCTACCTGGCTCATCTTGTTGAGAAGATCGAGTAAAAGTATATTTTATATTTATATTTGTATTTTTGAGTATATAGAATAATATAAATTTTATGGTGAAATATTTTTGGAAAGGACCTCATTCCAGAAATTCAAATAATAGACAAGCCTCTAAGAGGAGACCCCATATTTTTTTTGTTTTTGTTAAGTGTGTTTTTAGTAAAAATGAAATAACCTATTCTTACACATAAGCTCATAAAAATGTACCACTTAAGTATTAATCAATGTTTTTTTATCTTTAATAATTTCTATTGACGAAGATTTGGTTTATATACACACACGTACGCACAGACACAGACACACACACACACACACACACACACATATATATATATATATATATATATATATATATATATATATATATATATGTATATATATATATATATATATATATAATGGAGTGTTTATTTCAAGTGTTAAAAAGTCATTTCCATACGACTGAATATGTGAGCACTCTCACTGATATTGTTCACTTTTCAATAAGTACTATAAGTAAAATAATATATGTAGAAAAAAAATATATATATATATCGACCCGGAACGAACAGATAATTCAATTACAAATTCTGCTCTCTCATCTGTCGTTGGGGAAAGCTTGGATTCGTTTCTTTCCCCTCAAACTATGGGTTAAATAAAAGAGTAGACATGGCTCTCTGTCCTGGTTGCAATCGAGTCTATGTGACTAGAAACTCTGGATTCAAATCCATCGAGAAGACTACGAGAAACCTCTGCTACGTTTCCCCAGAATGCATTGTAATTCACAGATAAAAAACGAAAGGAATCTGTGGAGATTACTTCCGTCAAGGATATGACACTCTAGAGCAATTAATATTGGCGAGTCATTTTTGTGGCGTGGGGAGCGTAATCCCTGACAAAGATTATTCGAATTTAATCTCTGCATCTGTGGCAATTGTGGAGATTGCTACAATTCTCAGTACGCATACGAAATCCTCATTGAATGCGAAAGAGCCTTCAAGCAAAACAAAAGTCGCTCGTCAGGAACATAAAATAATGAACCATTTCAAATATCGTCGTTCGATTATCAGCGAAGAGGTTTCCAGAATGGAAATAATTTCCAGGGCAACACAAAAAAAAAATGGCAGCTGTCGCAAATCTTAAACCATCTGGAAAAACAAATATATTGTCAGCAAGAATTTATTTAAATGACATGTACTTCAAGAAGCAAGGTCTACCTGTCTCCTTCCAATTGTTTCATTCCTGCATGTTTTCCTGTTTTCGAATACGTTGTTGCACATCTGGATCAATATTGGGAATAAAATTCTTAATATTCTTGTTTCAGCTTTGGTTTTTATTCAAGGACTTTTGGCCGTTACAGTCATTATAAAGAATCGGGTGCTATCAATATCTTAAGGAAATCTATCCAATTTATTTGAAAACAACATTTTTCTAACAATTTATTGAGTAGGGTTATTGTGAAGAGAAATGAATCCTAAAATTAACAAGCCGCAGGGACGATTACTTGACACTCATTAGTATTCTTATTGGCGCCATTGAGTTGGGGTAATGGTTAACGAGGCTTTTCTGGTACCCATTATTACTGAGTAATGATTTCAAGTTGCTATACAAAACATTAAATAATCCAAGAAGAATTGCCTATTCTTGACTATTTCTTTCTCTCTCAATCTGTCTTTCTCTTTCCCTTATTTTTGTGTGTCCAAGTTTTACTCTTTTTATACCCTTATACATTCTCTCTCTCTCTCTCTCTCTCTCTCTCTCTCTCTCTCTCTCTCTCTCTCAATTTCCCTTACTAACCACCCTTTTTGGTTTTTTGTTTATGTTTTTTCTCTCTTTCTTTCTATCGCCATCTATCTACTCTTTTCTCGGTTTATCCTTCTCCGATCTTACTCTCCACATCCTAACTCTCCATTTTTTCCCGCCAAAACAATTTTTTTTCTATTTTTCCTAGATGATACTTCCTCTCCCCATTCGATTTTACCGGGGAGATTGATTCTCGAGAGAAATCATCTGCTATGCACCGCTTCTGTAAATGAATGGAAAAAGGGACTGGAAGTCTAATCGATCTGAGAACAAAGGCAAAAAGGCGAAAGTCGTGATTGGCAGAGCAAGAGAAGACGGGAAGACGGGAATGATGGGGGCAAAGAGAAAAACATGAAAATGGCATAGCAATAGAACGGAGAGCCGGAAAACTGAAAGGTGTATTTTGTTAGGTAACGTAGCAATCGTCCGTAGAGACAAGCAAAGAAAGAAATCTAAAAAGGGTGGGAGAACAGGAAAGGGGAAAGGTGAGGTTGCGTTATTTTCATGAGTAATCTAATGATCGTCCACGGAGACAAATTAAAGGAAATACTATGAAAGAAAGAAGAAAAGAGGAATGAATTTGAAGGAAAATAAGGAAGGAATACTAAAAAGAAACAAAAGAAAAAAGAAAGAAAATAGTAAATGGTAATAATGAAAAAGATAACGAAAAAATTAATGAAGGAAAATGAAGGAAAAATAAAGAAGGAAGGAAAAAGAAATTTTACAGAAAATAGAAAGAAAAGAAATTGTAAAAATGGGGAAAAAGGTAAAGTGAAGAAGAAATAAAATAAGAAGGAAAATAAAGAAAAGCAATAAATGGAAAGATTGAGAAAAAGAAAGAAAAAAGAAAAAGTTAAACAAAAAGAGGTACAAATGGAAAAAAATATAAAAAACGAAAAGAGAAAAGCAGAGAAAAAGAAGGAAAAATAAAAAGAAGGAAAAAATAAAAGAAAAAAAAAACAAAGAAAAAAATGGATAAAAAGAAAGAAAACTAAAAAGAACGAAAAAATAAAGAAAAAAACAAAAGAAAAAATAAAGACAAAATGAATAAAAAGAAAGAAAAATAAAAAGAATGAAAAAATAAAGAAAAAAAAAACAAAGGAAAAAATAAAGAAAAAATGGATAAAAAGAAAGAAAAATAAAAAGAATGAAAAAATAAAGAAAAAAACAAAGACAAAAATGGATAAAAAGAAAGAAAAATAAAAAGAATGAAAAAATAAAGAGAAAAACAAAAAGAAAAAACAAAATAAATGGATAAAAAGAAAGAAAAATAAAAAGAATGAAAAAAATAAAAGAAAAAAAACAAAGAAAAAGATGGATAAAAAGAAAGAAAACTAAAAAGAACTAAAAAATAAAGAAAAAAACAAAAGAAAAAATAAAGACAAAATGAATAAAAAGAAAGAAAAATAAAATGAATGAAAAAATAAAGATAAAAAACAAGAAAAAATAAAGAAAAAATGGATAAAATGAAAGAAAAATAAAAAGAATGAAAAAATACAGAGAAAAAAATAAAATAAAAGAACAAAGAAAAAATGGATAAAAAGAAATAAAAATAAAAATAAATGAAAAAATTAAAAAAAAGGACAAAGGAAAAAAGAAAGAAAAAATGTATAAAAAGAAAGAAAAATAAAAAGAATGAAAAATAAAAGAAAAAACAAGGAAAAAATGGATAAAAAGAAAGAAAAATAAAAAGAATGAAAACTAAAGATAAAAATAAAAGAAAAGAACAAAGAAATGGATAAAAAGAAAGAAAAATAAAAAGAATGAAAAAATAAAGAAGAAAACAAAAGAAAAAATAAAGAAAAAATGAATAAAAAGAAAGAAAAATAAAATGAATAAAAAAATAAAAATAAAAACAAAATAAAAATAAAGAAAAAATGGATAAAAAAAAGAAAAAGAAAAAAAATGAAAAATACAAAGAAAAAATAAAAGAAAAGAACAAAGACAAAAATGGATAAAAAGAAACAAAAATAAAAAGAATGAAAAAATAAAGAGAAAAACAAAAGAAAAAAACAAAATAAATGGATAAAAAGAAAGAAAAATAAAAAGAATGAAAAAATAAAAGAAAAAAATAAAGAAAAAATGGATAAAAAGAAAGAAAAATAAAAAGAATGAAAAATAAAAAAAAACAAGGAAAAATAAATAAAAAGAAAGAAAAATAAAAAGAACGAAAAAATAAAGAGAAAAAACAAAGGAAAAAACAAAGAAAAAATGGATAAAAAGAAAGAAAAACAAAAAGAATGAAAAAATAAAAGAAAAAATTAAAAGAAAAATTGGATAAAAAGAAAGAAAAAGAAAAACAATGAAAAAATAAAGAGAAAAAATAAAAGAAAAAAACAAAGACAAAAATGGATAAAAAGAAAGAAAAATAAAAAGAATGAAAAATAAAGAGAAAAAACAAAGAAAAAAAGGATAAAAAGAAAGAAAAATAAAAAGAACGAAAAAATAAAGAGAAAAATTAAAAGAAAAATATTACATAAAAATGGATAAAAAGAAAGAAAAAGAAAAAAAATGAGAAAAATAAAATGGAAAATAAAGGAAAAACAACAAACAAAATGGAGAAAAAAGAAAGAAAAAGAAAGAAAACGAAAAACAAAAAGGGAAAGACAAAGAAAACAAAAATTAAAAAAGAAAAAAATGCTTTAGATTAAAAAATAAAAACGAATGAGAAAAAGGAAATAAAAATAAACAAAATGAAAGAAAAAGTAAGAAAATATAATCTAAATAAAAAATACCAACGAAGAAAAAAGGCATTTAATAGAAAAATTCAAAAAGAAAGAGAGTAGAAAGATAAAATTGAAAAAAGAAAACAAAGAAAAACAAAAAGTGAAAATGAAAAAAAGAAATTAAATAAAACGTAAAGAAAAAGAAAGGCATTAGAGATTAAGAAAGAATAAAAAAAAGAAAAAAGTGTAAAAGTGATAAAAACGAAAATAAAAGAGTAAAAAAATAAAAAGAAGATAAAAAGCAAAAACAAAGTTAACACAAGATGTAGACATGAAGAAAAATACAAGACTAAAGTAACAGTTAAAGAATTAAAAATATGAATGAAAAACGAAAAACGAGTTAAATTAAAAAGAAAGAAAAGGAAGAAAGGAAAAGGAAAAAAAAGGAAAATGTTAAAAGAAAATAAGACAAAAAACGGAGACAAAATTAAACAACAGTTAAGATGAGTAATCCAATAATCAATCAAACGAAACGAAAGATTACAATACATGCAAAAGGAGGAATGGAACTGGAAAAAATAAAAACGAAATTATTAAAAGGAGTTAACAGAATAGAACACAAATGCAAAAGAGAGAATTATTTAAAGAAGAACGAAAGCATGATTATAAAAGAAAGAAAGAAAGAAAGAAAGAAAGAAAGAAAGAAAGAAAGAAAGAAAGAAAGAAATAGTTGACAAAGTAAATGAAAGGGTGAGAGAAATAATAGTGAAAAATTTTCATAGTAAGAGAAAGAAAGAAAGAAAAAAGAGGAAAGGCGAGAAATGACAAAGTGAAAGAAAGAAAGAAAGAAAGAAAGAAAGAAAGAAAGAAAGAAAGAAAGAAATAGTTGACAAAGTAAATGAAAGGGTGAGAGAAATAATAATGAAAAACTTTTCGTGGTGAGAGAAAGAAAGAAAGAAAGAAAAAGAGGAAAGGGGAGAAATGACAAACTGAAAGAAAGAAAGAAAGAAAGAAAGAAAGAAAGAAAGAAAGAAATAGTTGACAAAGTAAATGAAAGGGTGAGAGAAATAATAATGAAAAACTTTTCGTAGTGAGAGAAAGAAAGAAAGAAAGAAAAAGAGGAAAGGGGAGAAATGACAAAGTGAAAGAAAGAAAGAAAGAAAGAAAGAAAGAAAGAAAGAAAGAAATAGTTGACAAAGTAAATGAAAGGGTGAGAGAAATAATAGTGAAAAACTTTTCATAGTGAGAGAAAGAAAGAAAGAAAAATGAGGAAAAGCGAGAAATATAAAAGTGAAAGAAAGAAAGAAAGAAAGATAGAAAGAAAGAAAGAAAGAAAGAAAGAAATAGTTGACAACGTAAATGAAAGGGTGAGAGAAATAATAGTGAAAAACTTTTCATAGTGAGAGAAAGAAAGAAAGAAAAATGAGGAAAAGCGAGAAATATAAAAGTGAAAGAAAGAAAGAAAGAAAGAAAGAAAGAAATAGTTGACAAAGTAAATGAAAGGGTGAGAGAAATAATAGTGAAAAATTTTCATAGTAAGAGAAAGAAAGAAAGAAAAAAGAGGAAAGGCGAGAAATGACAAAGTGAAAGAAAGAAAGAAAAAAGAAAGAAAGAAAGAAAGAAAGAAAGAAAGAAAGAAATAGTTGACAAAGTAAATGAAAGGGTGAGAGAAATAATAATGAAAAACTTTTCGTAGTGAGAGAAAGAAAGAAAGAAAGAAAGAAAAAGAGGAAAGGGGAGAAATGACAAACTGAAAGAAAGAAAGAAAGAAAGAAAGAAATAGTTGACAAAGTAAATGAAAGGGTGAGAGAAATAATAGTGAAAAATTTTCATAGTAAGAGAAAGAAAGAAAGAAAAAAGAGGAAAGGCGAGAAATGACAAAGTGAAAGAAAGAAAGAAAAAAGAAAGAAAGAAAGAAAGAAAGAAAGAAATAGTTGACAAAGTAAATGAAAGGGTGAGAGAAATAATAATGAAAAACTTTTCGTAGTGAGAGAAAGAAAGAAAGAAAGAAAGAAAAAGAGGAAAGGGGAGAAATGACAAACTGAAAGAAAGAAAGAAAGAAAGAAAGAAATAGTTGACAAAGTAAATGAAAGGGTGAGAGAAATAATAGTGAAAGACTTTTCATAGTGAGAGAAAGAAAGAAAGAAAAATGAGGAAAAGCGAGAAATATAAAAGTGAAAGAAAGAAAGAAAGAAAGATAGAAAGAAAGAAAGAAAGAAAAAAGAAAGAAAGAATTAAATAAAGAAAGAAGTAGTTGACAAAGTAAATGAAAGGGTGAGAGAAATAATAATGAAAACTTTTTATAGTGAGAGAAAGAAAGAAAGAAAGAAAAAAGAGGAAAGGCGAGAAATGACAAAGTGAAAGAAAGAAAGAAAAAAGAAAGAAAGAAAGAAAGAAAGAAAGAAATAGTTGACAAAGTAAATGAAAGGGTGAGAGAAATAATAATGAAAAACTTTTCGTAGTGAGAGAAAGAAAGAAAGAAAAAAAGAAAAAGAGGAAAGGGGAGAAATGACAAACTGAAAGAAAGAAAGAAAGAAAGAAAGAAATAGTTGACAAAGTAAATGAAAGGGTGAGAGAAATAATAGTGAAAAACTTTTCATAGTGAGAGAAAGAAAGAAAGAAAAATGAGGAAAAGCGAGAAATATAAAAGTGAAAGAAAGAAAGAAAGAAAGAAAGATAGAAAGAAAGAAAAAAGAAAGAATTGAATAAAGAAAGAAATAGTTGACAAAGTAAATGAAAGGGTGAGAGAAATAATAATGAAAACTTTTTATAGTGAGAGAAAGAAAGAAAGAAAGAAAAAAGAGGAAAGGCGAGAAATGACAAAGTGAAAGAAACAAAAAAAAAAGAAAGAAAGAAAGAAATAGTTGACAAAGTAAATGAAAGGGTAAGAGAAATAATAGTGAAATACGTTTCATAGTGAGAGAAAGAAAGAAAGAAAAAAGAGGAAAGGCGAGAAATATAAAAGTGAAAGAATTAAAGAAAGAAAGAAAGAAAGAAAGAATTAAAAAAAGAAAGAAAGAAAGAAAGAATTAAAGAAAGAAAGAAAGAAATAGTTGACAAAGTAAATGAAAGGGTGAGAGAAATAATAGTGAAAACTTTTTATAGTGAGAGAAAGAAAGAAAAAAGAGGAAAGGCGAGAAATGTCAGTGAAAGAAAGAAAGAAAGAAAGAAAGAAAGAAAGAAAGAAAATTAAACTCGCAATTGAACTGGGAATGAAGAAAAAAACGAAGATAAATGAACGAGAATGAATCCAGAGAGAAATACAAAGAAGGAAGGGGGGAGTGGGAGAGAGGAAGGAGAACGGGATCATAAAAAAAAACGGAAAAAGTATAACGTTAGTTCGAGGATTCAATGAATAAGAGGAAAAGAAGAATATCAGAAAAGATATAATTTTCACGTGACGATGGTTAAAGTAAGAGAAGAAAATGAAAGAGTTAAAGTTTTCTAAAGAAAAAAAAAAAAAGACATTCCGATAAGCAAATTCTCTAAACATGAACTGAAATAATGAAAGAAAAAATAAGAACGAGAGAAGAGAAGTATAATTCAAGAAACAGGAAATAAATTCAAAGAGGAAGTATTAGGTTGGTGCAAAAATAATGTCGTTTTCTCACATATGTTACTATGTGAGAAAACGACATTATTTTTGAACCAACCTAATAATTAAAAGACATTTCTGAAACAAGGAATGGTTATAATCGTGCAGATTTCTGCGATAGTCATATTTGAATCGGAATATATACGCAAGCCAGAAAAACGATCGATATTGAAGCGAATACGAAAAGGAAAAAATATATACAGTCACGGTAAGGTATATTAACGCAACAGTGAGGACGAAAAATACAAAAGAGAGTGGCTAAAATCAATAAAATGAAGAGAGAAAAAAGCGAAGAGAAGATGAAAGAATGACCACAAGAGAAAAAGAGAAACAAAAAATGGCAGATGATGTAAGAAAAATAGGTAGAGAAACTCGGGTAATAATGACAACGAAAAAGGCGAGGAGAGTAAGAAACTCTCGAGCAGGAAGAGCAAGGCTTTAGAGAGCCAGGTTATGGGAGAGCAGCGTTGTTCTTTGAACCACGTTATTCAGCTGTATTTACCATCCACCGCCCAAGCGGCACTGATAACAACACGAAAGTACTAACACAATTCCGACGCCTATTATCTCGCCAGAACGGTTCCCCCATTTCTCTGGAGTCAGAGCCGGCCGAGAAAATCCACTGTTTAATATTACATAGCTTCTCCTTGTGTGGCTATGGAAGAACTTTTTTTTTTTTGTTTTTGTTTTGTTTTGGTTAAGGCTCGCTCGCCTTTTTTCTTCTTTTTTTTATTTTGAAGTATAGTTATTCTTTATTATATCAATTCGTTTATTTTCCCTACCAGCATTATTCGCTTGCCTTTCAGTAGGGATAAAGTGACAACAAGCTTCTTCAATACTTTCATTCTAATCATTTTTTCAGGCAGATTTCTATTACGATATTTTTTAATATTTTAAATTCTTCGATTTCGTATTTCATCGATGGTTTTTTTTTCAAACATAAGGCACGTTAGAACTGTCCCAAACTGTTTGAAGTTATTAGGTTTGTACAAAAATAATATCGTTTTTTGACGTTAAAAAATACGTCAAAAAACGATATTATTTTTGCACCAACCTAATAATAGCTACAATCCTTAGTTTTATGTTCGAATTCTATCTCTAGATCCTAGGCGAAGTCCTGGTATTTCTTGAGTTTTTCGCTCTCTTGCAATTTCATTCCGCGTGGTGATAAAAATTATCCCCCTTATCGTTTTTGTTCTATCTATAAGGTGTTCAAACCAGCGATAAAAGTTGTCTTACGGAGGAAATCAGATTGATTGAAATAGGTTCCGATAAGCTCATTGAAAGGATTACTGTTAAACCATGCCCCAAAGAAATGCACAAAAATTAGTCAGAAGTACAGATCACACATTAATTATATATAAAAATTTGTGTGATGTTAAGATTTTGTTTTATATTTCTTTATAAAAATGATCTGTAGAAAATGTCATGATGCCATTTCTGACCATAGATCTCTGATTAGGATCGAGAAGGAAACGAGTATACAGGACGAATCAAAAGAAATTATAATAATAATAATAATAATAATAATAATAATAATAATAATGTTTGAATTGGTTTGTTTTACGGCATATCAACACCTCAATGGGTCATTTAATGCCGACAAAATTTTTATTTCTGGTAATACATTTTTTTCCCAAAATCTATGGCTAGTAATATTTTTTTTCCTTCAAAAATCTATTTCTGGTAATATTTTTTTCTTCAAAAAATCTATTTCTGAAATATTTTTCCTTCAAAAATGTATTACTGGTGATAATGTTTGTTTTTTTTCAAAAATGTATTGCTGGTAATAATTTTTTAAAAAGTATTTCTGGTATTAAAACCCATTTTACACTTTTATAATGCCTTTTACGTCAGTTTCGGGGTTAACTATTTGCCCATAGCTGGGACCCTAACAGGTGCTACCACCGCAGGTCAGGGTGGACCTGGGAACACCAGCAATTAAGAGGTGGTTCCACGCCCCTCAAAACCTCCTGATCAGAGGCCTTGCTGTTGGACGTAGTTTATCGTCTTACCCAGGACGCGGATGTAGTTTATCGTCTTACCCAGGATATGGATGTAATTTATCGTCTTACCCAGGACGCGGATGTAGTTTATCGTCTTACTCAGGAAAGGATGTAGTTTATCGTCTTACCCAGGATATGGATGTAATTTATCGTCTTACCCAGGACGCGGATGTAGTTTATCGTCTTACCCAGGAAAGGATGTAGTTTATCGTCTTACCCAGGATGTTGATGTAGTTTATCGTCTTACCCAGGACGCGTATGTAGTTTATCGTCATAGATAGGACGGTAATAATAATAATCATAATAATAATAATAATATATTTCATGTATTTGTATGATTGCGCAGGGAATCTGATGATTAAATCTGGAGATCAAGTGATAGCAAGTCATCTCAAATCTCCATCATCCCAGTACCCGGACACCTACAAAGCCGTAATCTGGAAACTCTTTCAAGTGCACCCGTTTATTAGGAGTATCATCAAACCTTCATGTTTGGCGAATTTACCAGATCTCGGGTTAGGATCTGATGACTTCCGTCTTCTCTTTGCAGATGGTCGGTTGTACAGGTACCTCAGCGAACTGGGAGGTTCACGTTTACCTGACTTGGATTAGCATATTTGATGTTCTCAGTGGAAACATGTGAACATTTTATTTACTTAAAATGTTGGTTTCCTAAAACAACTTTTTTGTGCTCATGCTATTTATTTATATGGTCAAACACACTTGATTACCACATTTCCCAATGTCTAACTGTTCCTACCCCTTATCTGTCTATATTTCTGAGATAAGGTATTATGTACACTATTTACATTATTCGGACTATTGTCCTCACGCCATATTTATCACAACGTTTCGGCTGTTTTACGCTACGGCCTTCTTCAGGTGGTTGGAATGTCCAACTGAACCATTTATTTCACTCACTGCAATAGGCTGTTTTGTTCCACGTGCCACGTCTAATGTATGTCAGTCATCAGTTATCTTCTGTTAATTACTGTCTCCAATTCTCCACCGCCTTAACCAGATATTGAACTCACGCTTTTGGGTCCTGTCACTGGATCTAACTAACGCCTTTATTCACTGTGACATGTGTCATGGTAATCTTTATAACATCAACAAAATACAATACTCGCCAGCGGCGTGAAATAGATAAACCACTGCTAGTTGTGGACTACTTAGACAGAATATTACCCCCACTTACAATATTGTCCAACGTATTTAGGAGGATTAGGACATACCCATTAGTGTTCATAGCTACGGTATATAACACTTTATTTATTTATTCATTCATTTATTTATTTATTTATTTCTATTGTAACCTAAGAAGGGTTACTGAATGAGGAATAACCAAAACAAGGGTTGGAAATGAAATGGTAATCTTTATGACATCAACAAAATACAATACTCGCCAGCGGCGTGAAGTAGGTAAACCACTGCTAGTGGTGGACTACGTAGACTGCATATTCCCCTCCCCACTTACAATAGTGTCCAATGCATTTATGAGGATTAGGACATACCCGTTAGTGTTCATTGTATTGTATATAACAATTTTATTGAGATATTGTTGGGGCTGTCTTTCTATGTTATGCATATGTCGAGATGCGTATATATGAACGTCGTCGACATATAGTGAGCATCTCACCCCGGGGCGTAAGCATTTGATAATGCAGTTAATTTCGACAGAGAAAAGGGTCACCGAAATAATGCTTCCTTGTAGAGCCACATCTTCTTGGTAGTTACTATAAGGACTTGCAATCTTCGGTCTTCCGGGAAATTTTCTATAAATTGAGTGAATCTTTTTTAAGCCCAGTTCATGTAGGTCTTTTAAGATAAATTTCCATGTCGTGTTATACGCCTCTTGCAAGCCAAATAAAACTGCCTTAAAATGTTCCTTCTTAATAAAGACTTCCTTTACAAAGGTTTCTGGGTGTATTAAGTAGTATATACTGCTTCTGTTCTTCCTAAAACACATTGGAAATCGCTGATTAAGCCTTTAGTTTCCAAGTAGCAAGTCAACCTGTTGTTAACTATTTTCTCCATAGTTTTACATAAGGAACTAGATAATATTATCGGTATGTAGCTTTCAATGTCTGTGTCATTGTTGTGATGTCCTCCCTCTAAAGAGTCTATGTTGAACTTTTCCGCCTACTATAAGATTAGTAGGAGAGAAGGCCTTGGGGGAACAGTCGCACAGATTGTTCAGTCAAACTCTCTGCCTCGGCAGAGAGGAAACCGGACGAAGCTTTGCCACAGGGCAAAATTTCGTCCGCGAAGATAGACAGTCCCTGAACCCATTTAGGCGGGTTCAAAGGGAATATTTTTGGCTATCATTCTGGCCAGTAGAAAATGGCCGCAAATTACATGAAAACTGACGATTATTTCCATTATCGATGGGAGTTGTGAAATGCAAAGTCGGTCTTGGCCTTCCCACTAACTTGGAGCATGTGCATGTAAATTTTGGTGCAAATCCGTCGAAATTGCGGCCATGCATTCGTTACACACACACACACACACACACACATACACACACACACACACACACACACACACATATATATATATATATATATATATATATATAGAAAGAGATTTCAATTCTTTCATTGGCTTTCTTTTGTCGGACAGTCTGCAATATCTACTTGGTGTATATGTCCTTCACATAGTGGAACCTCGAGTTGTGTAATGGTTAGTAAGCTTGTCTCGCTAGAACAATTACGACTGAGTAGTGAGTTCCATCCTCACTGGGTGGCCCTACAGTCCTTCACATAGTAGTGAAATCTGTGTCAGTCATTCGGTCCTGTGTACAAACTTCTCATTGAGGGCCCTGTATCTATCAGGTTGACTGGTATTCATTGTGGTCCTTCCTTGAGTTATTTTTGCATAGGAAGGGCCTTTCATGTAGCTTTCTACAATTTGCCTTGCCTCCACGAATGAGACATTTCGTTTATGCTTCACCTCAACTGTCTCCTTTTCCCTTTTCCAGATGTCGCATGATCGTGAATATCCTGGAGGTTTTTTTTCCTGGCAGATACCAAATCTTACTTCATAGTGGCATTTTTTTCGTTGTGTTCTGAATCCTTTTGGCCAAATTTTCTACATGTTAGACGATTCCTGCAGCTATCCTGATGATGCTCAAATTTTTGACACTTGAAGCACCTTAGCGGAGCAGAAATATATTGTTCCACTAGTTTGAGATTGTAGCCGATTTTTATTTTTCTAGGGATTTGAGGCGTGACAAAATTAAAGACATACTTGTCTGCTGTTATAGTTTCCCCTATCTTTTTTTATTATGATTCGACGGCAATCACTATCGCTGGATTCCTAAGGCATATGTGATTTCCTCAGGTGTGGCCAGAGAGAACCCTGCTTCTAATGACCCCTTAGATGAGGTATTATGTACACTATTTACATTATTCGGACTATTGTCCTCATCTTTGTCGCCATATTTATTACAACGTTCCGGCCTTTCAGTATCTGTCTATATTTCTGAGATGAGGTGTTATGTACACTATTTACATTATTCGGACTATTGTCCTCATCTTTGTTGCCAGATTTCTTGCAACGTTTCGGCCTTTGTACTCTCTGGCATTCTTCAGGTAGTTGGAATGTCGAACTTAACCCTTTATTTCGCTCACTGGGGTAGACTGTTCTAGTTCCATATGCCATGCTTGATGGATGTCAGTTATCCGTTATCTCCTTTTAATTCCCTTCTCCAAGTTTTCCACTGCCTTAAATGGGTATTGAACTGAGACTCTTTGGGTCCTGTCACTGGATCTAACCAACGCCTTTATCCACTGTGCCAGGTGTCCTTGTAATAAATATGGCGACAAAGATGAGGAAAATAGTCCAAAAATGTAAATAGTGTATTTTCGGCATCTACTAGCAAACTGCCATTTCAAAATGTCTTAATTGTTTTGGGGTTCGTCCTGCTGGATTGCACTTTTTCAAGGAGGAAAGGAGAAAGGGGAAAAGTTATGCTAGCTTTTTTCTAAGGACGCGAGCACAAGACATCTTGGAAATTCAGTTCTTAATTCTTTTTTTCAGAATAAGAGTGTGAAAGATATCTTCTGGGGTTTATATTTTGGTTATTGTGCTGTCTTCCCTCTAATGAGTCTATTGTGGACTCTTCCACATACTATAAAGTAATAGGAAAAGATAGCCTCGAGGGAATGATAACATAAACTTTGAACGGTGCTCCAAACCGTTCATTACTATCAAACTCTCTGCCTTGAGCAAAAGGAACCCGGACGAGGCTTTGCGGAAGGGCAAAGTTTCGTCCGGGGAGGGAGACAGGACCTGGACCCGTTTATGCGGGTTCGAATGGAATATTTTGGCCAAGCCTACGGGCTCGGAGAACCCACTCCAAACTCGGCCTTGTGCCACATACATCCCTCGTCAGGGTGGGTCTGTTAAATATAACAGTCGACCAGATTGTTCAACTGTCGAACTCTCTACCTTGTGCATAGAGGAACTCGGGCGGGGCTTCGCCGAAAGGCAATGTTTCGTTTGGGGAGGTAGACAGACCCTGAACACTTTTATGCGTGTTTAATGGGAATATTTTTGGTCGAGTCTACGGGCTCGGAGAACCCACGCTAAACTCGGCCTTGTGCCACATACATCCCTCGTTCGGGGTGGGTCTGTTAAATATAACAGTCGACCAGATTGTTCAACTGTCGAACTCTATACCTTGTGCATAGAGAAACCGGGACGGTGCTTCGCCAAAAGGCAAAGTTTCGTCCGGCTAGGTAGACAGGCCCTAAATCACTTTTATGCGTGTTTAAAGGGAATATTTTTGGTCGAGTCTACGGGCTCGGATAACCCACTCAAAACACGGCCTTGTGCCACATACATCCCTCTTCGGAGTGGGTCTGTTAAATATAACAGTCAACCAGATTGTTCAACTGTCGAACTCTCTACCTTGTGCGTAGAGAAACCTGGACGGGGCTTCGCCGAAAGGCAATGTTTCGCCCGGGGAAGTAGACAGGCCCTGAACCTGTTTATCTACGAGGATTTTTTGGTCGAGCGTAAGGGCTCGGATAATCTACGTTAAACTCGGCCTTGTGCTACATATATCCCTCGTGGGGAGGGGCTTTTAAATATTAATGGTGATATAGACCAATCGCTGGTCAACCGACATACACTCCCAAGTCGTGTAACAAACTCCTTTTGTATTTACTGATCAATACACTATTTATCTGGAACCACTTGTCTTGCGATTTCTTAACCAGTTATTTGGTCACAACATCTTGGCGACGACGATTTGTAGATGCGGACTTCACGTTAAAACAATTATTCATAATATTTTATGAATACATTTTCGCTGCCTGTGCTTCGCGACCACGATCGAGCCCAGCATTGGGACGTGTCAAGGGGCAAGCTAAGTCGCCTTGTCTTGTCTGGAATGCACAAACCAGTATACTCATATTCAAGAGAGTTTCTTAACACCCGTTAAACCAAATGTTGCCCTTCCTAAATCTTAAGTGTACAAACCAGCATGTCTACAGGCATGTCTAAATCAAGATCTCTTCAACCATTGCCTTCTAACACCTATAAATTGGATAGAGATGGTATTTTATCCAGGTGAATATTTGGAGTATTGTATTTAGTTATAAAGTACTCCGTACATTGATATAGTTATAGGGGCAAGAGCTTGCTGTGACTAGCCGATCGGGCCTCTCCTACCGCCCGGCTAGTCCAAGTAAGAGCCAAAGTGGTGCGTTGGGAATCAAAAGTAGCTAACGCTGATTCCTGAAGCCCTCAACCACCACGTCCCCAGACATTGCGGATAATTACCTTCGGCAAACAGGTGGCCTCATTGGGGGTACCTCCCTGTGGAGGTGCATTTCGCGTATTCTGAAGCCCCAGCCGACAGCGTGCGAAAGATAGATAGATAGATAGATAGATAGATAGATAGATAATGAAGAGACTGAAATAGATAGATAGATAGATAGATAGATAGATAGATAGATAATGCAGAGACTGAAATAGATAGATAGATAGATAGATAGATATGAACAGGCTGAGATAGATAGATAGATAGATAGATAGATAGATAGATAGATAGATAGATAGATAGATATGAACAGGCTGAGATAGATAGATAGATAGATAGATAGATAGATAGATAGATATGAACAGGCTGAGATAGATAGATAGATAGATATGAACAGACTGAGATGGATAGATAGATAAATAGATAGATAAAATGGATTAGATAGGAACTTAACCAAAGTAGATATGAACAAATGTATGTATGTGTGTGTGTTAATTTGTTCATGCCTACTTTGGCATAAAAATATTAATATAAAAATAATAATAATTTAAAGCTGTAAATGAAGTATATATATATATATATATATATATATATATATATATATATATATATATATATATATATATACACTCTTTCTAGGGTCCATATATTATGAAACAAAATGCCACGGTGACGGATGGGTTAGTGTGCTAACAGTGGATACACTGCGCCAAATAACCAGAATAGAACAGGCGTTGAATAGTTGGAAATTGCGCCTAGAATTACTTTATCATTTCTTCTATTAAGTTCTTCGGAAACTACCGTAATTTCTCGAAAATAATACGCATTTTTTACTGTAAATTACAGGTGATAGTATGCGTGCGTATTATAAATAGGTTTAAACAAAAATATTTTTTTCGTTATTGATTTATAATAATAAATACGTACTTATTGTTCTAAAATAAGAATGATATCCCAATTTTCAATTTAAATTCAACAATAAAAATTGTAACATTTTTTTTTGCCCATAAACTTATGTTTATTTCTACGTTACTTATAGAACATCCACTTGATCGTCTTTCTTTCACAAATTCAGCAAAATTTGGTTCCATATCTGGATATTAAGCTTTTCTTCCTCTACCAATAGCTTTGACATTTGAGTTACCATTTTTTTTTAGTTCATTTTTATTCTTTCTCCATAAACGTATGTTAGCCTCATTCAACTGATATTCTCTAGCTGTAGCTTTGTTTCCTATTCTTTCTGCTAATTCTAAGACTTTTTGCTTAGAATTTGAATTCAAACTCGCACGTTCTGACATTTGGGCGGTAAAATAAAATGTTATATTTATCGGAAAAACAGCATGGTAATTTTCAACTTTATTTTAACCGATTAGTTTCAATTTTATTCGTAATGTCAAGGTCGACAAAATGTCTTCGTAATTATTTATTTATTTTTTGTTTTTTTGAAAAAATTTATAGATGCGTATTATACATAGGGATAGCTATATTTCTTAATTTTTGGATCATCTATTTTATTATTTATGGGTGCGTATTATTTTCGAGAAATAACGGTATTTATTTCCGTCTTAGTTTTGATTAAATAAAAGATTATCATTAAATCATTAATTGTAATTGATTTTATATTTTTCTTTATTAGATGGGGGATTATCCAGTATTATTACGACTAATTTATACCTATGATGGCCATTTTTTTTATTTAATGAATATTAAGATAGAACTGAATACTATTTAAAATTAATAATAATAATAATAATAATAATAATAATAATAATACGACAAAATGAAAAAAATAAAGATGTACATGATTGACTGGGTTTTTTTACGGCTTATCAACCCTTTGCAGTTTATTTAAAGCTAGAAAACATTTTTAGATTGCAAAAATTTCTTAATTTTTGAGAGAGGGATTATAATATTTTAGTGATACAAGTTTTACTCATTAACCCATAACCGGGGGACGTGTATTCATACCTTTTCCAGCGTTATTTGCACACAAGTGAATAGAACAAACAGTCACCAGGCCTCCAATTAAAAAAATGTATAGATGTGTATTATACATAGGGATAGATATATTTCTTAATTTTTGGATCATTTCTTGGGGTGCGTTTTATTTAGGGGTGCATGTTATTTTCGAGAAATTACGGTAATTATGTGTTTCAGCGCCATGAGTAACGAGTTAAACCAACCAAAACAGATCATCTATTGAATGGTAGGAAAATGCATCTCTAGAATGAGTTTGCGATCTCTTTTATTGAGCTGTTCGGAAAGTGATTACGTAATTCATTGCTATGAAATATGAGTCAAACCACCTAATGCAGAACCGAAAAATTAAATGTCAGGCGACTGCTACAAGAATTGGCGCAACACGACATTTTGTTGCTGTGCCTACTGTCGTTGAAAATGATGATTACATTTTGAACCCTGCTTTAATCAGCCTGTATTTCAGAAACTGGAAGCTCCTTAAGACAACGCAATACAAAAATGCATATAGTGTCACAGTTATGTAAAATAGTGTCGCGCTTCTGAAAAAAAAGAGGCAATTTCCGGCAAAATATATATTAAGTCAAAAGTTGAACTTAAAATATAATTTTTCATTGAAATTAAAATTATAATAATTTGACCAGAGTATATGGTGTCAATTATCGGAGAAACACGCCACTACGATAATAGAGAAACGTTTTATTCATAAATTTCACAATATACAAAGATATTACATTAGATAATTTAATAATTAATGGTCTGAAAGAGTAACTACATATATATATATATATATATATATATATATATATATATATATATATATATATATATATATAATTAAGTTGTAAGGAACTTGGTAAACCGAATTGGTAAATCCAAAGAGGATGAAATCCTGAGAGCTCAATGTTAGGACAGAGCTAATATGTAATGAAAAACAAATCACTTTAATGTACCATTACGATAATTTATTTCACCTAAATCCTTTTTTAAGGATTCAGGATCATCAGGTAAATCTTCCAACAACGAATTGAGAAAAAAAATTGAGAAAAAAAAAAAAATATATATATATATATAACCAAGTATATGATTGGTGTATATGGAATGAATTCCAATAACCAACAATTACTATTCTTAAAAGATTGCTCAATACAAAGTAGAGCAGATATAATTATTTATTTAAAAAATTTATAACATAAATATGTTATAAAATCACTACAAAAATAGCCATTTTGTTTCAACACCCTCGGTGTCTTATCAAGTGATGACGTTGAATGTAAAATAAATGGTTTTAAAAGTTTCAAATTAATTAACAATCCTTCGCAAGGGGAAAACGTTATTACAAAGGCTAGATGGACCAATCAAAACACAAGTATAGGAAAATTCAAAAAGCTTGGCAACGAAGTCATGTTATAATATCTATTCAGATGTTTAAAATATGGGTAGTATTAAAAAAGAATTTATTCCAACCAATAATTACTAAATTATATGATAAAATTTAATATTAAAATTTAAAACTGCTAATTACAAAATCAAAATTTAAAATTTAATCGCTATTAAGTTTACAACTATAAAATTATTGAGGAGAAAAGAAGAAATATATATGTTATTCAATTTATTTCTTCATTGAAGTTATTTTAGCTAATTTAATATCCGGTCCTTAGACAATGTATACATTTTAATCCTAAGAGTGTGTGAATGGGGTCCTAAATCACGCGTAAAACAAACGCAATCAGATTCTAATATATAAGCACCAAGACATAATTACATATGGATATATACATACATAAAAAGAGACGAGACAGAGAACATCTTCACGGTCTGTCATGAAAAAAAAGGGGGGAGGGAAACCAACACATACGTACATACATACACAATTAAAAGTGAATGCACTTTCCATACACATAGATACCTATAAATACATGCACACACATCCACAGACATTGACCCAGACAATCTGATACCACAACCGATAAATATTTAAGACAGAAAATGTCATTACATGAATGCTAACAACCTATTGAAATATAACTTAAGCGAGTAAATATACAAAGATAAAAATGATTAAAAATAATATTATTTAATATATTAAAATAGTGTATGTAAATATAAAATCGGACATCAAAGTCAACACCGATCGGTAACTACGAGGTCCACCTCATATACATATATATATATATACACACACACACATATACGCATATATATATATATATATATATATATATATATATATATATATATATATATAAACACACACATACATAAATATACATACATACATACACACCGAAATATCTACACATACATACATAAACATATATATACGTATATATCTCCATGATATTAAGTACACATACACATACATATATATATACACATATATACCCACAAATATACTCACATATATGTGTACACATACTCACATATAAATACATATATACACACAGCAATACACAAATATAAACATATATACACACATATATACTAACCCATGTGGCCGTAATGACATACCCAAGTTTCTCTACCTACACGTACACATAAACAATTTCATATACAGTAGGTGTCAACATACATATATACAACTGCAAATCTACATAAGTAAACACACACACACATATACATATATATACATACACATACATACATATATATACACACATATATATACATATACATATATACATACATATACATACATGCATACACACATACAGAAATATACATACACATAAATATATACATGAAAATATCTATCTATAATAACAAATACACATATATACACATAAATACAACGACATTTAACCAAAAACATATATAAACATGCATACATACACATACATAGGCATAGACATACATCAATATACATGCAAACACAAAAATACACGTATCCTAACATTCATATATAAAAACACATTCATACCAACATAAATATACGTAAATAAATTTAGGTACACAATATAACAATAAACATACAAACATATATACATATATATATATATATATATATATATATATATATACATACACATACATACATATACTCATATATATATATATATATATATATATATATATATATATACCTACACATACACATACATGAACACATACACATGCACACACATATATATATACATATACACATACATACATATACACCTACACATATATATATATACATATACACACATACATACATGCATATATATACAACTACATAAACATACAGACACTTACATATATACACACATAAAAATAGATATATACATACATATACGGATACATACCCACATATATATACACACACACATACCCACATCTACAAATACACATACATACACATATACACCAATATTTTTAACCTCTTTTCTTCTTCTCCTCCTATTTACCTTCTTACTTTATATATATATATATATATATACACATACACACACACATATACATACATATACATACATATACAAATACATCTATATACACACAAACAAATACACACACATACATATATACATATATATATACAAAACTTAGCAACATATTAATACATTAATATACAAACATACACATTCTGCAGTACAAACACACATAACTACACACAAATATATATATATATATACATGCACATACAGAAAAATGAATAACATTATGTAGTTATACCATACACAGTCATATCGTCAGGTTGACCATCAGGCAATAAAAGTTATAATCTATTAAACTTACAGCTACATATCATTATCATTTAAAGTATACGACCCCTATAATAAGTTAAATTTATAACGGTGTTTACAATTAACCGTTAGTTCATATATTTGATTTAAGAGATCAGCCTTGTTTTTAAAATCTAATAATTTACAATTTTTCGTTAAGACACAGGTAACATGGGGAATATAGGAGGTTACACCCGGGCTTTCTTAATCAATGTCCATTTAACCGTAGGTGTTTTGTTCTTTTCTTTTAGATTCCAAAAGTACTTGGACAATGAAGTCATGTACTGATTTTATATTTACATACACTATTTTAATATATTAAATAATATTATTTTTAATCATTTTTATCTTTGTTTATTTACTCGCTTAAGTTGTATTTCAATAGGTTGTTAGTATTCATGTAATGACATTTTCTGTCTTAAATATTTATCGGTTGTGGTATCCGATTGTCTGGGTCAATGTCTGTGGATGTGTGTGCATGTATTTATAGGTATCTATGTGTATGGAAAGTGCATTCACTTTTAATTGTGTATGTATGTACGTGTGTGTTGGTTTCCCTTCCCCCACTTCCCCTCTTTTTTTTTTTCATGACAAACCGTGAAGATGTTCTCTGTCTTGTCTCTTTTTGTGTATATATATATATATATATATATATATATATATATATATATATATATATATATGTCTTGGAGCTTATATATTAGAATCTGATTGCGCTTGTTTTACGCGTCAGTTTAGGACCCCATTCACACACTGTTAGAGATAAAATGTATACATTGTAAAAAGACCGGATATTAAATATAGCTAAAGTAACTTCAATGAAAAAATAAATTGAATAACATATACATTTCTTCTTTTCTCCTCAGTAATTTTATAGTTGTAAACTTAATAGCGAATAAAATTTAAATTTTGATTTTGTAATTAGCAGTTTTAAATTTTAATATTAAATTTTATCATATAATTTAGTAATTATTGGTTGGAATAAATTCTTTTTTAATACTACCTATATTTTAAACATCTGAATAGATATTATAACATGACTTCGTTATCAAGCTTTTTGAATTTTCCTATACTTGTGTTTTGATTGGTCCATCTAGCCTTTGTAACAACTTTTTCCCCTTACGAAGGATTGTTAATTAATTTGAAACTTTTAAAACCATTTATTTTACATTCAACGTCATCACTTGATAAGACACCGAGTGTGTTGAAACAAAATGGCTATTTTTGTAGTGATTTTATAACATATTTATGTTATAAATTTTTTAAATAAATAATTATATATATGTATATATGACATTATATATATATATATATATATATATATATATATATATATATGTAGAATATATACATACATACATATATATATATATATACACTTGTGTAACCCGGATATAAGAGAGTTGTCGGGACCGGAGAAGAAATCTCTTATATCCTGTTTTCTCTTATATCCGGGTTTGGTCTATTTTGTTTAGGTAAGTATGGCTCTAATTTGGGACCAGAGAAAATCTCTTATATCCTGGTTTATCTTATATCCGGATCTCTTATATCCGAGTTACACTGTATGTAGAATATATATATGTCGAATTTCCGACTGACACCAATTCAGTCCGGTTTCGATCCTAGCTAGAGGCAACCGGATGTCTAGCCACACTGAAGAGCTGTAAAACAGCAAAACAGTCTGTCTCTGGATAACTTTATATATATATATATATATATATATATACATATATATATATAGTTATATATATAAAAATATTCATTAATTATTTACTTTTATAATGAATAGGGTTTTTTTATCTGGGAGTCTATTATTATTATTATGCAACATCCTGCCCTAACAAAGCGAGATGAAATTCAGATTGGTCTTATACGGGGAGATTACTGCTTAATCTAGAAAATATTTAGTACTCATAAGTTTTTTTTCCCTTTTCCTTTAATTTCCCCCCTTTTGATACATCTTGGTAATCTATTGTTTTTAACATTGGTCGTTGATAAAAAATTTTCTCATCAACTTCTTTGTTTTATGCTGGCGACGATTATTTTTCTGAAGAAGTGTCGGCCGAAAGGCGCTTTAAATCCACCCTTTTTTCTTAAACGAGATACCTTTGTATCTATTTTAACTATAAAATGGGAAATAGGATCCTTATATTCAAATGTAGCGTCTTATATCCACGTGTTTATCGTTGCTAGGAAATCATCCATGTAAACAATCACAGACTATCATCACTGTCTTGTCCGTATATTGCTTAATATGTTGTACAGTAATTGACATCTTTGATAATGGCTTATGTAAGCCGAAAGCTTAGACGGGATAAAAAATATGTGGCAATATTGTGATTTTCTTTCTTCGTTTAATGATAATGTTATTAAACTTATCAGACAATATGAAAAGAATTTACATAAAATAAATCGAAAACACCTGTCTATATTATTTAATGAAACATGCATGAATATATATATATATATATATATATATATATATTCACTACATAGAATGTGTGAAGCGTGCGATACTCTGCGCTCGTCAGCCGCCAACCAGGAGATATAGTAAAGTTTGGGCGACCCAGAAAGTACTGCCACCCCTGGGGCCACTAATAGACAGGATATTTTTTGTACACGTGTCTGTCTCTTGCGAGTTTTTTTTTTTTTTTTTTTTTTTTACAATTAAAACTTCGACGTGCTGCTAAAATACAGAAAGTGCTTGTAGCGACAGTTATTATACTTATGTAATGGATATATATATATATATATATATATATATATATATATATATATATATAGTTCAACATTATTTCATTTGTAATTCTTTTTCAATCTTGATTTCTTTCATAGGTTCCTTCAAATTTTCTTCTTATCCTTTTTTCTTTCTTTGATAATATCTTTTAAATTTTTACTATTTCTTTTCATATTATTGAATTTCATTCGCAATATCCCTTCATTATTTTTCGAAATATTCCTTCTCTGAATTTTTGCTTTCTTTAACAACAGTAATTTTTCCTCTTTTTTTTTTCGAAAATTTTTTTTTTCGCTTTGCGATTCTTTGATAAATTCCTTGTTCTGCTTTTCCAGTTTCGAGTCTAAGATATATTTTATTTATTGCACTTTTGTTACCAATTTA
>OZ010609.1:23521753-23559253 GCA_963932145.1 Acanthosepion lycidas | reverse complement strand
GTAATTAATACATTAAGCTCTCTTTGTGGAACAGTTTTAATAGTTTATATTATTAGGATTCACTTGGATTACTTAATTACGGATGTTAGTTTATATCTTTGATTTAAGAGATAGGTCTTATTTTTAAATCTAATTATTTCAAATTTTCGTTAAGACAAAGATAACACAGGGCATAATAGGGAGTTACATATCCGGGCTTTCCTGATTAATTTCCATTCAACAGTAGGTGTTTTATTCTTTTCTTTTAGACTCCAAAAATACTTGGATAATAAAGCCATGTACTTATAATAACTGTTATTAAAAGATTGCATATGCCTCCGCCAACGTTCCATGAATAGATTCATGGTACTAGAGAGTGTGTGTATGTATGTGTGTGTATTTATGTATATATTTATATTTGGTCTGTTTACTTTTTTAAGTTACTGTGTAGGCTGATATATTTATGCTTGCTTCTGTGTGTGTATATATGCATATACTTATGCGTGTGCATATGTGTGCATATGTGTAGATATATATGTGTGTATGTGTGTATGTGTGTATGCGTGTATAATAATGGCTATTTTTGTATTGATTTTATGACATATTTATATCATAATTTTTAAATAAATAATTATATTCGCTCTACTCTGTATTGAGCACTTTTTTTAAGAATAGTAATTGTTGGTTTTGGGAATTTATTCCGAATACACCAATCATATACTTGTATATATATATATATATATATATATATATATATATATATATATATATATATATATATAGGATTAATGTGAGTAAAATTTATCACTTGGCTAATTGATGTCAATTTCTCCATTCCTCCCAACTCCAGAGTTTCGTATACCAGCGTCTTCATCCATGTCTCAGGGTCTATCAGCAATTTACTATATATATATATATATATATATATATATATATATATATATATATATATATATATATATAAGGCTTACAGCCATATCACGCAGAAAGACCGAGATTTTTGTATATATATATATATATATATATATATATACACACACACATTCTTGCATATCAATTTTTGAAGCTATATGCACACATATATATGTGTGTGTGTGCGTTTCTTTTTGTATCTGTGTTTTCTTGTGCATATTCAATGTGGTTTATTAAAGATCCGTGATCTGTTTAGAATAAATTTCCCGAAACCATTTTCTCCAGATTCTTCTTTCTTTTTTTTTTCCCCTTTTATTCATCTTTTTGTTTTTGCGACATATTGGCATTATCCAAATCTGTCAGCTGCATTGCATTCGCCGTCTTTTCCGGCTTTTCCCAAACGCTGAAATCACGCGAGAAATAACGTCAGCGAGATTAACACAAACGCGACACGTCCGACGGTGTGTGGAGCGGACACTCGGATAAGAGAATCGGGTTATTCAGACGATTACTATGTGACATTTTTTTCTCATTATAACTGGCTGAATACTTTCAGCCGAGGTCTGGTTTATTTTACGTAGGATCTCTCTTCAGAACGAAGAGGACCATAGCTTTCCGAAACATTATTTATTTAACAATGAATAAATTGTTTGTGGCACAAGGCCATAGGGTGAGAGAGAGAGGCTGTTCACCAGTGTTTTTCCTTCTCTTTACTAATTTGATTCACGATCCATTCAATCTAACATTTGACACAAACACCACAAGAACTTATTCCACGAGCATCTTGACGTGACGTAATGGTTAGCAAGTTCGTCTCTCTAAAACAATTACTACTGAGTTGTGAGTTCGATCCTCACTGAGTCATCCATACTTTCGGCCTTATGCCTCATCTAGGCTACGCTTAGAAAATCACCTTTCGGCATCTAGATGTAATGTAATGGTTAACGAGTTTTCGACTTGGTGTAATGCTTAGCAAGTTTGTCTCGCTAAAACAATTAGGACTGAGTAGTGAATCCACTCCTCACTGGGTGCACCATACTTTCGGCCTTAAGACACATCTATTCTATGCTTCAAAAATCTCCTTTCTAACCATTGACACAAACATCATAAGAACTTATTCTCTGGGCACTCTGACGTGGTGTAAAGGTTAACAAGCTTCTCTCTCTAGAACAATTACAACTGAGTAATACTTCCGCCATTGTGCCACAACTAAGTGACGATCATAAAAATCAGATGAACACGTTCTCCGTCTGATCCGATTCGGACATGTATCAAACTACCGGCATTTACTCCAGGGACCTAATAATTCAATCAAAAGATTAATAATTCCTGAATATATACGAGCTGCTAACAAAATGTTCCCGGACTAGTTATATTTTTAAAAAATACTAATATATTTAAGTAAGTTTTAGCAGCATCTCTTTCGCCAGAGATCATCTCTCAAACGCCTCAAATCGGAGAACTCTCGATTGATGGTCTGGCCTTGGGGGAGGAATTCTCGAAGCACAAAAAAAGAAACAAAGAAACGATAATCATACTCTTAATTGAGCTCTGCCCAGTCGCGCATTCTTCGGTCCTGGTGATGAAGGGTTCTTCGACTATGTCGACCCAACTCTCGTCACCAGAGATGCTCCTCTACATGAAGTAAGCGTTATCAGAACTATTCAACCAAATTTTTGATACCACCTCGTATATATATAAATTATACTTGGAGTAAAGCCGAATTCCTGTTTAGTCCGCCAATGCGTGATTTTATTTTGAAAAAAAAATGTATATATAGGCACGGTGGAGTAATGGATAGCGGCTTGGATTGAGGAATCGGAGAGCCGAGTTCGAATTCCAGTCTAATCTATTACGTTCACTTGCGTGCTAATACCCTTGGGAAAGGTATGAATCCTCTTCTTCTCCCTCCAGCTATGGATAAATAACAGGACAGACTGGGTTCTATAGCCTATGATGGCAACTAGCCTAGAAGGACAACTCTGAATTCAAAACCTGCGGAGGGTTGTTTGGGGACCTTATGGCACGTAGTGCACCAGCTCTCTGTATTCGTCCCTTCAAAAAGTGTGGATGGTTCTGCACAAAACCTTCACCACTATAATCAAATCTCATGTGCTGTTGTCGGGCTGTCGGTTTCCTGGAAACTGATCTGCTTGACCCTCATACGTCAAATTCGACGAGAGAGTCGACTATATATATATATATATATATATATATATATATATATATATATATATATATATATATATATATATAGTAAAGGTAATAAATCCTTTGGTATATAATCTAGTGGATCTTGGTAACATAAAATATTAAAAGTCATCCACAAAAAGAGGTCAATGTATTTATTATTACAGAGCAAAATTTAATCAACAATATGATCCCAAATCCCCTCATATGGGGAATAAACTATTTCGACAGACGAAAATTAATTCGTCAGGCTTATTCAAACCCGGTATAGACCGAGTTGAATAAGACTGATAAAGGTATGAATCTTCTTCTTCTTCTCCCTCCAGCTATGGGTAAATAGCAGAACAGACTGGGTTCTATAGCTTTGTATGGCAAGTGGTCTAGGACAACTCTGAATTCAAAATCTGCGGAGAGTCTTTTGGGGAACTTGTTATACTTAGTGTAGCAGGTCTCTGTATTCGGCCCTTCAAAAAGTGTGGTTGGTTCTAGACAAACCCTTCACCTCTATAATTAAATCTTGCGCAGCAATACACCGGTCTTAGTAGTTCTTACACTTTTGGAGTCGGACCTGGAAGTCGTTTTCCGTAAGCGAATCGAGGACCTCTGGATCTCGTAAGAAGTGTTAAAACAGCGACCTTTGAGCTGAATTTTCAAGCTTGGGAGACGAAAATCTGCAGGTTCCAATTCTGGCGAAGAGGGCAGGTGCAGAAGCGATACAATGTTGTTTTTTGGGCTAGAAATTCACATGTGAAATGAGCTCTGTGACAGAGTGCATTGTTATCGTGAAGAATCCAATTGCAGTGGAACTTTCGATTGACGGTCTGGCCATGTGGAAAGAGTTCACAATACCGCAGATGTCAAAAAACAAAAACAGAAAAAAACGATGAGCATCCATGACAAAACTGCAGGCTACAGCATACACAAAAACACTTATTTCACAACAACTTGCGAAGTGAACACCCGATGTCTCTCGGCCCGCTGTTAACCCTCCCTGTGTTCACAACTGTGTGTCGCCATCTGTTGACGCGCGACGGAACTTATCCGAACACCTATTGATATCACAACTTACGTACAAATACATACGTAAAAATATATAATTTTTTTTAATCCTATGACGGGGAAAGGGCGTAAACCATTAGATCAAAAGAAAACAAAAGAAAAAAAAGAAAAAGAAAATAAAAAAACATGTTAGTATGGACCCAACCAAGCCAGTAAAATAAGAATAAGTATTTTTACCTAGCTCTGTGTTCGACGGTAAATTATATCAAGCAACAAGGCTACTAATCAGGAGAATGGGAGTTGTGAACAGCGTAGAACCATATCCTAATTGCTGTTGTTCCCAGGTTCATCCTGATTCGGTGTGGTAGCACCTATTAGGATCCCAGCAAAAAAAAAAAGGAAAGTAAGAAAATATATTTTTATATTAAAATAACAGCAACATTATTATATAAATAAATTACCATCAATACCTATTTATATTAAAATTACCTACAATACATTTTTTATAGTAAAATAATAGCAACATTATTATATAAATAAATTACCAACAATACCTATTAGGTTGGTGCAAAAATAATGACGGTTTTTGACGTATTTTTTAACGTCAAAAACCGTCATTATTTTTGCACCAACCTAATATTTATAGTAAAATTACCTACAATACATTTTATCAGTAGATGAAGGTATGCACTAGAGTTGAAGCTATATTTAGTTGTAATCATAAATTGTGTCCAAGATATTTAGATTTCGATATTAAATTGCCCTTAGAGTTTGATGTGACGCTAAACAAAATCAACCAATCAACTGTATTCTGCCTATAAAGAGAATTAAGAGCATCACCCGTTAATGACATGACAGTAGATTTTCACGATATTCTGTCTCTAAAAGAGCCTGCTTTTTGGGGCGCCTCGAGGTGGTGTAATGGTTAGCAAGCTTGTCTCGCTAGAACAATTACGACTGAGCAGTGAGTTCGATTATCATTGGGTGCCCCCTATTTTCGGCCTTGTGCCACATCTAAGCTACGCTTGGAAAATCACTAGGCATCTCGAGGTGGTGTAATGGTTAGCAAGCTTGTCTCGCTAGAACAATTACGACTGTATAGTGAGTTCGATCCTCACTGGGTGCCGCCTACTTCCGGCCTTATGTTACATCCAAGCTACGTTTGGAAAATCACTACAAGAACCTGCCTTCTTACAAACGCCACGTCGCAAAACCTATTGCTATTTCCAGGCAAGTTTTCGGACGAGCCCAAATCTTTAGTAGCACCAAGCCACGCCTTCACGGCTAAGACCAGTCACCCCATCTCCACAGATCCGAAGCACGTTCATTCTATTCGTATTCCGCTTGTAAGAAAGAAATTCCACCCGGAAGGCTTCTTCCATGGA
The DNA here is from genome assembly GCA_963932145.1 of Acanthosepion lycidas. Taxonomy (NCBI): domain Eukaryota; kingdom Metazoa; phylum Mollusca; class Cephalopoda; order Sepiida; family Sepiidae; genus Acanthosepion; species Acanthosepion lycidas. Next base: position 23,553,788 of record OZ010609.1, on the reverse strand, counting down.
GTCACCATTTTGGAAAACTACAATCAAGTCAAGCGTCAAACGTTATCTAACATTTATATCCTCATAATCTTTATTTTCTACTTTCTCTTCTTATAGCCATATCACACACGGTAATCATCTGAGTGGTTCTTTAGTCTTTCATTGAGTGAATAATAGCAAAAAAAGTATATATTTCCCCTTTGCCATAGCACTTTGGCCTTGTTATATCACCCATTCATACAAATTAGTTTACCAGTTATATATATATATATATATATATATATATATATATATATATATATATATATATATATATAATATTAGTGGTAAATATGCAGATGCATATGCAATCACATAACTTAAATATATAAATATATATATACATACATACATACACATACATATATATTTGTATAAAAAATAATATATATATATATATATTTACCCAACTAAAAATAGCTACAAATTAAATTCATGAATTAGACTTTAACTGATAAAGATTTTACCTAAATAGCCATTCACATTATTAAAATATTACTATTAGTAATTTTTTTTTTATTTTTGTTGTTGGTTATTAATATAGTATTCGACTTATATTAAATCCCTAACTTATTTGTGGAGAAGTTGAATATTTAAATTGCTAACAAGCATTATTTTTTTTTCTTTGTGGAGTTTAAATTACTATCAAACGTTAAAATCTGTTTTTATCTAAAATGATAAAGCTATACCACCCCTCTTCTTCCTCCGAAAACCCTACGTACATCTCTTATCTCTTTACTTCTTCCTTTTTTTCTTTTTCCCTGCTCTTTCTCTTTTTCTTTTTCCCATATCATTTCCGTTGAGTCAATGTGTAATCCTTACCCCCTCATTCCTCAATATTAACTATTATTATAAAACAAAATATGAAAATGAATTTTAAAACTCTCCCTTCCCTCTCTAAACTCGACCATGTCACTCATACCATCCCTTACCACCCTCTATGTCAACTTATATAAGCTTAATACTGCCCTTCAAAACTTGTAAATTTTAAATTCATTTCTCGTTTCCCTTTTGAAAGTGAAGTCTGAAGATCCAGAAAAAAATAAACTTCTCTGCTGAAATAAATTATTATTATGGAGCCTTAAAGTGGTCTGATTTTTTGTTGTTTTTTTTTAAATTAAATTATTCGCTCTGAATTAACATTGAGCTCTCAGGATTTCATCCTTCTTGCGATTATCCATACGGATTACCAAAATTTTCGTTACTCAACCATATTTATAATCCAATCCTTCTTTCATGCATCCTGGGTAAGACGATAAAATACATCAGCAGAAAGGCCTCTGATCAGCTGATTTTGAGGAGCGTGGAACCACCTCTTAATTTCTGGTGTTCTCAGGTCCACCTTGACCCGGGGTGGTAGCACCTGTTAGGGTCCCAGCTATGGGCAAATAGTTAACACTCAAACTTGTGTAAAAATACGTTTTAATACAAGAAATACTTTATAAAAAAAATACTTTAAAAAATACCAGCAATACAAACTTTGAAGAAAAATATTACCAGCAATAAAAAATATTGTCGGCATTAAATAACCTATTGAGGTTGATATGCCGTAAAACAAACCAAACCTTCTTTCATGCACATTTCATTGAAAACGACAGACAAGGTGCTTTTATTATGTTTTTTTATACAATTTCTCATGCGATCAAATAATTTTTTTTTCTTTTCGGATGATAAATTACATAAAAACTGTCCGAATGTTCTTTTTATCCACGCGCTTTCGGCTATACATTTAGCCATTTTCAAGGATTAAATATTTTAACTGTTAAATAAGAAATATTTTGTTGCATATATGTTTTAAAAAAGTTTTTATTTTTCAAAACACGGTCAAGATATTGTGTCCATTTTCATAGTTAATATTATTAATTGTAGCTTGTTTTGTTTTTTGTTTTTTTGTTTTTATTAATAAAGCTTCCACTATTTTTAGCCTTTAGTGAGTCTTAGTGTCAAACATGTTGTAGTGTGGCCTATATAATTATTTACGAATTTTGATTGATCGGGAATACAATTCCTTAATGGGGATTTAAATTTGTACATGCAAAAAAAAAGAACATACGGACATTTTTTATATAATTTATCATATGAAAAGAAAAAAATTATTAGATCACAGGAGAAATTGTATAAAAAACGAAATAAAAGCACTTTGCCTGTCGTATTCAATGAACTGTGTATATATATATATATATATATATATATATATATATGTGTGTGTGTGTGTGTGTGTGTGTATGTATATTATTATTTATTTTAAAAAATTATAACATAAATATGTTATAAAATCACTACAAAAATAACCATTTTATTTCAACACATCCGGTGTCTTATCAATTGATGATTTTGAATTCACCATCATCACTTGATAAGACACCGGAAGTTTTGAAACAAAATGGCTATTTTTGTAGTGATTTTATAACATATTTATGCTATAATTTTTTTAAATAAATAATGATATCTGCTCTACTCTGTATTGAGCACTCTTTTAAGAATAGTAATTGTTATTGGAATTAATTCCGTATACAACAATTATATACTTGTATATATATATATATATATATATATATATATATATATATATATATATATATATCCAGGTAAGATGAGAACGAATAGAGTACAATTCTAACGTTCGTAACATTTGATTTAAAAGAGGGCTCAATACAAAGTAGATCAACATTCTTTATTTAAAGATATTACATCGAAAAACATGTCAAAATCCCCACACAATTGTAATCGTGTTTCGATGCGTATCAATGCATCTCAGCAGGGGATTGTAAATTACCGACGAGTGAACGATTTATTCGGATTTAAAAGCAAACCTTATAAGGACCTCACTTTTTTTCACTTTCTCGTAAAAGGAGACTGTATTTTACTTTTAAATCTAAAACATGACATGTTTCCGATCTAATATCCTAAAATAAAGTATATATATATATATATATATATATATATATATATATATATATATATATATATATATAAATGTTTAGAGGTACAAAATTTACATACAGTTTTGAAAACAAGGAATTTATTGATTTTAATTTTATTAGTCTCTAAGGCCCTTTCAACCAACATCTCATCAGGAGACAATCGTTGGATTCATAACGAAAAGAACAGTAACGAAAATAAAGAGCAAAAAAAAAGGGGGGAAACAAGCTAAAACAATAAACAAGTGTATATACTTGTAACGAGGGGAGGGGAAATGACGTGTAAATAAATTAGCGAGGGACAGTTAAAATAAAATATCCCCCAACAGATTAAGGGACTTTACAAATTCTTTCTGTCGGCAGAGAGAAGGTTTCTTTAATCCTATACAGACTGATTCCAAAATCTTCAAATGATTGTTGGAATCGGCTGTATGAATAATTTTAAACCACTCTTTTTTATACGACTTGGCACAGGCTATATTCTCAACTAAGTGTTGAGCGATAGCCGATTCCATATTTATGGGGGGAAGATAACACATTTTATCTATCTTACAAAGTCGTATTTTGGAATGTACATGGTGGTTGATTCTAGTTTCCAAATGCAAGGTTGTATGCCCCACATAACCAGCAGCATACTGGCAATTAAACTCATATACTAAATTACTCAATTTGATGTAGGGTAATTCCTCCTTGCCAAACGACGGAAACACAGACTAGTTCGAAAAATGCAACGTAAAGCAACAAATGGAAAACAACCAGAAATCGACTTGCTAACCTGCTTAATTAAGCCTTGGCTATATATATATATATATATATATATATATATATATATATATGTGTGTGTGTGTGTGTGTGTGTGTGTGTGTGTGTGTGCGTGTGTGTGTGTGTGAGTGTGTGTGTGTACATTATTTATTTTAGGATATTAAATTAAATCACAAACATGTTTAAAATCATTACACAAATGCGATTTTAGCCTAAGCAAAACTGAGTCAAAAGGATTGATAAGAGAATAAAGATGAACGGAATTCAAGATAGAAGATGGCGATTGACGTTGCATTTATATTTCTGAATATTGTAATTATCAGGGAATCAAGTAAACGGAAGGGAATTCCATGCGCGAAAGGTGCGAGAAAAGAAACTGCTGAAGGAGAAATAGCGGTTACATTTATCTATTTCAACGGTAAAAGAGTGGGACCTAGATGCCAATCTAGTAGCACGCTTAAATTCATGTAGTCGGTGAACCAGGGGAGAAAAAGCTCGTCAGAGCAGTTGCCATGAAAATATTAGTAGAAAAAGCACAGAGAAGCCACTTCACGCCGCTGAGAATGTGACTGAAGTCGATATGCCAAGTCAGATTCGATTATATTACAGATGCTTATTTGGATTTTGTCAAGAATCTCGAGATGAATAGCTGGTGCAACAGACCAGATATGGCATCAGTATTCAATTTACGAACGAATGGTAGATTTGTAAACTAACTGAATAGTTTTCTGCTACTATACTATACCCAACAATTCTTGCAGTAGATATAACTATTGATTCAATGTAGTGGTTCCACTTGAAGTCAGTTGAAAAACGTGAGGCCAAGAAGTGTGTTGTTCTCGAGCAGTCTATCTTCCGCCATGTTGATGGCAGGCAAAAAAGATTTCTTGCATCAGTTAACCACTGATTAGAGGTCCTTTTCTAGAGTACTAGGTTTATTTTGTGAGTTTTGACGGATTTGCTACTGAGACAGGAGCAATCTTTTAATTTATAATTTTAGATTTATTTTATTTAATTTGGTTATTATTTTACTTTAGATATTTATATTTTTGTATGATTTTTCGACTCTGTAGTTTGATGTTTGAAATGAACTTTATTAGCTTTAAGCGCTTTTTTTAATTGTGAAGGAACCTCAATCAAGCCCCTTTTCTCGTCTTTTCTAAAACAGGACTTCCTGGTTCAAGTAGTTAAGGAAGTTCAATACGATTTTCATTACACCATTCAATCTAGTTTTGTCTGAGTGCGATTTTATTTATTTATTTTTAGGGGGAAGGGATACTCCCCTCCCTGCCACATGTTTTCTCTCTTAACCCACTGCCTCTTTACTCCCACCCCTCATCTTAACATTAATTGCTAATTGGCCTCGTATGTTAATTAACCTTCCCCCAACCAAATATCTTACCTACCCATCCATAGCCACTGTCTGCCAAAAAAAAATGTAAAAAGAAAAGATGTAAATAAATAACATGTCTGGATTGGTCGGGAGTTAATAGATACTAAAATGCATGTAACGTGGCGCTCAGATAGGCAGTCAGCCGGGGCGGGGTAGGGGGCAAATACTGCAATGTGTGGCGGGGGTGTTAGTTGCATAAAAGTCAGGACCCGCAGAGCTGAGAAAGCAATTAAAGAAAGTTCTTGTTTCTTGGGAGACTTCCGAATTGTTTTTTTGTTTTTTTTCCATTCTTTACATTTGTTTTGCTTTGCAAAGAATCGCAAAAACAGAATTGGCGAACTGAGTTCAAGTTCCATCTGAGTTAATTGAAATCAGTTTGCATTTCAGCAACTCTTAGCCGTTATATATTTGTACTGGTCATAAAATGAGGGATCAGCTTTCTTTTGTTAATGAGTAATAGATTGATCCCCCTCTAGAATTACTGCTTAGGGGAATATGACGACCAATAAGCCTTCCAAAAACCATTCTGATATTTGGTTATTTGGCAAGATTTTAGGAAAATGGCTGGGCTGAGAACTTTTCAGAAACTCTTGGCTGTGATTATATTTTTAAACTGGTCCTAAAATGGGAAATCACTTTTCTGTTGTTGTTAAGTAATAAACTGATCCCCCAATAAAATTACTGCATAGAGAATATGCCGACCAATAAACTCCTCTAAAAACAGTTCTGATGTTTGGTCATTTGGCGAGATTTTAGTAAGAGGGATGGGCTGAGAACTTTTCAGAAACTCTTGGCAGTAATTATATTTTTAAACTGGTCCTAAAATGGGAGATCACTTTTCTATTGTTGTTATGTAATAAACTGATCCCCCAATAAAATTACTGCATAGGGAATATGCCGACCAATAAACTCCTCTAAAAACAGTTCTGATGTTTGGTCATTTGGGGAGATTTTAGGAAGAGGACTGGACAGAGAACTTTTCAGCAAATCTTGGCAGAAATTTTATTTCTAGTCTGGTCATAAAGTGGGGGATCAGCTTTCTGTTGTTAATGAATGATATACTGATCTCCCACTAGAATTACTGCATAGGTGAATATGACGACCAATAAACCCTTCCAAAAACCATTCTGATATTTGGTTATTTGGCAAGATTTCAGGAAGAGGGCTAGGCTGAGAACTTTTCAGCAACGCTTTACTAATTATATTTTTAAACTGATCATAAAATGGGGGATTATCTTTCTATTGTTATTAAGTAATAAACTGATCCCCTAATAAAATTACTGCATAAGGGAATATGCCGACCCATAAAATGTTTGGTCATTTGGCGAGATTTTATAAAGTGAGCTGGACTGAGAACTTTCAGCAACTCTTGGAAGAAATTATATTTTTAGGCTGGGCATAAAGTTGGGGATCAGATTTCTATTGTTAATAAGTAATAAATTGATCCCCCACTAGAATTAATATATACGAACATACCATTGCTTACGGTCACATCAAGGTGAAACCCGTACGTTTACTAAGTTAAGGAAAGTGAGCTAGATGTGTGACCGCTTGGTAATACCAGGTACTGTCAGTTTAGATGGGAAGCTAGTGTAATAAATAATGGCACTAAATTGTTAATCGAGATCCGAGTTCTAGTTTCAGTAGAGTTCGTTATATATATTCAGTAATATGAATCTATTGTCGGGGTGTATGATGAAATTAGTTTGGGCTTAAAAAATATTGCGTCATTCATGATTGCATCAAATTTTTTATCACGCTCACACACTATTTTCTCGATCGTCGATTAGTTGTCCTAATCAGCCATTTTCTGCGATGGACGTTACTCCATGGAAGCGTACGAAAATTGTAAAGCTGCACGAACACACTGGTAAGCTTTACCAGTGAGCAAAGTACTATAGACTGGTCCGGAATCTCTCTTGATTTAAATCCAACCAAGAATCAACTTCATGGAATGGACATACGAAGTACTAACATGTTCAATGGGTCATGTTTCATTGGAAAAATGTGAAAAAAAAATTATTAAATAATAAAATTATTCGTTTTGTTTCAATTAAATTGCACAACGGTTCTTTTATTTCTTTAATAATATTTTTAGCCATAGAAAGATTTCGTTAAAATACAGAGAATCACTGTACATTATTTGGGAACTCGGTTGTTTAAATTGTAACATTTGACTGAAATAATTTTATTAGTATTGATAAATTGAACACTGAACAAATCATTATTTAATAGTATTAGCTCATATATTTTTTATGCACAAGTTCGTATTATGAATCTGATTAAAACGTAAAAATCTTTCATTCAGTTATTTGGTAGAATGAGAGATTAATCTTGGTAGCCTTAACATTGATAACCTCTTGGAAATAATTGCCATTCGACGGAGGCGCTTATATATATCTTGATTTCTACTAATTATTTTATTTTATGCATATACAGGGTGTCCATAAAGTTCGTGTTCACTTAAAAAAATTTGTAACTTTATTTGTGTTTGCGATAGAAACAATTTGTAAAAAGGATTAGAAAGAAGTAAATCTATATTTTATAAGGTTTTATTGGAATTTTATTTAAGTTTCCACATGTCCTCCAACATTAGCAATAGAAAGGGTAATACGATTTTGCAGTTCACGGAAAACATTTGCCAACTGATTTATAGTAATGCCTGAAATCAAATTAGTTACTTAAGCTATGCTTAAAACTAGGTACATTAAAGTTTATAATATTTTTTACAGATTATTTCTACGAATAAAGTTATAATTTTTTTAAATGCACACGAACTTTATGGACACCCTGTATATCAGGAAGCCAACCCAAAACAACATACGATAGACGAGGTTTGATCAAAAAGTATCGGAACTAGTGCGATGAAAATAACACTACATCACATATCAATTCGACATTTAAACTGCTGCAAAGTAGACACCGTCTGAATCCACTCACTTTATCTAGCGTTGTTTCCACTGACGGAAGCATTCCTAGAACTCTTTTGGGGGGATAGCGTACACCTGCCTCTCTTGCATTACTTCGACGTCTTCAAATCTTGTTCCTTTCAAGTGGCATTTGATTTTTAAAATGAAAAAGGTTGCAAGGGATTCTGGGAATAATGTGGTTGTCGAAGCTGGGGAATGTCATGATTAACCCAAAACTGCTTCAAAAGCCACGTTCAATGATAGAACCACTGTGGTGTCGTGCGGTGACCACACTCTGCACACTTTCCTTCCAAGCACTTCTAGAAGCAATTAAAATATAAAGAACCCACCATTCAAAAATAGAATACATATATATATATATATATATATATATAGAGAGAGAGAGAGAGAATATCTTCCCTGATAGATATATAGGCATATATATATATATATATATATATATATATATATATATATATATATATATATATATATATAGAATATCTTCACTGGTAGAACTTCTGTGGTGTCGTCAGGTGACCACACTCTACACACTTACCTTCCAAGCTCTTCGAGAAGCAATTAAAATATAAGGAACCCACCATTCAAAAATAGAATATATATATATATATATATATATATATATATATATCTTCACTCATTGATATATAGATATATATGTATAGAATATCTTCACTGATAGAATTTCTTTGGTCTCTACACACTTTCCTTCCAAACACTTCTGGAAGCAATTAAAATATAAAGAACCCCCATTCAAAAACAGAATATATATATTTAGATATATATATAGACAGAATATCTTCCCTGATATATATATATATATATATATATATATATATATATATATATATATATATATATATAGAATATCTTCACTGATAGAACTTCTGTGGTGTCGTCAGGTGACCACACTCTACACACTTTCCTTCCAAGCAGTTCTAGAAGCAATTAAAATATAAAGAACCCACCATTCAAAAATGGAATATATATTTATACAAGTAATATATTGGCTTAGAAAGATTGCTTTGCGACAATGAGACCCATGAAACGCGCTCTCTCTCCGAGAAACTGTAACCAACTTGCGCTCATGATACTCTAACGCCCAACCATAAAATATTGAACCAATATGGAAAAGCTTTTTTTTTAAAGACAACGCATTTCACCTCAGTGTGGTGTCGTTAAGTCAGAATTTCCGATGCCAAACGAGAGGCGAAACACGTCAATATAAAAAAAAAGCTTTCCACCTTGTCTCATGTCTTCACTTTTGTTCTGATATTATGCTACGTCCTGGAGACACGGTGGAGTAATAAATAGCGGTTCGGATTGAGGAATCCGAGTGCCGAGTTCGAACTCCAACTGAATCCATTATATTCACTTGCGTTTTAATACCGTTAGGAAAGGTAGCAATCCTCATCTCACTCAGCTATGGGTAAATAGCAGGACAGACCGAGTTCCCAACCCTCCCCGGTATTTTGAATATGATTAGAGGTTTATCCATCGTTTCTTGTTTAGGGCGTCGTGTGTAAGGCGATAAACTACATCCAACAGCAAGGCCTCTGATCAGAAGGTTATGAGTAGCATGGAACAACCTTTTAATTGCTGATATTCCCTGAAACAAACTGACCGGGGGTGGTAGTAGCTGTTAGGGTCCTAGCTATGGGCAAATAGTTAACCCCCAAACTGGGATCAAAACACTATGAAAGTATAAGAATAGGTAATACCAAAAAGACTTTGTAAAAATTATTACCAGCAATACATTTTTGAAAAAAAAATATTACCAGTCATACATTTTAAAAAAAATATTACAAGCTACAAATTTTTTGAAAAGCAACGAAAAATTATTACCGGAAAGATTATTTGAAGAAAAAATATTACCAAAAATAGATTTTCGGAAAAAAATATTGCCAACAATGAAAATTTTGTCGGCATTAAATAACCCATTGAGGTTGATATGTCATAAATAAACTCTATTCATACGAACCTATCCTAAAAATCTTGTCGGCATTAAATAACCCGCTGAGGTTGATATGCCATAAAAGAGAATTAATGAAACCAAAGAATACATATTGAGGTAAAAAGTATATACTGAGATAGATAGATAGATAGATAGATAGATAGATAGATAGATAGATAGATAGATAATATTACCAGCAATAAAAATCTTGTCGGCATTAAATAACCCATTGAAGTTAATATGCCGTAAAAGAAAATGAATCAAACCAAAGAATATATATTCTATTCATACGAAGTTATCCTAAAAATATTTTCGGCATTAAATAACCCATTGAGTTGTTGATATGCCGTAAAACAAAACAAACCAATGTTGTTTAGGATTTGGTTTACTATTCCTTCTAAAGTCTACGTCAAAACTAAACTTCTAACCTCTCTGACTGACCTCTTAATTTTTTGTCGAAAGACGACCGATCCCCTGCACACTAATTTTGATTATAGACTCGTCCATTCACTGTGAGTAGGGCGTCTGCTCATTAGAACAATAATCTCAAAGGCGTAGCGTTGTGTCATAAGCATTGTCGCACTGAAATGTGGCATTCGCTATTATTGTATCATAAATATATATCCCCATGGGTTTGAATCTTTACTTGTTTTTTTTTTTCCAATGTTTCCTTTCAATATTATTAAGCATAAACTACGAGCTTATACGAGAATCATAACATCTTATGAGTGAATTAATTGTATTTCCTCCTCCATAGGACTAGATAGATTCAGCTATCGCTCGATTCACCCTCCTCTCTGGTTTTTGAACTGTAGTTTCCTGTTGGGTACTCAGTTCTGTTGGCTTTTCAGTTCCTCCTAAAGTCTACTTCAACTCTATATTCTAACGTCTCCGTCTTAACTCTGAAATTTTATTAATTAATTATTTACTTTCTTTTATCACCCACTTCACACTCCCCTATGGTATTTTGAATCATGAATAGAACTTTATTCTTTGTTTTTTGTTTAGGATTCAGTTTCTGGATCCTGCTAAAGTTTTTTTCATTCTCTTTTGCTCGCAGTAGTCCCTTGCGTTTTAGGGGCACTTCTGCCTTGCTTGGGGAGAAGTGACTAAAAAAAATTAGAATGAAGTCACATACTAGTCTAATGTAAGAAGAGTCGGACCAAGGAAAAGGATTAAACGATAATTCGTGTGTCTTAATTTAGAACGAAGGAATATATTAACAATTGTTGTTGAAAGAGTCTATCAACTTTTAGACAAGAATAGTGATGCTCTTGTTTTGAATATCTCGAAGGCATTTGACAGGGTTTGATAAACTGGCCCTCTGCACAAGTTGAAAGGTTCTGATATTTCTAGAGGAATTTTTAAATGATTCAGCCTTTCGTATCAAATCGTGAAATGAAAGTTTTCTTGAAAGGCCAGTCTTCTACACCCTTGTACAAATTAATTGAAACAACCGCTTTATTTTCCTTTCTTTCAAAATATGGTCAGTTTTAGACCCACTGGGGTGACAGGGTGTAATCGATTTTTTTTTCCTCAGATTAGGGCATTTGTATTGGAGTGCAGTAATATGAATATAGTTTTCAGAGATAGATATGAATACACTGGAGTGACAGTGTGTAATCGATTTCTATTTTTTTTCCCTCAGATTAGGTCATTTGCAGTGGTGTATAGTAATATGTATTATCGGGGAGTATGATGAAATTTGTTTGGCCTTGAAAATATTGCGTCATCCGTGATTGCATCAGATTTATCCCGACTAGACACTATTGTCTCGAATGTCGATTAGTTGTCATACGTCCATTGACTACGTTGGACGTTACTCCAAGGATGCGTACGAAAATAGTAACGCTGCCTGAAAACAATGGCAAGACTTATCAGTGAGCAAATCAAAATATAATAGAGTGACTCGGAAACTCTCCTGATTTAAATCCAATCGAGAATCTGCGGACAATCTGCAAAGAACGACTTCATGAAATGAGCATACGAATTAGTAACATGTGCACTGGGTCATGTTTCATTAGAAAGATACGAAAAAAAAAAGTAAATAATAACCGAATTTTATTAGTGAAGATGTTTTTACATGAATCACCTAGAGTATCCCTGCCGGACTTTCCGCTTCGATCTGAGTCTCTTTTGCTTGATATGCATGTAATTTTCTGCCATCATCTCTAAAGTGGATCCCCACAAAGCACGTAAACTCAATGGTATCCCTGTCATAGTCTGAAGATATATGTTCGTGAACTAACTCCTGTTGTTTCTAAATTCTACAATAAATGCCTTGTTGCATATTGCATTTGTGATTGTTGGTAATCCACTTCTGTAGTTCCAGTCTCTAAGAACTCAGTCGAACTGCCTGATCCCTCTAAATATCGGCCCATTAGCCTTATGTCTCTTTTTTGGCAATGTACTAGAGGCTATAATTAACTCTGAATTGAATCCTGTTGTTTCTAAATTCTACAATAAATGCCTTGATGCTTATTGCTTTCCTGCTTGTTGGCAATCCACTTCTGTAGTTCCAGTCTTTAAGAACTCAGTCGAACTGTCTGATCCTTCTAAATATCGGTCCATTAGCCTTATGTCTCTTTTTTGGCAAAATACTAGAGGCTATAATTAACTCTGAATTGAATCCTGTTGTTTCTAAATTCTACAATAAATGCCTTGATGCTTATTGCATTTGTGATTGTTGGTAATCCACTTCTGTAGTTCCAGTCTTTAAGAACTCAGTCGAACTATCGGATCCTTCTAAATATCGGCCTATTAGCCGTCTACACCTTTTTTTAGCAAAACTACAGGTTAGTTTGTTAGGTGTTAATTTTCATCCCAGTTGAAGCGATGTCTCAATAAATCACTGTGGAGAAGGCAGCGGAAAGCCACTCCACTATCATTCCCCCCAAAATTAATGGCAATTATCAAACGAAATAAGAAAGCTAACGGCGTGAAGAGGGTTATGTCTATGAAAATTAACGATTTGCCCGGTAAGAGGCAACATGTGCAACAGGTGTCACCTGACCGCCATCCAGAGACTGTCAGCATAAACGGCGTAAAGGGGATAAAATTCCTCGGAACTGATCTCTCGCCCGGAAAGGAGAAACACGAACAACAGGTGCCACTTGACTGTCATCCAGCGACTGTTAGCATAAACGGCGTAAAGGGGATAAAATTGCTCGGAACTGATCTCCCGCCCGGAAAGGAGAGACACGAACAACAGGTGTCACCGGGCCGTCATCCATCGACTGTCACCATAAACGGCGTAAAGGGGATAAAATTCCGAGCAATTGATCTCTCGCTCGGAAAGGAGAGACACGAGCGACAGGTGTCACCGGACCGTATTCCAAAGACGACTGTTCGCATCAAACAAAAAAAAACTCTGGATATGGAACATTAGAACGTTAAACAACTGTCAAATATCAGCATTTAGGTGAATGTCAAACAAGGTATACAAACCACGGAAATTTTGATGACCAAAGGATTATATATGCAGACAGAGAGAAAAATGAAAAAAGGAATTGGATTGATACTAGATCAATACATCAAGAAATTCGTTCTGGGATACTGCCAGCTATTATTATTAGAATTATTGTCGTTAAACTGAAAGGAAAGCCTTTCAACATATTTATTATAATAGTGTATGCACCGACAGCACAAAGTACGGAAGAAGAAATCAAATATTTCCACTCCATGCTAGACAGCTCGAAGGCTCAGTCTAAATCACAAGAAATCATAATAATCATGGGAAGCCTGAATTCTAAGTAGGCATTCCTCATTTATTTGTTGTGTACTATCCGAAGACAGAAACACAACTGAGAAATAAGATTTAGATGCTACAGAAGGCAAATACTACAGTTAGTATTTACTCGTCCACAGTCAGAGGTTGTGGCAAAGAACGGTTAAAACTGGAAAGCCTAATGGGGGACGCATAGGCCTACTGAGGGTAACATTGACATATCCTGGAATCTATTATACTCCTGAACCTATAGCTAACTGTATGCGTACAGAGAGGAAATTAATTCGGTAAAGATACAAAATTGGAAAAATGTTTAAGACAAGGATGTGTCTTCTTACCGGACTTATTCAAAATATACTATCAGGCGATTCTGCGAAAATTAGAATTTCTACCAGGGTTATTTAATGGCGTCCACAATCTTAAAGAAGTATAAAGAATTCAAGAGACAGTGTTGATAACAGGAACAGAAATGGAATTACAAGAATTCCTGCAGAATGTCGAGAAAGGAAGTGAGAAAATAGAACTAAACATCAATTGCCAAATGAAAAGAAGGCCATGCTTGTTAGCAAAAAGAACAGCCCAACATGAAAAATACACATTGGAGATGCCAGAATTAAACAAGTACAACAATTCAAATATCTGGGAAGTGTTTAAACAGAGCACGGAAGATGCTGTACTAACATTCGAAGTTACATTGTCATAGGAAAATTAACTTCCAAAAGCTAAGGAAAGTATTAAGAAACAGGAACAATTTTTTTTAGAAACAAAGAAAATAGTACTGAACCTCCTAGACAAGGTAGTAAAGGAAATTTATAAGAAAGGACTAAGCACCAATTGTCAGTTGACAGAATGCACTGTCGTCAGAAAAGGGAACAGCTCAACATATAAATTAAAAATTGGAGATGGCAAAATCAAGCGAGTACATCAATTTAAATATCAGGGAAGTGTTTTAATAGAGGACAGAAAGTGTGACATTAAAATTAAAAGATGTATTGGAATAATGAAAAATGCCTTCCAAAATCTAAGCAAAGTATTAGGTTGGTGCAGAAATAATGTCGTTTTTGGCGTTAAAAAAATACGTAAAAAACGACATTATTTCTGCACCAACCTAATATTAGAATTTCTACCAGGATTATTTATTGGCGTCCACAATTATAATAATTTAAAGTATGCAGATGACACGTTGTTTATAACAGACACGAAAAGGGAATTACAAGAACGCCTACACAATGTAGCGAAATTAAGCGAGAAAATAGGACAAAATTATCAATTACAAAAGGACAAGGATAACATGGTTGTTAGCAAAAGGGTCATCTCAACATGCAAATTACAAATTGGAGATGTCAAAATTAAACAAGCACAATAATTATTCAACCTATACTGTGAGGCGATTCTGAGACAATTAGAAATCCTGCAAGGACAAATTCTTAACAGCATAAGATACTGGTGCCCCCGTTATTCATCTCAAGGTCCGCGACAAAATCCAACGATGGATATGCAATGTGATAGGTCCTGATCTGGCATCTCGTCTAGAGTTACTTTCTCACAGACGTGCTGTGGCTTCCCTAGATAATAAGATACTGCTGTCATATAAGGTCTGGTGCCACCGTTATTCATCTCAAGGTCCTCGACAAAATCCATCGATGGATATGCAGTGTAACAGGTCCTGATCTGGCATCTCGTCTACAGTCACTTTCTCACTGTAGCCTCCCTCTGTCTTTTCTACACATATTTTCATGGTAGCTGCTCTGACCATCTACTTTCACTGGTACCCAACCTGCATGAATTTAAGCGTTATGCTAGGTTGGCATCTCGGTCTCACACTTTTACTGCTGAAACGGTTAAATGTGGCCGTCTTAGAAAAGAAGCAGCAGCTTCTTATCTCGCACTTCCCGACAGTGGATCTCCCTTCCTCTTACTTCTCTGATAGCTATAATCATCAAATATTCAAATGTAATGTCAATCGATATCATCTGATGGTTTGGTCTTGATCCCCGTCCTTCTCTATATCCTTTCCTCAAACACCCCTCTTTACCTTTGCTCTCACTCTCTGTAAACCCTTGCGTGCTAGTGGCACTCCCGCCTTGCTTGGAGTGATATGCTTTTAAAAAAATGAGTTTTGCTTGCAGACACAGAAAGAAAAGTAATGAAACTCATACAGAGATCAGTGAAAGAAAGGGAGAAGAAAGGACTAAATGTCCTTTGCAAGAAGGCAGAATACATGATTGTAAGCAAAAGTAAGAGTCCAACACGAATGACGACTCATCGTATTGCACACACAGTGTCGGGTCCTCTGTCCTACCTGCGTACGCCAACTGTGAGGAGAAATTTAATGCTTTGTGAAATGTTCTGCTGAACACTACAACCGTTAGCTCTTCAAAGGTCAATCGCTGTATATCCTCTTTATCCCCATAATTTCCATTTCCTCCAGCTTCCTCTTAGATTTCTCTCATAAACATCTTCGCACCAAACCGAAAATTGCTACGAAAGCAAAATATCATCCTGAAAACTCGAATCATGTTCATAAATAGCCTCATCCAATCGAGACTTCCGTATGGTTGTCATGCACGGTGCCAGACCCCTTCAGAAATATCTAAACTGTCAGCAGTATACAACTGTTTTCTAAGATCAATGTTGAAAAAAGTATTTGGCCGAGTTAAAACTGATGGTCTTGGCAAAGGTTATCCATCTTTGAACATTTGCAGACTGGCGCTATAGATCCACAAGCAAAGAACTCTACCAAATAACAGAAACCACGCCACTTGAGGGCTACCCAATTTTCGTAACGGAGAGAAATCTCCGTTCAAACTTAAAAGTTGAGTTGTGTTCTTAAATAGCTTCTTCAACTAGAATCTTCCAGATGGATCATATGCATGGTGCCAGACACCTTCAGATAAATCTAAACTGTCAGCTGTATACAACCGCTTTCCAAGATCAATGGTTACAATAGCTTTGAGCGAGTCTTGAGAGTATTGGCGGACTGGCGCTATACATTCACAAGCAAAGAACTACCAAATAACAGAAACCACGTCCCTTGAGGACAACCAAATTTTCGTTACGGAGAGAAATCTCGTTTCAAAAAGATAAAAAAAAAACATCAACAAAACTAAAGAAATAAATGTTCAAATAAATGAATGAACAAATTTAAAAAAAAAAATTGAAAGAAAATGGCGACTATGAATTTGAAGAAAATAGAGAAATAGCGCCAAGCCCGTTCAGAAATATCCAAACTGTCAGGTTTATACATGAACTTTCCAAGATCAATGGTTAACAATGGCTTTGAGCGAGTCTTGAGAGTCTTGGCGGACTGGTGCTATACATTCACAAACAAATAAGAGAAAACATACCACTTGAGGACTACCAAATTTTCGTAACGGAGAGAAATATCCTTTCAACCTGAAACCTCGAGCCGTGTTCGTAAACAGCCTCATCAACTAAAAACATCCATAAAGATCTCATGCATAGCGCCAGACCCCATCAGAAAAATCTAAACTGTCAGCTGCATACAACCGTTTTTTTTTTTTTTTAGATTAATGGTAAAAATTATTTGGCTGAATAAAGAAAGAGGGTTTTTACAGAGAGCACACTTTTTTAAACATTGGCGGACTGGCGCTATACATTCACAGGCAAAGAACTGTACCAAATAACAGAAACCATATCACTTGAGGACTATGAAATTTTCGTAACGAAGAAGAATCGCCTTTCAACCCGAAAACTTGAGTTGTGTTCTTAAATAGCCTCATCAACTAGAATCTTCCATATTGATCTCATGGATGGCGCCAGACGTCTTTAGAAATATCTAAATCGTTAGAAATATCTAAACTGTCAGCTTTTCTAAGATCAATCGTTAACAATGGCTTTGAACGAGTGAAGCCTGAGGGTTTTAGCAAAGGATATATTTCTTTGAACAATGTAAATGGTACTACAAAATCACAAAGAACAATACCAAATAAACTGAAACAAAATGACTTGAGGACTACCAACAGCAGTAACAACTAAAATGGATAGCACATGGAACTCAAAGAGAAAATAATGACATAAAAAAGATGTTAATTCATTTTCACTATTTCAAATTAAAGTTTAAGAAGGAATAGAGGAATGGCCGCTAAAAACATCCCCTCTCCATACATCGTACAGAGGTATACTTGGATTTCTTCCTTACTAATAATTCACTCAGAAATATATAAACTGTCAGAGATATACAACCGCTTTCTAAGATAAATGGTAAGGATCTTGGCAAAGACCATCCTTCTTGGAACATTTGCAGACTAGCGCTATACATTCACAAGAAAAGAACTGTACCAAATAACAGAAACTATGCTACTTGAGAACTACCCAATTTTCGTAACGAGAGAAATCTCTTTTCAACCCGAAAACTTGAGTTGTGTTCTTAAATAGCCTCATCAACTAGAATCTTCCATATTGATCTCATTGAGGGCATCCAGACCCCTTCAGATAAATCTAAACTGTCAGTTGTATACAACCGCTTTCCACGATCAGTGGTTAACAATGGCTTTGAGCGAGTCTTGAGAGTATTGGCGGACTGGCGCTATAGATTCAGAAGCAAAGAACTGTATCAAATAACAAAAACACGCCATATGTGGATTACCAAATTTTCATAACAGAGAAAAATCTTATTTAAATAAGACATGAAAAACATCAACGAAATGAAAGAACTGAATGTTCAAATAAATGAAAGAACGATTTTTTAAAAAGAATTGAAAGAAAATGGCGACTATGAATTTGAAGAAAATAAAGAAATAGCGCCAAACCTCTTCAGAAATATCCAAACTGTCAGGTTTATACAAGAGCTTTCCAAGATCAATGTTTAAAAATGGCTTTTAGCGAGTGAAGCCAGAGGGTCTTTGTAAAGATCATCCTCCTTTGAACATTGTGGAATGTCGCTACAGAATCACACACAAAGAACAGTACCAGATAACAGAAACCACATCATTTAATGACTACCAACAGCTGCAACAATTAAAAGTGATTGCACATGTAGCCCGAAGAGAAGAATCTGATATAATCAAGATGTTAGCATTCCACACAACCTTTTAAAGAAATGTTTAGGAAGAAAACTCCTGTCAATACTACAAAGAGCGATAAAAGCTACTAAGCTTTAGAAACCTATTTTCTTGAAACATTGTTTTAAGAAAAAAAAATTCATGAATTTGAATCGGAAGCAGTCAAATTTTCCCATCGTAGATTTGGTTTGGTTTGTTTTACGGCATATCAACACCTCAATGGGTTATTTAAGACCGACAAGATTTTTATTGCTGGTAATATTTTTATCTAACTATCTCAGTATATATTGGTTTTGTTTGTTTTACGGCATATCTATCTATCTATCTATCTATCTATCTATCTATCTATGTAGGTCTGTTCATATCTATCTATCTATCTATCTATATATATATATATATATATATATATATATATATTGGTTTGGTTTGGTTTGCGGCATATCAACCTCAATGTTTAATGCCGACAAGATTTTTATCGCTGGCAATATTTTATTTAAAATGTATTGTTGGTAATATTTTCCAAAAATATATTGTGGTTAATTTTTTTTTTTTTTTTTCAAAAATATATTGCTGGTAATATTTTTCTTTTTGAAAAATGTACTGCTAGTAATATTTTTTTCCCCAAAAAATATTGCTGGTATTAAAATCTATATTTATACTTTCATAGTGTTTTGACACCTTTGGAGGAAGTTAACTATTTATCCATAGCTGGGACCCTGACAGGTGCTATCATCCCAGGTCAGGGTGGACCTAGCAACACCAGCATTTAAGAGGTGGTTATACGCTTCACAAAACCTCCTGATCAGAGACCTTGCTGCTGGATTTAGTTTATCGTCTTACACGGGACGCGGATGTAGTTTATCGTCTTACCCAGGACACGGATGTAGTTTATCGTCTTACCCAGGACGAGGATGTAGTTTATCGTCTTACCCAGGACGCGGATGTAGTTTATTGTCATACCCAGGACGGCCCAAATTTGACCAATTGACTAAGTAATCTTTGTATTTTATTATTTTCTTTTGGGGGGTTAACTATTTACCCATAGCTGGGATTCTAACAGGTGCTACACTCCGGGTCAGGGTGGTCCTGGGAACACCAACAATTGAGAGGTGGTTCCACAATCCTAAAAAGTCCCTGATGAGAAGCCTTGCTGTTGGATGTAGTTTATCGTCTTACCCAGGACGGTTTGGACCTGGCAACACCAGCAATTAAGATGTCGTTTCACGCATCTCAAAACCTCTTGATCAGGTTTATCGTCTTACCCAGGACGCGGATGTAGTTTATCGTTATACACAGGACGGTCCATTGTAGAGAAACAGGTAATATTATCATTGCCATTCAGTAACACTGTATAATGAGTGGCTCTTGAGCCTTGTATTGGAGTAAATACAATATAAAAAAATAACGTATTTGTTTAATTACTACTGTAAATAAAGTCTGACAAAAGGACATGTTGAGACTCTCGCGGTTCTATTTAAAATAAAGGTACTTTATTTTATTTATTTTTTACCTTTTTTCAGCCCTTAAATTGATACGGATTTCATCTCTCGCTCTCTATTTTCCTTCGTTTTTTTTTTTTTGTCTTTTTTTTTCATTTAAAAGTTGTTTTTTTTTTCTTCTTCCGCAACCTTTCCCGGCATTCTCCTGCTTTATTCGGTTCCAATGTGTTCTGATTATATTTGAATGCTTGCAGAAATAAAACCTTTGGGAGCACAATTTCTCACCATCCCTAAATTTGGCCTCGAAACTTGAAAATTCTCTAGGAGACCCGAATTAGTTTTGGTGTCAATTAGTTTCAGGATAACAATGCCACAAAAAAAAAATAATAATAATAATAATAATAATAATAATAATAATAATAATAATAATAATGAAAAAGTTGAAGTGCAGATAAAACGAGAAATGAGGACTGCTAAAAACAGACAGAAATGTCCTTTGATCTTATCAAGCGATCTGCGAAAAGCCAATGATGAGGCAGTAAGAATTTTTAAACAAAGGGTAAAAGAGAGACGAAGAAAGAAAGAAAGAAAGAAAGAAAGAAAGAAAGAAAGAAAGAAAGAATTATTACAAAAACGAAAGCGATAGCAGAAAGAATGAAACCAAATTGACAGCGACTAAGAACGAGAGGGAGAATGAAAGAAAGAAAGTTAGATTATATAACCTTACAAACAGAAAGAAAGAAAAAACAAAAAAAGAAGAAAGAAAGAATGAAAGAAAACAGAAACAGAAGAAAGAAAGAACATCAGGAAAGAATTACGAAAAAAGACGGTTAAGAAAGACAGAAAAAAAGAAGAAGAACGAGAGTAAAGAAAGAAAAAAAGAAACAAACAAACAAACAAACAAAAACACAAACATAAATTTAAAGAGAGGGGAAAAGAGTGATGACAAATGAAAGAAAGAAAAAGAATTATGAGAAAAAACGAAATAAGATAGCAAAAAGAATGAAACCAAATTGACAGCGAGTGAAAAAGAGAGGCATAAAAAAGAAAGAACGACAGATTATAAGACCTTACAAATTCGAAGAAAGAAAGAAACAAACAAACAAGAAAGACATACAAAAAGAAAGAAGTTCAATAAAGAATTACGAGAAGAAACAAAGACGGTAATAAAGAAAGAAAAAAGAAGGAGGAAAAACGGATTACGAAGGAAAGGAAGAAAAGAGAGAAAGAAACTAAGAATTCTTAATAAAGGGCATAAGAGAAACAGGAAAAGAAAGAAAGAAAGAAAGAAAGAAAGAAGAATTATGAGAAAAACAATAGAAAACAACAGAAATAATAGATGAAATTGACAGAGAGATAGAGGAGAAGGAAAAAAAGGATGCCAAAAAGAAAGAAAGAAAATAAACAAAGACAGAAAAAAGTAATAAATTCAAGAAGAAATTACGAGAATAAAGAAATATGGTTAAGAAAGAAAGAAAAAAGATCGAAGTAGTGATTTACGAAAGAAATGAAAGAAACAAACAAAGACAGAAAAGAAAAAAGAAACAAAGACAGAAAAGAAAAAATAAACAAAGAAACAAAAAACAGAAAGCAAATCAAGAAGGAATTACGAGAGAAAAGAAAACCAGTTACGAAAGAAAAAAGAAGGAAAATGAACAATTAAGTAAACGAACAAGAAAGAAAGAAAGAAAGAAAGAAAGAAAGAAAGAGGAAAAGTGACAAATAAACAATGAATAAACAAAGACAGTCAAGAAAGAAAATTCAGAAATAGTTATTAGAAAAAATAAAGACAGTCAAGAAAGAAAGAAAAAAGAATGGAAATGAATTGCGAAGGAAACGAAAAAGAGAAACAAACAAACAAAGTGACAAATAAACAAAGAATAAACAAAGACAAAAACGAAAGAAGATCCAGAAAGAATTGCTAGAAAAAACAAAGACAGTTAAAAAAAAATGGAGGAAGGGAAAAACGATTTATAAACAGAAATAAAGAAAGAAAGAAAGGAGGCATTATGAAACAAACAAACAGAATTTTTGCGAGTTAAGAAGAAAGAAAGAAAGAAAGAAAGAAAGAAAGAAAGAAAGAAAGGAGGCATTATGAAACAAACAGAATTTTTGCGAGTTAAGAAGAAAGAAAGAAAGAAAGAAAGAAAGAAAGAAAGAAAGGAGGCATTATGAAACAAACAGAATTTTTGCGAGTTAAGAAGAAAGAAAGTAAGAAAGGAGAAATTATGAAACAAACAAACAGAAGTTTTGCGAGTTAAGAAGAAAGAAAGAAAGAAAGAAAGAAAGAAAGAAAGGAGGCATTATGAAACAAACAGAATTTTTGCGAGTTAAGAAGAAAGAAAGTAAGAAAGGAGAAATTATGAAACAAACAAACAGAAGTTTTGCGAGTTAAGAAGAAAGAAAGAAAGAAAGAAAGAAAGAAAGAAAGGAGGCATTATGAAACAAACAGAATTTTTGCGAGTTAAGAAGAAAGAAAGTAAGAAAGGAGAAATTATGAAACAAACAAACAGAAGTTTTGCGAGTTAAGAAGAAAGAAAGAAAGAAAGAAAGAAAGAAAGAAAGAAAGAAAGAAAGAAAGAAAGGAGGCATTATGAAACAAACAGAATTTTTGCGAGTTAAGAAGAAAGAAAGTAAGAAAGGAGAAATTATGAAACAAACAAACAGAAGTTTTGCGAGTTAAGAAGAAAGAAAGAAAGAAAGAAAGAAAGAAAGAAAGAAAGAAAGAAAGAAAGAAAGAAAGAAAGAAAGGAGGCATTATGAAACAAACAGAATTTTTGCGAGTTAAGAAGAAAGAAAGTAAGAAAGGAGAAATTATGAAACAAACAAACAGAAGTTTTGCGAGTTAAGAAGAAAGAAAGAAAAAAAGAAAGAAAGAAAGGAGGCATTATGAAACAAACAGAATTTTTGCGAGTTAAGAAGAAAGAAAGTAAGAAAGGAGAAATTATGAAACAAACAAACAGAAGTTTTGCGAGTTAAGAAGAAAGAAAGAAAGAAAGAAAGAAAGAAAGAAAGAAAGAAAGGAGGCATTATGAAACAAACAGAATTTTTGCGAGTTAAGAAGAAAGAAAGAAAGAAAGAAAGAAAGAAAGAAAGAAAGAAAGAAAGAAAGAAAGAAAAAAAGGAGGAATTATGAAAAAAACAAAAAGAATTTTTGCGAGTTAAGAAGAAAGAAAGAAAGAAAGAAAGGAGGCATTATGAAACAAACAAACAGAATTTTTTCGAGTTAAGAAGAAAGAAACAAAATGACAAATAAACAAAGAATAAACCAAAACAAAAACGAAAGAAGATCCAGAAAGAATTCCTAGAAAAAGTAAAGACAGTTAAAAAAAAAAAATGGAAAAAGGAGGGAAAAATGATTTATGAACAGAAATAAAGAAAGAAAGAAAAAAAGAAAGAATGTAAGCAAGAAAGACAAAGAAACAAAAGAAATAAACGAAAAAAAAAAAGACGGAATAAGAAAGGAAAGATATTATCAAAATATCTGGAAACATAAAAAGAACGCAAGCATATATATGTATATGCGTGTGTCTTTTGGTGATGGTGGTGGGGGTGGTATATATGCATATGTTTGCATGCTTATGGCTGTGTGTGTGTTCATTACTTCCAAATAAATATATGGAACATTTTTCAAATCAATTTTAAATTAAGAAAAAAACATATGCAGAAAGAATATATATCACATTAAATGAAGAAATAAATAGCGGAAATATTGTGATTTATGAAAGAAAGAAAAAGAAAGAAGGAAAGAATATATATATATATATATATATATGAAAAACAAAGAATTATTACGATTTAACAACCAAACGAAAAACAACAGGAAAAAAAAAAAGAAAGAATGTCAAGAAAGAAATACGAGAGTAAAGGAAGACAGCTAAGAAAGAAAAAAAAAAGAAAATGAATTATAAATGGAAAGAAAGAAAGAAACAAAGAAAGAAAGAAAGAATTATG
Source organism: Acanthosepion lycidas (assembly GCA_963932145.1). Classification (NCBI taxonomy): domain Eukaryota; kingdom Metazoa; phylum Mollusca; class Cephalopoda; order Sepiida; family Sepiidae; genus Acanthosepion; species Acanthosepion lycidas. The sequence continues at coordinate 23,529,666 of OZ010609.1, read as the reverse complement.
AAACAAACAACAGAATTTTTGCGAGTTAAGAAGAAAGAAAGAAAGAAAGAAAGAAAGAAAGAGAAAATAAAGAAAGAAAGAAAGAAAGAAAGAAAGAAAGAAGGAATTATGAAACAAACAGAAATTTTGCGAGTTAAGAAAAGAAAGAAAGAAAGAAAGAAAGAAAGAAAGAAAGAAAGAAAGAAAGAAAGAAAGAAAGAAGGAATTATGAAACAAACAAACAGAATTTTTGCGAGTTAGGAACAAAAAAAGAAAGAAAGAAAGAAAGAAGGAAAGAAAGAAGGAAAGAAAGAAAGAAAAAAAGAAAGAAAGAAAGAAGGAAAGAAAGAAGGAAGGAAAGAAAGAGAAAATCAATAAAGAAAGAAAGAAAGAAAGAAAGAAAGAAAGAAAGAAAGAAAGAAAGAAGAAATTATGAAACAAACAGAAATTTTGCGAGTTAAGAAAAGAAAGAAAGAAAGAAAGAAAGAAAGAAAAGAGCTACGAAAATCATTTGGGACGAGTAGAAAATTAATGCCGATAATTCGTTAAGGGTCGTTATTCGTAAATTAATATACATGGAAAATCAATAAATGACATAGCAAAGGAAGAAGTATAAACGAACAGCAGGTCTGAGAGAAAGAAGAGTTACAAATTTAATATATGTACGGATGCTCATACATTGACATAATCAAGTTGTACCGAAATAATTACTACTTCTGTGCTCTTTAGCGTCGGGAGGTGATAAAATTTCTAATAAATTCGAGCGTTACTGGGCATACAAGGACTGGAGGCCCGGCTGGAAGATGGTTAGAGAGTTGGTGACAAATAGGCCGACATTAGTTTTTGTTGCTGATTGAAATGTCTTTTTTTCAATTTAGTCGGTGTTATTTTAATATTTTTTTTTTTTTTTTTATTTGGGGGTGGAGAAGATTTTTTTTTTTTTTAATAAAATGATGCGAAAAACAAGTGTAAGAAAGAAAAATCTTAATCAAAATGGAAATTAATATATATATTTTTAAAAAGAAACAAACAAACAAGCAGGACGAAAAAAAGAAGTAAAGAAAGAAAATTAAAGGTGAAAAGATGACTGAGAAGAAATCTCGGAAAAAAGAAAGAGGCTAACGAAAAGGTATGAATGAAAGAGAGAAGGAAAGAAAGAAAGAAAGAGGGTACGGAATAAAGAAAGAAAGAAAGAAAGAATATAAAAGAATTTTTCAAAGTAAAAAGAAAGAAAGAAATGAAAGGTGAAACGAATGATCAGAAAGAGGAAAGCTAAAAAGAAAGAAGGCTACGAAACAAAGAAAGAGAAAGAAAGAAAGAAAGAAAGAAGGAACGGAATAAAGAAAGAAAGAAAGAAAGAATATAAAAGAATTTTTCAAAGTAAAAAGAAAGAAAGAAATGAAAGGTGAAACGAATGATCAGAAAGAGGAAAGCTAAAAAGAAAGAAGGCTACGAAACAAAGAAAGAGAAAGAAAGAAAGAAAGAAAGAAGGAACGGAATAAAGAAAGAAAGAAAGAAAGAATATAAAAGAATTTTTCAACGTAAAAAGAAAGAAAGAAATGAAAGGTGAAACGAATGATCAGAAAGAGGATAGCTAAAAAGAAAGAAGGCTACGAAACAAAGAAAGAGAAAGAAAGAAAGAAAGAAAGAAAGAAAGAAAGGAGGAACGGAATAAAGAAAGAAAGAAAGAAAGAATATAAAAGAATTTTTCAAAGTAAAAAGAAAGAAAGAAATGAAAGGTGAAACGAATGATCAGAAAGAGGAAAGCTAAAAAGAAAGAAGGTTACGAAACAAAGAAAGAGAAAGAAAGAAAGAAAGAAAGAAAGAAGGAACGGAATAAAGAAAGAAAGAAAGAAAGAAAGAATATAAAAGAATTTTTTGAAAGTAAAAAGAAAGAAAGAAATGAAAGGTGAAACGAATGATCAGAAAGAGGAAAGCTAAAAACAAAAAGAAGGCTACGAAACAAAGAAAGAGAAAGAAAGAAAGAAAGAAAGAAGGAACGGAATAAAGAAAGAAAGAAAGAAAGAAAGAAAGAATATAAAAGAATTTTTCAAAGTAAAAAGAAAGAAAGAAATGAAAGGTGAAACGAATGATCAGAAAGACGAAAGCTAAAAAGAAAGAAGGCTACGAAACAGAGAAAAAGAAAGAAAGAAAGAAAGAAAGAAAGAAGGAACGGAATAAAGAAAGAAAGAAAGAATATAAAAGAATTTTTCAAAGTAAAAAGAAAGAAAGAAATGAAAGGTGAAACGAATGATCAGAAAGAGGAAAGCTAAAAAGAAAGAAGGCTACGAAACAAAGAAAGAGAAAGAAAGAAAGAAAGAAAGAAAGAAGGAACGGAATAAAGAAAGAAAGTAAGTAAGAAAGAAAGAATATAAAAGAATTTTTCAAAGTAAAAAGAAAGAAAGAAATGAAAGGTGAAACGAATGATCAGAAAGAGGAAAGCTAAAAAGAAAGAAGGTTACGAAACAAAGAAAATGAAAGAAAGAACGAAAGAAAGAAAGAAAAAAAGATAGAGAGATATTAAGTAAGTAAGAAAGAATATAGAAGAACTTTTCAAAATAAAAAGAAAGAAAAAATGAACCGTGAGACGAAAGATAAAAAAAAAATAAAAAGTAAAAAGAAAGACGGCTACAGAACAAAGAAATGAATGAAACAAAGAAAGAAAGATGTAGTTGACTAAGTGCAAGACAGAGAGAGGAAAATAATATGGAAAATCTTTTCAAAGTCAAAGAAAGAAATGAATAGTGAACAGGACTCTCAGAAAAAGGAAAGATTTAAAAAAAAAGATGAAAGTCTATATAAGAAAAAAAGAGACAAACAAAAACGAGAAGCTTAAAAAAATGATCGGGCAAAAAATGCTAAGAAAAGGAAAGCTAAGGAAAGAGAAAGAAGGAAAAAAGAAAAAGAAGGAAAAGAAAGAAAAATGAAAGAAAGAAAAATGAAAGAAAGAAAGAAAGAAAGAAAGAAAGAAAAAAGAAAGTAACAAAATTGAAAGAAAGAACGAAACAAAGAAAAAAGAAAGGAAGAACTATCGTTAGAGAGAAAAATGAAAAACGAAAGAAAGAAAGAAAGACAGACAGACAGAACGAAAGAAAGAAAAACGAAAGAAAGAAAAAAAGAACGAAAGAAAGAAAAAAGAAAGTAACAAAATTGAAAGAAGAGACGTAAAAAGGAAAAAGAAAGAAAGAAAGAAAGAAAGAAAGAAAGAAAAAGGAAAGAAAGACAGAACGAAAGAAAGAAAAAGGAAAGAAAGAAAAAAGAACGAAAGAAAGAAAAAAGAAATAAGATTAAAAAAGAAAAAAGAAACAAAGAAAGATAAAGCGAAAGGAAGAAAGAAGACTCTTAAATGGAATAAAAATCAAGTCAAACGAAAAACGATAATGAATTCTAAAAAGGAGAAGATAATTAAGAATATATAGATAAAGACAGTAAGGGAAAGCAGCGATAAACGAAAATTAGTTGAAAAGGTTAAAGAGAGAATTGGAAAAGAAAGAAACGAAAAGAAAAGAAACGAAAAGAAAAGAAAAGAAAAAGAAGTGAAAGAAAAAAGAAAATAAACTATTTAAAAATACAAATACAAAAATTTACAAAGATACAAGAGATTATAGATTGATATGGACAGATGGAAATGTTAGGTTAGTATTTTTTAACGACAAAAAACGACATTATTACGTCATTATTTTTGCACCAACCTAAAAGATTACTTGACCAGTTTTTTTTACGGTTTATCAACCGTCAGTGGTTTATTTAAACATATTCTGAATTATAAAAATGTGTATATTTTTTGTGAGTGAATAACAACGATTCTTACACATGCAAATCCTGTGATTTGATGTATTCACAAATTTCTCGTGGTTCTATGTGTGTAAGTGAATGCAAGGAACTCAACTTGAATCCAAACTCAGCTCAACGATTTCACATTCCGATTCGCTATATATATATATATATATATATATATATATATATATTATATATATATATATATATATATATATATATATATATATATATATATATATATATATATATATATATATATATTAAAAAGAAGAGAAGAGAGGTGCCGTAAACGTTTTTGGTTGTAATGTGGATTTATTTAGAAAAAATATTATGTTTTGTTTTACATAATTTTACTACACGTGTTTCTGGTCTTGTGACCGTCTTCAGATAAAAGCGAAGATTTCCACATATTATTAAAAATAATTAATTTTTTCTTTTGTTTATCAATGTTAAATATTCTCGAAATGAGACATTTTCTGTGTTAGTAATCCGAATTTCTTTCTTGAATTCAATAAACATTTGTCTTGTTATCTCTTCCAAACCCTGTTCAGCAATTCAAGCTCACTGAGATATGAGTTGTTGACCTCTGCGCTTTCAATCTGTTCTGTGTGTATTGAAAAATTGACTGGACAGCAAAAGAGCCTGGGAGGGAATTTTACAATCAAGCAGTGGGAGTAAAGAAATTGTTAGCATAGAACTTCCGGTTACATCTACCGATTTCTACTGTAGAAGTTAAAACCTAGCTGCCAATCTAGTACTGCGCTTAAATTCATAAAATCTGGGTATCAAAGAGGAAAGCTCACTAGAATAATTGCCATGAAATTATTTATAACAATAGCACTGAGAATATAAATGAAGACTGTTAGAAAGTGACTGAAGCTGAAATGCCAGATCAGCGCCAATAACATTGCAGATTTTTGTTTCTTTTTTTTTACAAAAAATCTCTAAATACATGGCAGAAGGACCAGACCAGATGTGACAGCAATATTCAATAAATCGACAAATGATAGTTATAAACTTATAAGACAGAAATTCACGACACATTGAATCAACATTCCAGACATATGGACCTAACAATTGATTTATTATAATATGCCCACATAATGTCAGCAGAAAACGTTAGCCCAACAAGGAATAACTCTCGTGGAGGTTAGCATCAGCCATGTTGATGGGAGACAAAATTTTCAATCAAGCGGTTAAAACATTGCTCTTTTTTGCAGGCGTCAACAAGTCATTTCTTGCCGCAGTTAGCAACAGATTGTAGCTAATTTTAAGATCAGCTGCCAATGTGACCTCATCAATCCAATTCACACACACAGACACACACACAGACACACACATACACACACATCTATATATATATATATATATATATATATATATATATAATTACCGGAAATATTTCGCTGTGAGAGATGTTCTGTGTTTAAAACATCTCGCTCTCACTATCAACCTGACCTCATTCAACAGTGGTAATGGGGGTGATGAATTTCTTTTAAAACATCAGAAATGCGCTCACTTGAATTCTAGCCGCGATCAACACGCGAAGACTCAGAATATACGCTCCTACCATTATTCAAAACAATACAAAAAAACACATCTTATGGAGTCAAAAAGAAGAGAAAATAGCCAAACCTAACCCCAACACCTTGAAAATGTCTAAAGAAGTGTCGAAAGCATATTTATTACAACGTTTCGGCCTTTCAGTATCTGTCTATATTTCTGAGATGAGGTATTATGTACATTATTTACATTATTCGGATTATTGTCCTCATCTTTGTCGCCATATTTATCACAACGTTTCGGCCCTTCAGCATCTGTCTATATTTCTGAGATGAGGTATTATGTACACTGTTTACATTATTCGGACTATTGTCCTCATCTTTGTCGCCATATTTATCACAACGTTTCGGCCCTTCAGCATCTGTCTATATTTCTGAGATGAGGTATTATGTACACTATTTACATTATTCGGACTATTGTCCTCATCTTTGTTGCCATATTTATTACAACGTTTCGGCCTTTCAGTATATGTCTATATTTCTCAGATGGGGTATTATGTACACTATTTACATTATTCAGACTATTGTCCTCATCTTTGTCTCCACATTTATCACAACGTTTCGGCCGTTGTACGCTTCGGCCTTCTTCAGGTAGTCTTCAGAATGTCGAACTGAACCCTTTATTTTGCTCACTGGTGTAGACTGTTCTAGTTCCACGTGCCATGTCTAATGGATGTCAGTTATCAGTTATCTCCTGTTAATTCACCACACGAAGTTCTCCGCTGCCTTAACCAGGTATTGAACTGAAATTTTTTATTTTTTATTTTTTTTTGGGGGGGGGGCTTTTCACTGTATCTAACCAACGCCTTTATATACTGTGCCATGTGTCCTTAAGGATAACTGACAATTGATTTCCATTAGACGTGGAACTATAACAGTCTACCCAAGCAAGCGAAATAAGGGGTTCAGTTCGATATTCCAATCACCTAAAGAAGGCCGGAGTTTACAATGGCTGAAACGTTGTTATAAATATGGCAACAAAGATGAGGACAATAGTCCGAATAATGTAAATAGTATATATATATATATATATATATATATATATATATATATATATATATATATATATATGTGTGTGTGTGTAAAAGGCAGGATGTGTGTGTGTGTGTGTGTGTGTGTGTGTGTGTGTGTGTGTGTGTGTGTGTGTGTGTGTAATGAAAGCACGGCCGCAAGTTTTGACGGATTTGCACCAAAATTTACATGCACAAGCTCTAAGTTAGCGGGAAGGCCAAGACCGACGTTGCATTTCCCAACTCCCATCGATAGTGGAAATAATCGATTTTTATTTATGCTTCTATGGCAGTTTTCATATAGTTTGCGGCCATTTTTTACTGGCCAGAGTGAGAGCCAATAGCTGGCTGCCACGAATAGGCAGGAAGATTCTATTGGCCAGCGTGAGAGCCAACAGATGACTGGCACGAATGTTAACTAGCATGTTAGCATGCAAAAAAATATCGATAGCTGCATTCGTCACAAGTGGTAAAAATTTAAATCTGCATGGCACTTTACGTCAATTGGCTCATTCGTTTCCTTAAACTCAACGTTGATTCTGATTCCGCAGAACTCGGTTGAGTGTGAAAAAGTATTTGTTGTTAACATTCTTTTTTCATTCGGTTTTTCCAGTTACGAGTCCTTTTTTAAAGCTGATCGTTTTGTGTTCATTTTGTTTAGTTCTATTTTCGTAACAGATTTAATGTTTAGTATAGAGCTTAGAAAAAATTTGCAGTGTGAGATAGGCATGAAGTAAGGGATATAGCAGCATCAGCACGGCAAGGGCACTCCTTTAAAGGCAAGGAAGGGCGAACATATTTTAAGTCAAGTGATAGTGATTGCTGTATGAGTCGTACGATTTTTGAATGAAGCACGGGCAACGCCGGGCCATGCTGCTAGTATATATATATATATATATATATATATATATATATATATATATATATATATATATATATATGAAGAACAACATTTTACAATGACTCACAAATGTATGTGCATATATCTCTTCGTGGGAATCAATAATTCTTAGGAAATCACATACATGTTAAAATCTAAAGGAGAAAAATTAATGATTGAAAATGAGATTTATGAATTATGAAGATGTTATTTCGAGAAACTGTGTGTCGATCAGATGGAAATAATCTGTGTCTTCTTTCGAGCCAAGTCGGCATCCTCAAGCAATCTTTGGTCATAATTTATAACAAGGTAATTCGTGAATTGCGACCACCGGTTCTATCAGAAAACTACACAGAAAGAAAGAAAGAATGAAAGAAAGAAAGAAAGAAAGAAAGAAAGAAAAGAAAAGAAAGAAAAGTCTAAAAGAAAGAAAGGAAAGGAAAAAGAAAGAAAGAAAGATAGGAAAGAAAACAAAAGAAAACAAAAGAAAACAAAAAAGAAAGAAAAGTCTAAAAGAAAGAAAGGAAAGTAAAAAGAAAGAAAGAAAGAAAGAAAAGAAAAGAAAAGTCTAAAAGACAGAAAGGAAAGGAAAAAAAGAAAGAAAGAATAAAAGAAAGAAATGTCTAAAAGAAAGAAAGAAAGAGTAAAAGAAAGAAAGAAAAGAAAAAAGAAAAGAAAGAAAAGTCTAAAAGAAAGAAAGGA
>OZ010609.1:23479253-23516753 GCA_963932145.1 Acanthosepion lycidas | reverse complement strand
AAGCGTCGCCCATTTGACGACAACGTGACCATGCTTAAACGGAAAGCTGATCATTTAAAATTTTCAGTTATCTGTTTTGGATAAGTCTTGTTTTTATGTCCATCGTCTTTGTCATGTTGTACTGATTATGTTAATTGTATTTTAATGAATATTGTCCTGAAGAAGCTTTATTAAACCGAAACGTCAGACGTTGACATTTCATTCATATTAAAACAACATAATTGCATTTAAGGATTTTTGCTTGTTTTTTCCAAATATTTTTCTCCATATATATATATATATATATAGATAGATAGATATATTATGAAATAGGTTAAGTCTAATAATTATTTAATATATTTTCTGTTTATATGTTGTTTTAATACATTCAATTTATTTAAGTAAATGCTTTGTTGTTGTTTTATTTTTCATAAAAAATATTAATTACTTTTACCCAGCCGAATGTTCGAGAAATTTCGTTGAAATCATGTGCTCTCCGACAGGAATTGAACTTGTAACCCCAATGCAAGCCATCATTTGGGCTACGCCATTGATCTACACTTCTTACCTACGACTAGGACGCGTACCAGTCGATTACTGCTACCATATTCTACTTGGTTATAGTAGCCCTTAGCTACTTCGTTCAAATATATCCGTTTCCGAGACATATCACACACACACACACGCACACACACACACACACACACACACACACACACACATATATATATATATATATATATATATATATATGTATGTATGTATATAATTATTTATTTAAAAATATGATTCCAACACGCTACATAAGTTCTCATGTTTCAAAACAAGAGCCGAAAACTTCAATATAATTATTTGAATAAACTGAATTAAACAACTAAGCTCTGTTTCATCTTCGAGCGAAATTTTTTTGGGAATAACTTATTTCTGAAATTTACGCGTTTTATAAGCATATTCATTATTGAAATCAAAATTTCTATGGTAACGGCTAGAGCAATTGCTTAAAGAAAAAGGGGCGTAAGGTGTTAATAATTTGTATCAATATCTCAGTTGCATTCACAGATGTCAAGTCAGGGTGCGGTTGGGGTGTCTAAATTTAAAGCGGAAGAGGACATCGTCTAGTCTGGTTAAGTGTCTAACGTGTTGGAATCATATTTTTAAATAAATAATTATATTTATGCTCTACTTTTGTATCGAGCACTATTTTTTAAAAATAATAACAAAAATACTAAAGAACTTTGGATTATTTACCTAACGAGTTCTTTCCTATTTTCTATATATTTTTCATATATATATATATATATATATATATATATATATATATATATATATATATATATTGATATAATGGAATATGCATACACCTATGTTCCCCCTCACTAGAATATGATTGGCTGGTGTCCGTCATAAATACCGACGGACGTGTAGGAGAGTCAAGAGCCTTAGTCTGAGAGCTAAGTCTATAACGACGCCCATTGGACTACGCCATTGATCTACACTTCTTACCTACGACTACGACGCGTACCAATCGATTACTGCTACCATATTCTACTTGGTTATAGTAGCCAAAATCCCTTACCTACTTCGTTCAAATATATCCCTTTCTCGGACATATCAATCCTTCTTTTTCGTAATACTCTGCCGAGATTTTGGAATGCGTCTTTGGACATCCCAATACATTTTCGGATCTAAGCGTCCCACTTACCGTCTTCTGTCAGGACACTTCCCAGATATTTAAATTTCTACACCTGCTTGATTTTACTTTCCCCAAACTGCAAATTGCATTTCGGGCTCATCCTTTTACTGATGACCATGCCTTCTATCTTCTTGTAGTTTTTTTTTTTTTGTTTTCATTTTAAAACATTGTTTCTCTCATTGTAATAAATTTTGTTTAATGTTGTTCGGTTGCTTTTCATACATCTGTATCCCCTGAATATAATATTTATAGAAATAAGAAAGGTTTTCCAAGACCTCCTTTCTCATTACGTGCCCCAGAAATTTCAGCTCTTCCTTCTTGATGTTATGCATAAGTTTTCTCTTTGTTTTCCTCCTCTCCAAGGCCACATCATTGCTCACACGCGCGGTCCATGATATCTTTATCATCTTTCTGTAGAACCACAACTCTTTAGCCAGGAGTCTCACCTTTATCCGTGAAGGTACCATCCAACATTCGCTGCTGTAAAAGCGGACAGATATCCCTTAGCGGCTGAGTCCTCGTTTATTTGTTATTAACGAAATCCTCCTGTTTCCTTATACTCTGCCTAGCTTTTGGAATACGTCTTTAGCCATCCCTATACGTCTTCGGATCTCATAGTCTGAATTTCCGTCCTCAGAACACTTCCCAGATATTTAAATTTCCGCACCTGCTTGATTATACTCTCCCCGAACTGTAAATTGCATTTCGGGCTCATCTTTTTACAAATGACCGTGCATTCTGTTTTCTTGTAGTTTAGTCTCTTCTCGCTTTCCTTCACTAGGTTCTGTGGGAGGTTTTGCAGTTCCCTTTCTGTGTCCGCTATCATCACTGTGTCATCTGCATATCTTACGTTGGTAAGATTATTGCCGCCAATGCTGAATCCTGGTAGGATTTCCAGTTCATTCATAATAGCCTCCGACGATATTTCTTATTACTTTAACAGTAAGATTCAGCAGATACTCGTGAAATCATTCCTCAGACCAAGATTTAGAGTGAAGCCATAGAACCCGTTCTCCATTACCTATCTTTCTTTAATGGTATATGTCATATGCCTGTGCGTCGCGAAAAATGGGCCCCCATCATGCATGGAACACATACGCCTTTGTATTAACAGATGTACATCGCATAGAAAGTCTAGACAGCTCCTGAAAGACGTGCTGGGAGAAGATATGGACCTACCAGTAAGTCACATACAATTACAACCAACGCTTTAATTTTAAACTGATACTATATTGTACCATGGGGATTCCGATCACCCCACAAATGGTGATTGTGTTAATTTATTTTGTTTCTTCCAAATGATACCTCATCCGTAAAAAGGATCAGGCTACTTTGATTTCAACCTTTCATAACGAAAAGTTGAAACCGAGGTGTCGTGATTGGCTGATCTGCTATTTTTTTAAAATTTTATATATATATATATATATATATATGTGTGTGTGTGTGTGTGTGTGTGTGTGTGTGTGTGTGTGTGTGTGTCTTCAGGCGATTTGATCTAAATTAGATCTCAAATTTAAAAGCTTTATATGTTATATTTCGTTTTCTTTATACATGTAGAGTACGTTTTAATGCTGCTGTTTCCTGGTCTAATTCAATACTGACCAATGGCTTTTTTTATAATCACACACACACACACACACACACACACACACACACACACATATATATATATATATATATATATATATATATATCGTCAGGCGATATGGGCTAAAATAGAACTTAAATTTAAAAGCTCTGCATGTGAATTTGTTCGTTTCTTTACTTTTCTCTTCTTTCCTATATATATATATATATATATATATGTGTGTGTGTGTGTGTGTTATACAGCAAAAAATCCACTACTGTCCTAAGAATGCGCCGGTTTGTAATATTTTGGGCCTGTAAAATATATACGCTCTGTTATAATAAATATATTGAGCTCCCTTTGTGGATCAGTTTTACTATTTGATATTACTAGGATCCACCTGCATCATATATCAACGAATCTATTACCTGTATTATATATATATATATATATATATATATATATATATATATATATATATATATATATATATATATGTGTGTGTGTGCGTGTGTGTGTGTGTGTGTGTGTAAGCAAATATATGGATATAGATCCGACAGTATGAAGAAAAATATACGGAAAAAACAAACAAAAATCCTTTTATGCAATTATGCTGTTTTAATGTTAATATAATGTCAACGTCGGACGTTTCGGTCTAATAAACCATCTTCAGGACATATTCATGAAATATAATTAACATTATCAATTCAACATGACAAAGACGATGGACATAAGAACAAGACTTATCCAAACAGATAACTGAAAGTTTTATAAGATCAGTGTTCCGTTTAAACATGGTCACGTTGTCGTCACGTGGGCCATGAAAACGTATTCCTAAAATGTGAGTATTTTGAATGAAAAATGAAAAATGAAAAGAATTCTAGTTTAATCTAAAATTTATATGTACGCTTGTCGAGCATTAATTTCCCCTTTTCTAGCGAGATTAATGCCTCATATATATATATATATATATATATATATATATATATATATATATTATATATATATATTATTCTTCGCCGTTCTCACGACTTATATTTGCATCCAAAACGAAATCTGAATGTACTGAGTATAGAATGACCTTTACGTAAATTGAATTTCGAAAATGTATCTCTTTACCAAAATGCTGGTGATGTTAAGTATTACATATATTAATCTTATAGTTTTCAAAATTATATCCTTCCAAAAAACGTTTAAAAAAATTATATTTCTCAAAACATTATATTTGGCAATTAAAATAGCCTGAATTATTAACCTATGAGCATAAAATATTTGTATTTATTTTAAAATATTATTTTTATATTAATTTAGAGTGGTGGATCATGGGTGTGTGTGTGTGTGTGCCTTCTTGCGTCTTGTGTGTACAAAGTCCACCAAAATAAGCATAAACACTTCAGAAAAGGAAAAATTGTTCGATCGTAGTTTTATCAAATTGAGATAACACTGTTTACTTACAGATGACATTACCCTCATAGCTATAGCATCAACAAATCCTAAAGGATGTTGTATACCGCAGAAGACCGACTATATTGGCGACCCTAAGACAAGAAATAGAAAATGCATGCGCAGTAAGCCCACAGTTCACTTTGATCAACATTGCCCCATCAGGAGATCGCCATATTAATAAATGTCTGGAAGTTAAAGGCCACCATTTTGAGCATCTCTTGTGATTGTAGAGTCCAAAGGTAACTTGTATTAATCTCGTGATATCAGAATAAATTTATATCTATGTTTTTCTAAGTATGTATACGTTTTAGGGGGAGGATAATGTTTGTGTTTATGGGTTTGGGAGTTATGATTTTTTTTTCGTTTATTTGATTTTTTTTCAAACCTTTAACATTTAGAATTCCGCTAAGATCGAAACCCAAAACTTTAACATTACAGCAGGCAAGTGGCAGCTGTCGACATTTCACCCTAGTTATTTTTGTTCGAAAGAGGAAAAACAACATATCCTTCGGGTAAAATGAGAAAAAAAATGTGTGGGTTAAGGTCTTCAGGCCTGAAAATGGCATTTTTTATTTAATGGCCTTTTTACTTCAGATGAAGTTAACCATCCGGTGGCTGAATGAGAGATTTAACATAAACAACACTTTAGAAAGTAGAAAAAAAGAAACTTTGGTAATTCTTGAATGTTGAAATAAGCATTTCATTCATATTTTCCTGTGGTTTTGATTATCTTGTAAAGTCGACCATAACGACAGGAGGTTTTTTATGCTAAGCTTTAATTGTCTTTTAAATTGTAGATTATACGCTATTGAGTAATATACCAAAAACAATTAAAGTAATTTAAAACCTACGTATGAGTAAAAAAACCTACGTATTCTAATTCTAGATATATTGGCTATTGATTAAGGCAGTAAAAACGCTTGAAGAGACTTGAAATTTAAGCCTGAATTGTATTTTGAAATCTAGATTATAGGCTATTGACTATTGAGCAATATACCAAAAACGATTGTAGTTACTTAAAACGCAAGCTTGAATTGTCTTTTTAATTCTACATTAGAGGCTATCGAGTAATATACCAAAAACGACTGTAGTTACTTAAAAACTAAGCCTGAATTGTCTTTTAAATTCAACATTATAGGCTATCGAGTAATATACCAAAAACGACTGTAGTTACTTAAAAACTAAGCCTGAATTGTCTTTTAAATTCCATTACTCAGTCGTAATTGTTCTAGCGAGACAAGCTTGCGAACAATTACACTTATGGATATGTCCTTTTTATTCGAAGTGTTGCTAAGGTGTGGCTAAAGGCGGAATGTACGGGACACCCAGTGAGGATCGAACTCACTACTCAGTCGTAATTTTTCTAGCGAGACAAGCTTGTTAACCATTACACCGTCTCGAGCTACCGTTATTCTGATGGTACAATAAGCCGAAGGATGTACATACTACGCATGCCCACCAAAATATTACCATGCCTCATTGGTTTGGAATCATTGTTATTATACATTGTGGACTCTTTTATTACCACCTGTAATACTTAGATAGATAGATAGATAGATAGATAGATAGATAGATAGATAGATAGATAGATATGAAAAGGACTGAGATAGATAGATAGATAGATAGATAGATAGATAGATAGATAGATAGATAGATAGATAATGAATAGACTGGATCAGATATATAGAGAGGTAGATAGATAATGAGGAAACTGAGATAGATAGATAGACCTGGACACACTGAGATAGATAGATAGACCTGGACACACTGAGATAGATAGATAGATAGATAGATAGATAGGTAAACTCTGGTTTCAGTACGTTACACAGTATTATTACTGCACCCAAATAGAGCGCTCATCACACACACACACACACACACACACACATATATATATATATATATATATATATAGTACACAATAAAATCCCAAATTACCTTATATGGTGAACAGGCTTATTTCAACCGACAAGAAATTATACAAACAAGCGAGCAAAGATGAAGATAACATTGCCACTGCCTAAGACAACGCCACACGGGAGACAGTTTAAAATGTGAGGTATCTGGATTTCTGCCACACCCCATTTATATATATATATATATATATATATATATATATGTGTGTGTGTGTGTGTGTGTGTGTTTAAGGCAATTCACCCGAAGCAAGCCGGCAGTGACACTAGCATGCAAGGGCTTAAAGAGGATTGAAAACAAGAGTGAAGAGGCGTGTTTGAGGAAAGGATACAGAGAAGGAGGGGGAACAAGATCAAGGTGTCAGATGTCGATTGACATTACACTTGAATATTTGAAGATTACAGTCATCGGGGCAGGAATTAAGGGGAAAGGGGTTCCACAGACGGGAAGTGCAGGAGAAGAAGCTGTTTGAGTAGAAGAGACGGTTACATTTAACCGTTTTAACAATGAAAGGGTGAGACCGAGATTCCAGCCTGGTAGCTCGTTTAAATTCATGAAGTCTGGGAACCTGCGATAGTAGCTCTTTGGAACAGCTGCCGTGCTAATATTTGTAGAAGAGACAAGTGGAGGTCACAGCGCGTCTGTGGAATAGCGATTGTAGACTAGATGCCAGATCAGGACTTACCATCTTGCATATTCGTCTCTGGATTTTGTCAAGGACCTCGACACGTACAGCGGGAGCACCAAACAATATATGACTGCAATATCCCATGCAAGGACGGAAGGTTGATTTATAGATTTGAAGGATGGACTCAGACGAGAAAAACTTTCTGGCACCACACAGAGAACCATATATTAGGTTGGTGCAAAAATAATGACGTAATAATGTCGTTTTTTGACGTATTTTTTAACGTCAAAAAACGACATTATTACGTCATTATTTTTGCACCAACCTAATATATATATATAATTTTATTTTTGGGTATATAGTCCAAAGTCATTCATGTAGTTTCAAACTATATACGCTTCCCCTCACCTTCGTCAGTATGTATAGCTTCATCAACGTAAACATTTAATACGATGAAGTTTCAAAAGTCCACCTTATCATATATTTCCCTGAAATTGTTATTAATATATAAAAAATTGTATATTGTTTTCACGCACGCGCACACACACACACACACACACACACATAATATATATATATATATATATATATAGATAGATAGATAGATAGATAGATAGATAGATAGATAGATAAATCAAACGGGTAGATATAAGCAAGTGTATACACGCGTGCTGTTCTGCATACGCGGGCAAGCAAATAAATAATCGTCAAATTTATACATGAGGTGTAAATATAATAATGAGATTAGACAGAGCAAAGATATATGTCAATTACTACATATACTAGTACCTACGTGTTGGTGTGCGACTAACGTTTCGCTGAATTATCAGCTCGTCGGACACAGGATGTATGTTGTTTTAAAAATACACATCTTGTGGGCGACGAGCTGGAAATTCAGCGAAACTTTAGTCGCACACCAAAACGTAGGTACACGTATATGTACTAATTAACATATATATATATAAACCACTACAGTATCTACCAGTAGTTCTGATCATAATGTAACTAATATAAATATGTATATATGGCATAAATAAATATATACTTAATATAGATATATTAATCAAAGCTACAAAAATAATAGATTTCTCAACACCTAGTTTCTCCCGCACGCGCTAATGTATCGGACTTTATATACTGTACACCCGTCTTTCCTTACAATTTAATAGCCTGCCACCACCGCCAGGCGGTCACGTTGAGAACGAATACGACTCGTCCTGTTATACCCACAAATTTCGAAATACGTCGCTATTTTATTTCTTGCAGATTATTTTTTAAATTTGCCTGGAGATTGTGGCTGTTGCTTCCGATGTCCGTTGATGGGGAACCGTTGATGAGAGTTTTTTCTGTTTGTATATATATATATATATATATATATATATATATATATATATATATATATATATATATATATATATTGAAATGGACAAAGTCCGACAATTATTTTAAGACATTTTTATGTTTAACATTCTTTTTAGAGATACAAATATTTAAGTCAATGCTCTGTTTATAATAAACAGTATTAAATAACATTTACCGGAGGACGAATATTTTCTATGAAAATTTTTCGGACATTCAGGCTGGTAAATGTTATTTAATACTGTTTATTATAAACAGAGCATTTACTAAAATATTTGTATCTATAAAAAGAATGTTAAACCTGAAAATGTCTTAAATATATATATTGGAATGTTTTTTGTTTAAAACGGCACATCTTTTGTAACATGGAGAAGATTACTGAATGAAGAATAACGAAAACGGAGGTTGGAAATGAAATGGTAATCATTATAACATCAACAAAATACAATACTCGCCAGCGGCGTGAAGTAGGTAAACCACTGCTAGTGGTGGACTACTTAAACAGCATATTACCCCCATGTACAATAGTGTCTAACGTAAATTAGTATGATTGGAACATACACATTAGTGTTCATAGGTACGGTATATAACAATATCAATGACAGAAATTTAATTTTCTATGGACCTTTGAAGTAATAAAAATATTATATGTTATTCTGCTTTCACAATTGAATACATGGTAGATGATACTCAGCTTTTGTATATATACACGTTTGTGTGGACAGAATTACTAGAGACGGTGATATGTTTATGTTTTAGTTTTGTTAAAATTATATTTTGGGATACAGTTTGATTTATTTATGAATTTGTAAGCTATTATATTCTATGGATTAATATTATGAAAAAATTGTTTCATGTTGCTTGTTTTATTGGTTAATTTTGTTTAGCGGCATATCAACCCCCATGGGTTATTCAATGCCGAAAATGTAAATAGTTTGAACAATTTTATTGTTTGAACTAAATATATATGTACACCTTCAAGTAGAGATAAAATGTATTGTTTATCATGTTGCTTTGGAAATGTATTGTTGCTAATTTTAATATAAATAGCCATTGTTGCTATTTTTTCACATAAAATATATTGCTAGTATTTTTACTATAAAATGAAATTTTATTCTTTCATGGTGTTTTCTTTGATATTTTATTATTTTCCGATAGGTCAGGATCAAATACAGCAATTAAGAGATGGTTCTACGCTCTTCAAAAAACGGTGATATGCGTATTTTATGCTGTAATTTTGTTGAAATTATATTTTGGAATACAGTTTGATTTCCTTAAGAAATTGGAGGATATTCTATGGATTAATGTCATGAAAGAATTCTTTCAAGTTCTTTCAATTTGATTGTTCAGTAGTATTTAAAATGGATTTCCGGGAATCGCTACAGTTTTTTAATTATTTTTTTTATTGTATATAGTTCTTAGCATGCCATACAAATTGTAAATGGTTTCAGTTTTAGAATATAAGTGTGTGTGTTATCTTAGAGTGTCCGATATGAAGTCTGGACATTATCCCGACATCTTTCCTTGTTTTTTGTTTTTGATACCATTTTTCTATAGCAGGTTTGATGTTATAAAATTTGTTGTTTAGGCAGCCAGTCAGTAGTTTCTGTCTTCTTCGATAATAACTGTGTTAATGATTGATATGAGGTCTGTGTAGAAATATGGATTGGTAATTTTATAAAAACATGTTTTCTGATATTTTATGCTGTAATTTTGTTGAAGTCATATTTTTGAATACAGTTTGATTTCTTTAAGAAAATCGGAGGCCTTGCTGCCTTATGCAGTTTATCGTCATACCAGGACTATATATATATATATATATATATATATATATATATATATATATATATATATATAGAGAGAGAGAGAGAGGGAGAGGCAAGTTGAAGAACTAGGCAGATAGGGATGTATATCTGTGTGAAAATGAAACATGCCGCAGAAGTACAGAGATAAATGTCAGTGTAAAAAAAAAAAAAGAACAAGAAGGTTAATATTCCATTCAAGCAATACCATTGGTATCTTTTGATACAGCCGGAAAAATACAAAGTCTTAGGCGCTGGGAGTAAGGTGGGAGCGTATTTTTCATTTTGGAGTGCCTCTGCGATAACAAAATATCTTTACACGCGAACACATTCAAAAAATACATGGATCTCTCCCTCTCCCTCCCTATCTCTCTCTCTCTCTCACCACGTATATATATATATATATATATATATATATATATATATATATATATATATATATATATGTGTGTGTGTATGTGTGTGTGTGTGTGTGTGTGTGTGTGTTCCTTGGATATATGTTCTCGTCTTCTGTGCCCGTCATGGCGCTGGTGATAACATAGGTAGGTGACATATCTGGGAGATTAACTTCAGTATCCGCGGTCTAAGCAACACTCAAATATTTATGTAATTTTTCTGTTTAACAAAAGATTGCTTTTTTTCCAGTGATTGCTCTGGCTTCGTTGTTATAGATCAGTTTTTCGCAACACCCTACTATCTTTTTGAACAGGTGCATCCATATATATATATATATATCAGTTTTTTTTTATGCCGGTATGTGTAAATTCATGGGAATACTTTCACAAACAACCATTTTTCACACACACACACACACACATATATATATATATATATATATATATATATATATATATATATATATATATATATATATATATATAATATTGGTTATAAATAAATGTCGGCTTTGATTGAAATTTTCTGTATTTGTTTCTGTCACATTTTCTTAGCTTGATATTCATCAGCAAATATCTATTCAGCGAAAAGTAATATTAGATCTTGTAACAAAAATAAATATATATTTTAAAAGAAGTTTAAATAACAATCGCATAAAATATGAGACACACACACACACACATATATACACATATATATATATATACACACACACACACACACATATATATATATATATATATAGATAGATAGATAGATAGATAGATAGATAGATAGATAGATAGATAGATAGATAGATAGATATATAATTATGTATTTGGGTAGTAATCTTTCTTTTATACAAGTTTTGTTAAAAACCACTGATGAGCTACTTTGGTCAATTTTTTTGTCATGTGTTCTTAGAATTTTTTTTTCTTTTCATTATTACAAATTATAAGAAAATAATAAAATTTAAATAAAAAAGACTTAAAGACAGTATCTTGTCAGTCGGTTTTAAGGAAACTTTTATATATATATCTATATATATATATATATATATATATATATATATATATATATATATATATATATATATATGTATTTACGACTGCCCTGGACTTATATATATATATATATATATATATATATATATATATATATATATATATATATATACGACTGCCCTGGATATATATATACTGAAGCTTCTGACCTGGTTGGATTATTTCTGTTGTATAATTTAAGTGCCTTTGGTTGTCTAGATTCTGATAGTGTAGGATTGTATAGAGATGATGATTTATTAGTTGTTAAAAACTCCACTAAAATTAAGGTAGACCGTATGAGGAAAATGATTCATAGGGTATTTAAGGATTTAGGTCTTAGGACAATAGTCACTACTAATGTTAAACAAGTAGCTTTTCTAGATGTCACTCTAAACCTTGCTAGCAACTCTTTCCAACCATTAATGAAGGTTAATTCCAACCCGATATAAGTCCATCCAAATTCCAACCATCCCCCTTCAGTTATCAAATATATACCCTCTTCCATTGGATTTAGAATTAGCACTAACTCTTCTAACAAAGATGTTTTTAATAAACATCGTGACTTTTACAATTCTGCACTCAAAAATAGTGGATACAAAGATATCACTATTCAATATAAAAACCCTGTTAACTACAACCATAATAAGAAAAGAAGATCTAGAAAGATCATCTGGTTCACTCCCCCTTTTAATATAATGATTAAATCTAAATTAGGACGTATGTTTCTAAACCTCATCAAGAAACATTTCCCTAACCCTGAAACTAAACCACTTAGTAAAATATTTAATCCTAATACTCTTAAATTAAGCTATAGTTGTGCGGATAACCTAGAGAAAATAATTAAAAAACATAACAACATAGTCTTTAACAAGTATAGAGACTCAAAAAGCTTGATTACTCAAAAGGTTACTAACAGAAATACTAAATGTAATAACACAAATAATAATTTATGTAATTGTAGGTATCCTAATAATTGTCCACTACAAAATAACTGTGAAATTAGTTCTGTAGTCTATCTTAGTACAATCTCAACTATTATGAATCCAAATATAAAGAAGTTTTACATTGGTAGCACAATGAATACATTCAAAGAACGCTGGCGGGGGCATATGCAATCTTTTAATAACAGTGACTATAGGTACATGACTTCATTGTCCAAGTACTTTTGGAATCTAAAAGAAAAGAACAAAACACCTACGGTTAAATGGACATTGATTAAGAAAGCCCGGACATGTAACTCCCTATATTTCCCATGTTACCTGTGTCTTAATGAAAAATTTGAAATTATTAGATTTAAAAACAAGGCTGATCTCTTAAATCAAAGATATGAACTAACGGTTAATTGTAAACACCGTTATAAATTTAACTTAATATAGGTGTCGTATACTTTAAATGATAATGATATGTAGCTGTAAGTTTAATAGATTATAACTTTTATTGCCTGATGGTCAATCTGACGATATGAATGTGTATTGTATAACTACATAATGTTATTCATTTTTTCTGTATGTGTATGTATATATATATATATATATATATATATATATATATATATATATATATATATATATTTGTGAGTAGTTATGTGTGTTTGTACTGCGGAATGTGTATGTTTGTATATTAGTGTATTAATATGTTGCTAAGTTTTGTATATATATATATATGTATATGGATATGTGTGTGTATTTGTATGTGTGTATATAGATATATGTGTGTATGTGCGTGTATGTATGTATATGTATGTATGTGTGTGCATGTGTATATATATATATATATATATATATATATATATATATATAAAGTAAGAAGGTAAAAAGGAGAAGAAAAGAGGTTAAAAATATTGGTGTATATGTGTATGTATGTGTATTTGTAGATGTGGGTACGTGTGTGTGTGTATATATATGTGGGTATGTATCCGAATATGTATGTATATATCTATTTTTATGTGTGCATATATGTAAGTGTCTGTATGTTTATGTAGTTGTATATATATGCATGTATGTATGTGTGTATATGTATATATATGTGTGTATGTGTATGTATGTGTATGTGTGTATATATATATATATATATATATATGTTTGCATGAGTATGTATGTGTATGTGTGCATGTATGTGTATGTGTAAGTATATATATATATATATATATATATATATATATATATATATATATATATATATATATATATGAGTATATGTATGTGTATGTATATGTATATATATGTGTATATATGTTTGTATGTGTATTGTTATATTGTGTACCTAAATTTATTTACACATATTTATGTTGGTATGAATGTATTTTTATATATGTATGTTAGGATACGTGTATTTTTGTGTTTACATGTATATGGATGGATGTCTATGCCTATGTATGTGTATGTATGTATGTTTATATATGTTTTCTTTAAATGTCGTTGTATTTATGTGTATGTAGTTATATATGTGTATTTGTTATTATAGATAGGTATTTTTATGTATATATTTATGTGTATATATATTTATGTATGTGTGTATGCATGTATGTATATATATATATATATATATATATATATATATATATATATATATATATATATAAAGAAATATAGTCTTAAGGTGTGCTATATTTATGGAATAAAGTGCTCAATATCAGAGATAGAGCGTGTGTAAATATAAAAGTGAACATAGAAGTCAACACTTAGAGGCGACAGTCTTTTTCATGCTATATGCAATCGTCAGGCCACCCGATTGCATATAGCATGAAACAGACTGTCGCCTCTAAGTGTTGACTTCTATGTTCACTTTTATATTTACATATATATAAATATATGTGAGTATGTACGCACACACACATATATATATATATATATATATATATATATATATATGTGTGTGTGTGTGTGTGTGTGTTCGTGTGTGTGTGCGTGTGTTTACTTATGTAGGTTTGCAGTTGTATATATGTATATTGACACCTATTGTATATGAAATATACGTGTACGTGTAGGTAGGGAAACTTGGGTATGTCATTACGGCCACATGGCTTAGTATATGTGTGTATATATGTTTATATTTGTGTATTGCTGTGTGTATATATGTATTTATATGTGAGTATGTGCACACATATATGTGTGTATATTTGTGGGTATATATGTGTATATATGTATGTAAGTGTATGTGTACTTAATATCATGGAGATATATACGTATGTATATGTTTATGTATGTATGTGTAGGTATTTCGGTGTGTATGTATGTATGTATATTTATGTATGTGTGTGTGTATATGCATATATATATATATATATATATATATATATACATATATGTATATGTGTGTGTATGTGTGTGTGTATATATATATGTATATGAGGTGGACATCGTAGTTACCGATGGGTGTTGAATTTGATGTCCGATTTTATATTTAAATACACTATTTTAATATATTAAATAATATTATTTTAATCATTTTTATCTTTGTATATTTACTCGCTTAAGTTATATTTCAATAGGTTGTTAGCATTCGTGTAATGATACTTTTCGTCTTAAATATTTATCGGTTGTGGTATCCGATTGTCTGGGTCAATGTCTGTGGATGTGTGTGCATGTATTTATAGGTATCTATGTGTATGGAAAGTGCATTCACTTTTAATTGTGTATGTACGTGTGTGTTGGTTTCCCTCCCCCACCCTTTTTTTTTCATGACAGACCGTGAAGATGTTCTCTGTCTCGTCTCTTTTTATGTATGTATATATACATATGTAATTATGTCTTGGTGCTTATATATTAGAATCTGATTGCGTTTGTTTTACGCGTGACTTTAGGACCCCATTCACTCACTCTTAGGATTAAAATGTATACATTGTCTAAGGACCGGATATTAAATTAGCTAAAATAACTTCAATGAAGAAATAAATTGAATAACATATATATTTCTTCTTTTCTCCTCAGTAATTTTATAGTTGTAAACTTAATAGCGATTAAATTTTAAATTTTGATTTTGTAATTAGCAGTTTTAAATTTTAATATTAAATTTTATCATATAATTTAGTAATTATTGGCTGGAATAAATTCTTTTTTAATACTACCCATATTTTAAACATCTGAATAGATATTATAACATGACTTCGTTGTCAAGCTTTTTGAATTTTCCTATACTTGTGTTTTGATTGGTACATCTAGCCTTTGTAACAACGTTTTCCCCTTGCGAAGGATTGTTAATTAATTTGAAACTTTTAAAACCATTTATTTTACATTCAACGTCGTCACTTGATAAGACACCGATGGTGTTGAAACAAAATGGCTATTTTTGTAGTGATTTTATAACATATTTATGTTATAATTTTTTTTTTAAATAAATAATTATATATATATATATATATATATATATATATATATATATATATATATTTACGACTGCCCTGGACTTTGCTGCTTATGTATTCTAACCTGACAAAGGAAGAAACTGATATAATCCTCAGCGCAAAAAAATCTGTCCTCATTCATAATGGGGACCAATGGATAAAAAACAATAACGACCTGTTTGACATCACTATAGGATCATTAGACTCTGTAGAATCTTTTGACCTTGTTGGTCTTTTAATACTGTACAACTTCACCGCACACCGCGAAATTGATATTAAGGACATCGGACTGTATAGAGATGACGGGCTCATGGTGGTGAGGAGTTATACTAGTTTTAAGATAGAGAAAATCAGAAAAATTATATTTAGTGAATTTAAAAATTTAAACTTAAAGATAACAGTCTCTTCTAAACTGAAAAGGGTAAACTTCCTCGACGTAACTCTAGACTTAGTAAGCAACACATACCAACCTTATAGAAAACCAAATGCTAACCCCTTATATATACACCCGAAGTCAAACCACCCTCCATCCATAATTAAACATATACCCTCATCAATAGAAAATAGAATTAGCCTTAACTCAGCTAACGAAGAAATATTCCAACAACACAATTGCTTCTATAACGCTGCCCTAAAAAATAGTTGTTATAAAAATGCAAACATTAACTATAGAGACATTTGCACTAGCCAGTGGAAAAAAAACAGGAAAAGAAAAATCATTTGCTATACCCCTCCGTTCAACCAAATGGTTAGTATTAAACTAGGACAGAAATTCTTAGCTTTAATTGATAAATACTTCCCCACCAATAGTAGGCTTAGTAATATATTTAATAAGAACTCCCTAAAATTGAGTTACAGCTGCACTGAAAATCTAGAAAGTATAATAAAAAAACACAATAACAAAATCCTGAACAAACCCCCATGCCTGAATAGCATTAATAAAAACCCTACACTTAAATCAGACAATAACAGTGAAAAATTGTGTGATTGTAGAAACCCAGAAGACTGCCCATTAGAAAATAAATGCTGCATTAAATCTGTGGTATACCAATGTACTATCTCATCTACTGAGAGTCCTAATACTAATATGATATACATTGGGTCCACGAAGAATGAATTTAAAGCCAGATGGAGGCAGCATAAGTGCTCTTTTAACAATATAAATAAAAGAAATCAGAAATATTTTTGGCATCTGAAGGAAATAAACAGGACACCTAAAGTAAAATGGAAAATTATAAATAGGACTAGAACTTGTAACACTTGGGATGACCCATGCCCTTTGTGCCTCCATGAGAAACTACACATTATTCAGTTTCTAAATGATAAAAATCTATTAAACATTAGACATGAGTTAACGGTTTTCTGCCAACATCATCAGATCTATGCACTGAATAATTAGCTAAAAACAAGCATACAATAATATAACTTTTATAATCTATAGCCCAAATAAATAGTTTAAATACCCTACAAAAAAGATAACCCTTTATGAAGTCGTCAAAAAACAAATGTTACGGCAGTTTTTATATGCACAAATCCCTTTCATAAAGAAATAAAATAAATAAATAAATAAATCTCCATAGACACTTAAACCAGACTAGGCGAAAACATCTTCCGTTTTAAATTTAGACACCCCCACCTTACCCTGACTTGACATCTATGAAAGTAACTCTATACTGATACAAATTATTAACACTTAACACCCCTAACTATTTTAAACAATTCGCCCTGGCTGTTACCATGGAAATTTTGATTTCAATTGTGAATATACTATTAAGACACGTAAATTTCAGAAATAAGTTATTCCAAAAAAAATTTCGCTCGAAGATTGAACAGAGCTTACTTTAACTCAATTTAATTCAAATAATTATATTGAAGTTTTCGGCACTTGTTTTGAAACATGAGACCTCTTATGTAGCGTGTTGGAATCATATTTTTAAATAAATAATTATATTTATGCTCTACTTTTGTATCGAGAACTATTTTTTTAAAATAATAACAAAAATACTAAAGAACTATTATTTACCTAACCAGTTCTTTCCTATTTTCTATATATTTTCACACACACACACACACACACAGACATATATATATATATATATATATATATATATATATATATATATATCGTAAAGACAAAATTTATACAAAGAATTAATTAGTAATGTTAATGTGATTAATGACAAAATCACTTCGCTAAAAAGACTTAATGAGACATTAATTCACTATCAATTCCTTGAATAATAAGATCTTTATATTCACTTTAACAGATAAATATATATATATATAAATTTCGTGGATTTATAACTTTTCAAAATTCAAACAAATTTCTCACTTGATTGATTTGAACAAGAACTCTATCGTCCCGGCATCGCATGCTCCAAAACATATATTTAACTGTCATAATTAAAAAAAAAAATTCTTTCGGTCTACACATATTTCATCTTAGAGCTTGCATATGTATGAGAAAATTGCACCCTGAAGACGACAATTTGAAACTGTCGAAAGTACTCAGCCTGTCTTCCATCTGACAACTTGAATATAAGGATCTTATTATTCAAGGAATTGTTTCATTAAGTCTTGTTGGTTAATTGATTCCGCCATTAATCACATTAACACTGCTAATTAATTCTTTGTATAAATTGTTTGTTTGCGATATAAAACACACACGCACACACACACACACACACACATACACACACACACACACACACACACACATATATATATATATATATATATATATATATATTATAATAAAAAGGAAGAAAAGTAAAATATATAATCCGATGTTCTTATTGATATTTTTATTTTCACAAAACATTGCTCAACGTAAGTTTACAAAGTATAAATATTATAAATTAACTAGTTTAAAATATGGTTCCTTCGCTACACAGAAATTACCATGTTTCAAAAACCAAAGCTAAAAACTTCAAAATTCATTATATAATTAAATCAAAACCATTACTTCTGTTTCATCTCCAAGCGAATTTTAGAAAACTCACTTTAAGATGAAACAGAACTAATACTTTTAATTTAATTACATAATTAAATTTGAAGATTTAGCTTCAGTCTTTGAAACATGGTAATTCCTGTGTAGCGAAGAAACCATATTTTAAATCAGTTAATTTATAACATATATATGTGTGTGTGTGTGTGTGTGTGTTATAAATTAACTGATTTGGCTCCTGAAAAATTAATTTCAGTTGAGCTCTCTGGGGAAGAGGTGTGGGTTTGTAAACGGTGACTATTATAGCTGATATAGCGAGACTCTTCGGCAAAAGCGAATTGAGTCACTGTCGGTCACTGTGTGTGTTTATCTAAAAATAAATAGGCTAAAATTCACATTCGTCCTTATCGTGCGCCGACGGCTTAGTGGTAGAATCTCCGTCTGACAACAATTCGGTCGGGTTTTGATCCTAGCTAGAGGCAACCGGATGTATAGCCACACTGAAGAGCAGCGAAACAGTATGTCTGTAGATGACTTTATATATAGTACGGTGCAAAAGTAAGTGAACTCTTAAGATAATTTTTAAAATAATTCTCTGTCTTTTTTCCAGATCATCAACAAATCATAATTAAACTATATATTCATTAGAAAAAGCTTTGTTAAATGATGCCAGCGTTGTTTTCACTTTTATGTCATTTAGACGACAATTTATCCGTCGCATGCTGTATATCTATTAAAATGAGACCTCAGTGTTATCTTCATTTAGACGGCATTTAGACGACAATTTATCCATCGCACCCTGCAAAAATGGTCAGTGTTATTTCGATGTTTGCGTCATTTAGACGACAATTTATCCGACGCACGCAGTATATCTATTAAAATGAGACCTCAGTGTTATCTTCATTTAGACGGCATTTAGACGACAATTTATCCATCGCACCCTGCAAAAATGGTCAGTGTTATTTCGATGTTTGCGTCATTTAGACGACAATTTATCCGACGCACGCTGTATATCTATTAAAATGAGACCTCAGTGTTATCTTCATTTAGACGGCATTTAGACGACAATTTATCCATCGCACCCTGCAAAAATGGTCAGTGTTATTTCGATGTTTGCGTCATTTAGACGACAATTTATCCGACGCACGCAGTATATCTATTAAAATGAGACCTCAGTGTTATTTTCATTTAGGCGTCATTTAGACGACAATTTATCCATTGCGACCTTTATACTTAATGTATATTTCGACAGCAAACTTTCTTTCAAGCATGCCAATTTCTTTCAACGTGGTAAATTTCACTTTTTATCCGGTTTTCCAAGTATTCTTTAATTGTTACGTTTACTGGGGGTAGATATAATCAGCAGACCTTAATAAATTTGCCAAGTCTACCATATATGTCCGATATACCGATGACATATTCTCAATAACGAAAATCCTCAACAAAATGAAAAAACAAACTTTTAAGCATAAAAACCTTCTGCACTCGTTTGAGATAAACATATATTTAATTGTCGAATACGGTAAGTATATTGTGTTTATAATTTAATGTAATTAAGCGTTGTTGTTTATTCGTTTTTTTATCTGTTTTTTAAAAAAAAAACAAAGAGCTTTCATAATTTTTTAACGCTTTTTTCAGTTGCTTTTGTCTGTTTCCTTTTGTTTTATGGCATATCAACCATAATATGGTATTTCATGCCGACAACAGTTTTGTCCCTGGTAATATCTTTTTCCAAAAATATATTGCTGGTAATAATTTTTTTCTTTATAAATTCATTCTTGGTAATAAGCGTTTACAAAAATATACAACTGGTATTAAAACCTTTTCTTACATTTTCATACTGTTTTGACCCCAATTTAGGGGTCAACTGTTTGCCCCATAGCTGAGACCCTAACAAATGCTACCACCACGGGTCAGGGTAGACCTGGGAACATTAGCAATTAAGAGATGGTTCCACGCTCCTTAAAACTTTGCTGTCGGATGTAGTTTATCGTCTTACCCACGATGCCTAATGTAGTTTATCGTCTGACCCAGGACGATTTTTTTTATTTTATTTTATTTATTTATTTTGCAGTTGGAGGTCAGTATTACATTTGTATTGTCGATAAGCATGCTGGGATAAAATTTGAGGTTAGACAATTCTATGCTGGCTTAAATGCGTCCGTGGGGATCTCTGATCGTAGAACTTTAGAGAACGAATATAAGAGAGAAAGAAAGGAGAAAGTGACGATGGAAAACGCCGGCATGTGTGTCAGTAAGCAAGTAATTATAATTTATCAAAATTAAAAATTAGTTTTTATGGCGAAAAATCTTATATAACATTTAAAAAACAAGAAGAAAAACAGTTTTTTAAACACTTGTCTGTAGCTATTACTTCATGTCTAAGAATATTAAAATGCATAAGGGTATATATATATATATATATATATATATATATATATATATATATATATATATATATATATATATATATACACACACACACATTATTAGTATAATTGTGTTTGAGTTCTGAAAGTTGTTTTCAATGGTACTGGTGTTATACCACCTTAGGTCGCATCTTTAATTAAAGTTCCGTAATTGAATTCAGACGCCATATTTGATTGGACCGTGTAACAGTTACCTTACTCCACAACCGGAAGCTGTAATAATTTACTTCCTTTAGCCGAGAATTTGTCTGAAATATATCTAATCTATATCTACCTATTCTCTCTCTTTCCCATATATATATATATATATATATATATATATATATATATATATATATATATATATATATATATATATATGTATGATTCCGAAAAATTACTTTTGAGAAAATTACGTTTTAATGTGTGATGTGGATTTTTTTTTTTTACGGTTTGGGGATTACTTCACTACTAACTAATCAAATGTTTCAGTAGATTAACTCGAAACATAAAATATAATTTTAATGAGTAAACAATGAAAAATGTAACATTTGAGCCTGTTTGAGAAGACTTAATTAGATAAGGACACAGAAAAGCTTTAATAAATAAAGGCGTTTAAGTTCGATGTGTATGTCGCGTATTGGTTATCGTCACCGATAGTACTATCAGCGGGCCGAGATCGAATTCTACTTGAGTACGCTTTCGCTCAGACATATTTGGGAAAGACGTCAACCGGTCTTTTCTTCCTTCCAACTTTCGGGGTTTAGCGGTAGCGAAAACTAGGTTATCTAACCTTGGTTGTCAACTAACTCTGCTGTGGCCAGGTATTGAACTCACAAATGTTTGGTTCAAGTCATTTCTTTTCCATTGGGACACGTGTCTTTGGGTTCACAGCATAGCTCTGATAAAAAATAAAAAAATTTGAAAAGTTGAGTTACTAAAGGGATATAAGTGAAACAGACATCCAGAAAAGGCATGGCACGTGGAACTAGAACAGTCTGACCCAGTGAACTAAATTAAGAGTGCAGTTCGAAATTTCAACGTATATCACTCGAAGAAGATCGGAGCTTACAACGGTCGAAACATCAGGAATATTGCAATAAAAACGAGAACAATAGTCTGAACAGTGTAAACAGTATCAATACCTACGATTATCTTTTTAACACAGACACACACACACACACATACATACAGACACACACACACACACACACACATATATATATATATATATATATATATATATATATATATATATATATGTATGTATGTATGTATGTATGTATAAAGTAGCCTCTGCCTGTCTGTTTGTTATTGAACTCTTTCTAGGATTTTTGAGATAGACCCGATAACCATATATATTCTGAAACTACATTACATAGGGTACTTGGATAAGTATATTTCATTTTGAGCAAAGGTGGCCCCCGGGGTAGGGGGCACGAACACTTCTTTTTTTTTTTTCCTTTGATATAAGTTAAATTTAAATTTAAACAAAGGAGTGACTCCTAGTGTAACTGGTAAATTACATAAGTATTTTTCATTTCGATCAAAAGGACCCCACCACAGATTTTTTCTTCTATTTGATTTAAATTAAATTTAAATTTGAACAGGGGAATGACTCCTATCTAAAAAGAAATATAGAAGGAGAAAGCCGGAAGATAGAGGTCACATCGACAAGATTAAAATGAGATAATATGGACGTCAAGTTGAGCAAGAAATCAACAATTGGCGACAATTCAAATCTCATATCAATGTTGAAATCTGCTCATCAATTCATTCAATCAAGTATTGTATCAAATACATATCAAAGGGGTCAGATTAAGCTGTTTTTATGCACCCTCCATTTATTTTCTCTTCGATTTAAATTAAATGTAAATTTGTATAAGGGAATGAGTCCTATCCAAAATATAGGAGAAAGCCAGAAGATTGAGGTCACGTCGGCAAGATCATTGAGTAAGATTGAAATGCATTTTTCTCCACAAATTATAACAATGATTTAAAATGAATCATTTTGTTACAAAAATGTATAACACGCCCCAAGGCGCAGATAATTCGGTAGTATATATATATATATATATATATATATATATATATATATATATATATATATATATATATATATATATATATATATATATATATATATATATATAAAAATAAATAAATAAAAAGAAGAAATATAGTTTTAAGCTGTGCTATATTTATGGGATAAAGTGCTCAATATCAGAGATAGAGCGTATGTAAATATAAAAGCGAACATTGAAGTAAACAGTATTAACGACCTGAATGTCCGAGAAATTTTCATAGAAAATACGCGTCCTCCGACAGGAATCGAACCTGCATCCTATACGGAACCGTCACACAGCCTGACGTGCTTCTATCCATTGAGCTACAGAGGAGCGCTTCGATTAGCAAGGTTGATTTTACTTGTTTTTAAACCACAATCGAAAATTTAGGAATAAATTATTAAATAATTCCTAAATTTTCGCTTGAAGATGAAACGGGACTAAACACCTTAATTCAACTTAATTTGAATAATTATTTGGATGGTTTCGGTTCTCGTTTTTTGAAACATGAGAACTCTTATGTAGCGAAGGAATCATATTTTTAAACAAAAAAATATAATATAAGCTATAATTTTGTATGGATCGCTGTCTTCTTAAAAATAAAAACAAAAATACTAAGGAACTACGAATTAAACGGAGTAAAACGTAAAAGTGCACAATAAACTAAGTAGAGAAAATCTGAAAACCTAGTGAGCCAGAACCAACCTATCACGGTTTCACCTAACGGATATTCAGGGTACTACATTCTCCAGTAATACTCTGAATATTACTAGGTTATATATATATATATATATATATATATATATATATTATATTATATTATATTTTTATAATTTTTCTACATAGGTTTCCAGTCTTGCGACCTTCTTCAGACAAAGGGTGGATATTTCCACATATTATTAAAAAAGGAAATACTTTACCTTGTGTTTTTTTTCCTATTACCTTGATCGGTTTGAAAAACCTTGCGAGGAAATTATAACTTGAAAGTGAAATGATCAGTCCAATGAGGTAATTTTTAAGTTCCTATACACACACACACACACACACACACATACACACACACATACACACACACACACACACATATATATATATATATATATATATATATATATATATATATATAGTATAAAATCAATATTTAACTTTTGCAGCTTACAATCCGAATCTGACGACTGAATTTAAACGTGCATAAAACTCACAGTTATAGTAGCAAGGGTCACGAAAATATATTTTTATTAGTTGTACAAATTTACGTCTCGTATTATAGATCGATGACTCTTTTATTACTACCTGTACTACGTAGATAGATAGATAGATAGATAGATAGATAGATAGATAGATAGATAGATAGATAGATATGAACAGACTGCGATAGATAGATAGATAGATAGATAGATATGGACAGACTGCGATAGATAGATAGACAGATAGATAGATAGATAGATAGATAGATAGATAGATAGATAGATAGATAGATAGATATGAACAGACTGCGATAGATAGATAGATAGATAGATAGATAGATAGATAGATAGATAGATATGGACAGACTGCGATAGATAGATAGATAGATAGATAGATAGATAGATAGATAGATAGATATGAACAGACTGCGATAGATAGATAGATAGATAGATATGAACAGACTGCGATAGATAGATAGATAGATAGATAGATAAGAACAGACTGCGATAGATAGATAGATAGATAGATATGAACAGACTGCGATAGATAGATAGATAGATTGATAGATAGATAGATATGAACAGACTGCGATAGATAGATAGATAGATAGATAGATAGATAGATAGATATGAACAGACTGCGATAGATAGATAGATAGATAGATAGATTGTGGTTTAGTGCGTTACAAGGAATTATTACTGCACCTAAACAGAGCGTTCACTTCATATATATATATATATATATATATATATATATATATATATATATATATATATATATATATATATATATATATATATACCAGTATTTACCCGGACAAGTGTCTGTGCGTGTTTAATATTTAATCGCGAGCTGATCACCTACCGAAAGATAGGCTTATCTTCAAATCGACTAAAATTTTCACGAGTTAATCTTTATATATTTATTTATGTTTTATATATATATATATATATATGTGTGTGTGTGTGTGCGTGTGTGTTGTTGTTGTTCTTATGACTTCACCAAATAATATCTCAGTAGACAAACAAGGCGTTGAAAAGAGGAACTGTTTCTGAATAATTGTTCTTTTCGTTTAGATCTACAAAGGTAATCGTAAGTAACTGCGGGCACGCCAGAGCAAGTTTTCTCATGTATATTCGTACGCACGTCTATATATATATATATATATATATATATATATATATATATATATATATATATATATATACGGATGGATGTGTTCCTGTGATGTGTAGATGGTGTTTTTCTAAGCGTAACTTTTATACGGCGTAGGCCGAAAGTACGGTGTACCCAGTTAGGATCGAACTCACAACTCAGTAAATATGTTTTATCACAGTAAGCATTACCGCCTGCCACGATTTTCTAAACGTTACTTAGATATGGCCCAAGGCCGAATGTGTGGGTCATTGAATGAATATCGAACTTTCCAACCGTAATTGATCTAGCATGTTAACTATTACACCGCGTCTAGATGCTCACTGTGTTCTAAATATAGAAACATGAATATATATATATATATATATATATATATATATATATATATATATATATATGTATATATATATATATATATATATAACAGAGAAAGAACATTAAGATATGTAATCCGGTTTTCTTATTATTTTTATTTGTACAAAACATTGCTCAATGCAAATCTACAGAGCATAAATAAGATAAATTATGTATACAATTACAAATTTAACGGTGAAACAAAATTGCAGAAAAATATTTTGTCATTGATAAAGATGTAATCATCCGTTGAAAAAGGTACCTCTATCCTACCTTCACCTTTTTCGAAAGTACCTTATATTTTGATACAATAGTTGTCAGTGAAATGAATATCCTATCACCCCTTGTCACAAGGATTGAATTTCCCCGTATCCTTAGAAACTAATATTATGAATGTAAATATAAAACTCAAAATAGGTTATTCCAAAATTCGCTTGAAAATTAAACAGGACGACGGACTTTAATTTAATTCTGTAATTGAATTTGAAGTTTTTAGTTTCTTTTTTTGAAACATGGTAATTCCTGTTTAGCGATGGAATCATATTTTTAAATATGTAAATTTATAATATATATATATATATATATATATATAGTCATCCACAGACAGACAATTTCGCTGTATCACAGCTCATGAGTGCGGTTATACATCTGGTTGCCTCTAGCTAGGACCGAAACTCGATTGAATTGGCGTCAGTCGGGGATTCTACCACTAAGCCGTTGGCGCACGACAGGGATGAAGATGAATTTAAGCGTATTTCTTTTTAGATAAAACACAGTGATATATATATATATATATATATATATATATATATATATATATATATATATATATGTTTCATTAAATAATATAAACAAGTGTTGTCTATTTATTTTATATAAATTCTTTTCATATCGTCTGATAAGCTAAATAACATGATCATTAAACGAAGAAAGAAAATCACAATATTGATACATATTTTTTAATCCAATCTAAGCTTTCGGCTTACAAAGATGACAATTACAGTACAATATATTAAGCAATACACGGACAAGACAGTGATGATAGTCTGTTTCTGTTTACATGGATGATTTCCAAGCAACGAAAAACTCGTGCATACAAGACGATGGAATTCACACCGCAGCTCGTGACGTCACACATGACCGCGCGAGAGTGAATTGGAGAAGTATTAAGTATGGGAAGCTGTTGGTATAAACCAATGGCTTCTGTTACCAATTATAGGCATTTAAGAATATTTATGGAGATTTCATAGTTTATTTTGTTCGGTTTCAACTATTTAATCATTTCAACTCAAGTAAGGGGATAATGCCGCTAAGACACAAGTGTTTACTCTGAGTGAAGAAGAATGTGAAGACTTTTGTAAAAGTAACCAGAAACCAAATTCGAAACAGGAAACGAGACAGAAACCTATATTCTTGTTCAAAAGACTGGGAAGGCGCTTTAACCGGGCGATAAGCGAATCTAGGGAATATTTAAGAATTTATCCCATCAAATTTTTTAATCGATTCTTACGGTCATATCACACTGAAAGGATTCGATCCCTTAAGAAGCATTCGATCCAGGTACGGCTTCAATTGGGGATCACTTGTAAACACCCGGTACTATAGGCAACAGATTAGTTCGTTTCATCGGGATATGTTCCGAGCATTAAGGACCACGCTTAGCATCAGACCATATGAGGCCCGGATAGTCCAATACAATCTTGATTTTGTCCTTGTTATTTGATCAAGGCTGGCTGTTGCTGAAAATCCACATACTGCAGAAAGCAATAGACAGCGTTGATCTTTGAATGCGTATGAACAATCACGCTGGCACAGTCGGTTTACTGAATTTAAATGAGACGGGAGAGACCCCTCTGTCGTGGCTTGTTCGTTGGCAGCCCTCGTTCATTGTTTGTGCAACCATATGTTAGAGTGACAAGATAACAAACTCATCGCAAGTTCTTCTGGATTAAAAAACTTTACACAAACCTGAAAGCATAAAAAATAAGGAATAAACGCACAAGACGGGGCCAACTTTTAAACAAATAATTTAAAAAAATTAATGGATGTCAGTTATCAGTTATCTCCTGTTAATTTCCCTCTGAAAGTTGTCCACTGCCTTAACTGGGTATTGAACTCACACTCTTTGGGTCCTGTCACTGGATCTAACTAACGCCTTTATCCACTGTGACATGTGTCCTTGAGGACATCCATTAAACATGGCACGTGGAACTAGAACAGTCTACCCCAGTGAGCAAAATAAAGGGTTCAGTTCGACATTCCAACCACCTGAAGAAGGTCGGAGTGTACAACGGCCGAAACGTTGTCATAAATATGGATTGGGGAATCGGAGAGCTGAGTTCGAACCCCAGTCGAATCCATTGCATTCACTTACGTGCTAATGCCCTTGGGAAAGGTATGGATCTTCTTCTTCTTCTCCCTCCAGCTATGGGTAAAACGTTGTAATAAATATGGCGACAAAGATGAGGATAATAGTCCGAATAATGTAAATAATGTAACACGGTATTGCCTAAAAAAAAGAAGGAATGTAATTACATAAGCCAAAATTGCTGAAATCAAGGGTGGTTAAAAATTATCATAGCACACTTGCTTCCTATGGAGCATTATAAAGTACAGGCTCTCGAGAAAGGAGTTGAGCAACATTCTCCATGAGTTTTCTATAGGTTGAGGTCAGGAGATTGGGGCGGCCATGTTATAACACTCACCTACTTCTCATCAAAGTATTCCTTCATCAATTTTGAATTGTGACAGGAAACATTATCCTGCATAAAAATGAGCTTGGTGGGGTCAATTTGCACCCTTTCAGCAGAATGGAGAAGACAAGACTCTAAAATTCTCTTGTACTGCTCACTCCTGAGAGACTTTTTAATAGGTTTTAAGAAACCAGTTCCATGAAAAGAAAAGCATCCCCCAGAACATTATACTGAATGGATGCTTGACAGTACTTACTGCTAAATTCAAAGAGCTTTCAAAGCTTATTCTTCGGATTTTAGATCGCTTATCCTTTGAATTTAGCTCAACTTTCGTTTCATCGAAGAGAACATTTAGTAAAAAAAATCAGGTGAGTCACTTTTATCGAACAGCACTGTATATATATATATATATATATATATATATATATACGAATAAAAACAAAAGTAGGCTTCTTTCCCAACGCTTTTCGTTCTGTAATTTTACCCTTTTTATGTTTTCACAGAATATTGCATATATAGGGAGCTACGGGTAAATTGTCACCATTTTATATTTTTAAATGCGCTCCATTTTGATTTTGTCCAATGCATGGTATAGTAGGGTCAGTTGGGCACCATCCTTAAGAAAAAGGGCACCATGACGCAATTCACCCCTCCAGAAATTGGGAAACGACATGCTGTACTGCTTGGCATTCGCGCCAGAAGCTCCAATCCTTTCATAATGTTTGGGTGACATTATGGGAAAGTGCAGAGGATTCGAAAACAGATGGATGAGTCAAATAGAGATTACGAATGTACGGCAGCTCGAAAAACTCACCCTGGTCGTTCTCTTAAAAAAAAGGACTCCGAAATTTATTGGTGAGGTCCTCAGACTCAACACAGATTCCTATTTCAAGTGCATTAAGGTGAGATTGCTGTCCTAGGTCAAGATGGTGGCTGCTGGAAAACACTATGTCTGACAACATGACTCTGCACCAGGCAGGAGAACCGAGTTAGAACTGCCAGTTATGGCTGCGACCATACCACCCCTAAAATCTGGCCACCTAACACCCAAGACTACAAATGTCATGATTACGATAGGTGGGGCGCAGATGTCAGGAAAAATGAACAGAAGGCAAAGATTATGGTAGAATTCACTATCTTAAATTAGGAGACCGTCCAGAAAAGTTGCAGGAAATGCTAAAGTCGTGTGGCGGTCATAGTTGAAGCCATTGCGGATTTTATAGGATAAATTTACACTTTCGTATTTCAAGATATATTGGTGTTGTTTTCATGAAGATATTCGTTAAAATGAGATGTCTTAGTTATTTCAAATTTTGCGTCATTTAAACGAAAATTTATCCATCGCATCCTGTATATGTGTATGTGTGTGTATCATTTATATGTATTTGGCGTGTGTACTTTATATATATATATATATATATATATATATATATATATATATATATATATATATATAATTCCGGCACTTGAAAATTGCTTCGGCA
Organism: Acanthosepion lycidas; assembly: GCA_963932145.1. Classification (NCBI taxonomy): domain Eukaryota; kingdom Metazoa; phylum Mollusca; class Cephalopoda; order Sepiida; family Sepiidae; genus Acanthosepion; species Acanthosepion lycidas. The sequence continues at coordinate 23,486,310 of OZ010609.1, read as the reverse complement.
TGAAACTCGGAGTTGTGTAATTAATGAAAGATATTTTGTGCATTTCTTTAATTGATAACTGTTTTTTCTTATACTATAGAGTATTTATATGTATTTGTATTAGATCGCTCGCTGGCATACTTACCCATACTTACCAATTCGATTATATATATATATATATATATATATATATATATTATTCTGTATGTCAATTCTCATATATATATATATATACACATACAGACAAACAGACACACACACGCATATATATATATATATATATATATATATATATATATATATATATATATAAACACAAATGTGAGAAAGAACAGATGGAGTAAAAATCACTTTTCGTAGGATTTAGTTTTACTTGTTACTTACCATCGCTGAAGAAGTACAATCACAGTATTGAAACATGAAAGCTTTTGTGTAACGATTTGAAAATGTTTTTTTATTATAATCCATTATAATATATATATATATATATATATATATATATAAGTTTACGCAGCTTTTTTAATATTCATGATGTATAGATTTGTTAGCAATATATATATATATATATATATATATATATATATATATATATATATATATATATATACCTTCTAAATCCTCTCTTCTGTCTGCGTTATTCTTTAACTTCCAAAAGTTATCAGCACACTTTTCTCACTTTGTCTTTGTCTCAATGTGAAATTACACAAAAAAAGGTGAGGACGTTAATCGGAATATCTGTTCTCACCGATATGTCTGGCGTTTGGTGGGGGATTTTTCTAATTCTTTTTTATTATTCCTTATCGAAGCTCTGTTTTCGTGCTCGGAAGTTGTTGTTTTTTTTTTTCAATCTGGAACCTTGTTTCCCGCTTCTATAAACAAAATCTGTATCAACGACATATCACCCACCATCCACATTCTGTCACACACTAAAGAACCCGCCACACCCGCCTACCTTCTCTTTCCCCTCCCTCTCTCTCCCTCTCCCTCTCTCTCACGTCGTTTCTCCTCTTTACGCTTTTTAATTTGCTTTCTTTCTCACTCTCTCATGCACATTCCCTTATATAAATAATGCTTTAAAAATATAAGTAAATCGAAATATCTACGATTTTCCTTAGTGTAAACGTCTCTTTACATACATAATATATAACTGTATTATGACCCTCCCAATATATATATATATATATATATATATATATATATATATATATATATAATAAAAACAGTTATATGGTATGTTATACTTATGTTTAAAGTGCTCAATATCAGGGGATAGAGCGTATGTATTAGGTTGGTGCAAAAATATTGACGTAATAATGTCGTTTTTGACGTATTTTTTAACGTCAAAAAACAACATTATTACGTCATTATTTTTGCACCAACCTAATAAATATAAAATATAACGTTTCATACCGGAACACATTCTTCAAACCAACATTAAGCTAACTGTTACCTCGCGGTGTTGATATATATATATATATATATATGTGTGTGTGTGTGTGTGTGTGTGTGTGTGTGTGTACGGGCGCGCTTGTGTGTGTGCGTGTGTGTGAACATTGAAGTCACGACTCAGAGGTGACAAGATGTTCCATGCTAAATGCAATCATCAGGTCTGAGGATTGCGTTTAGCATGAAACAGTCTGTCGCCTCTGAGTGTTGATTTCAATGTTCTCTTTTATATTACATAAGCTCTATCTCTGATATTGAGCACTTTATCTGATAAGTATAGCATACCTTAAAACTATATTTCTTTATATATATATATATATATATATATATATATATATATATATCGAGAGAAAGGGAGATAATGCTGATAATGCAAGACTCTCCTAGCGTTTGAGTTCTTTGTGTGCCTGGTGTGTTTATGAAAAGATAAATATGCAAAAATTAACCTTTCTCGTCGATAGCCTAAGATACTGGCCTGAAACGATCGGATGTCTATCACACTGATGAGCTCTGATACAGCGAAACAGTCTGGCTGTGGTTATATATATATATATATAGATAGATAGATAGATAGATAGATAGATAGATAGATAGATAGATAGATATAGTTATACTCGCCTTGAAAAACCTTAGGTATTTCGGCTTGTGATTGAACAAACCAATGCCCAAGGAAAAATAAGGGATAAAAAAAGAAAGAACTAAGAACATAAAGTTGAGGCGAAAACAACTATCCATAATTCAAGCTCAGTCCAAAGACAAAACCTCCCGAACGAGTAAAGCAAAAGTAACTACGTAAAGTGCTCAATACACTAAGTAGAGCAAACCTAACAATGAACCTAAAGAGCCAGGTAAACTTACCTAGGTTTCACCTACACGGATCGTCAGGGTCAACTGGGCCTGACGATCCGCATAGGTGAAACCTAGGTAGGTTTACCTGGCTCTTTAGGTTTATAGTTTATATATATATATATATATATATATATATATATATATATATATATATATATATATATATAGAATGAGAGAGAGAGAGAAAGAGAGAGAGATGTCGAAATGAGCTAAATAAAAATATATGATCTCCCTAGGTGATGTAGGTGATTACGTACACATACATGTGAGAAAATAGCTATTTATTTATTCAATGGTGTAGACAAACCAGCGCTCAATGTATTTGAACAGAGCTTTCAAGTATATATTACTAATTATACATATACCTGCGTTTACAGTACGACTCAGAGTTCCATGCTGCTTGTACATGTGTGTATGGCAGTGTATTCCTAAACGTCATTGCGCCTGAGTTTGCCTATGTCGGCGTGTGCAGGTCATGAAGCTGTTTTTCAATGGATTTGTATGAAAATCTCATTGTTTTTATTAAATCAATACATAGAATTGTAGTTCTACAGAAGAATTCTGAGAATACCATGGTATATGGAGAATGCCATGGTCCATGGAGAATACCATGGCTTATGGAGAATACCATGGTCTATGGAGAATACCATGGTCTATGGAGAATACCATGGCCTATGGAGAATACCATGGTCTATGGAGAATGCCATAGTCCATGGAGAATACCATGGCTTATGGAGAATACCATGGTCTATGGAGAATGCCATGGTCTATGGAGAATGCCATGGTCCATGGAGAATACCATGGCTTATGGAGAATACCATAGTCTATGGAGAATACCATGGCCTATGTAGAATACCATGGTCTATGGAGAATACCATGGTCTATGGAGAATACTATGGTCTATGGAGATTACCATGGTCTATGGAGAATGTCATGGTCCATGGAGAATACCATGGCTTATGGAGAATACCATGGTCTATGGAGAATGCCATGGTCCATGGAGAATACCATGGTCTATGGAGAATACCATGGTCTATGGAGAATACCATGGCTTATGCGAATACCATGGTCTATGGAGAATACCATGGTCTATGGAGAACACCATGGACCGAACATGTGAAGAACGATGTAGTTTTAAGGGAAATCGAAATAAAAAGGACACTTATACTTAACATCAGAAAGAAACAGTTTAAAAACTTAGAGTACATAATGAGGAATGAGGGCTTAAAAAATTGATACCCACAGGACGGATTGAAGGCCAGTGGGACTGAGGGAAGCAAGATCAACCTACCTAGCGTGCTTGAATAAATAGATGGCGGAGAAGGATTAAGGAAAGATAGCAAAACGACCAAGAGCTAAAAAGAAGAAAATGTGGAGAGCCATGATCGCTAAGGTAATGAAGGAACGCAGCACATAGAAGAATCCCTGGAAAACCATCACATGACAGTAGGCGGCATAGTTTTTTGTTTTAGTTTTTTTTTAAAAAAAACATATTTCTCCCTAAGCAAGGCAGGAGTGCCAGGAGCACGCAAGGGTTTACAGGCAGTGAGAGAAAGAGTAAAGACGGGTGTTTGAGAAAAGGATATAGAGAAGGAAACGGAACAAGATGAAGGAATCAGAAGATGACGATTGACATTACATTTGAAGATTTGAAGATTTCAGCTATGTAGCAGGAAGTGAGTTCCAATGTCGGAAAGTCCGAGATATGAAGCTTTTGGAGTAGAAGAGGCGGTTACATTTAACTGTTCTGACAGTAAAAGGATAGGACCGAGATGCCAATCTAGTACGACGCTTAAATTCATGCAGTCAAGGCACCAGTAAAAATAGCTCGAATGAACAGTTACCATGCAAATATTTGTAGAAAAGACAAAGAGAAGCCACATTACGTCGCTGAAAAGTGACTGGAGACGCGATGCCAGGTTAGGACCTATACGTCTTCAGATTTTGTTGAGAACCTCGTGGGGAACAGCCGTTGCACCAGACCACTTATACACATGTCCCCCTATACACTACAATAAGTGAATTATTAATTATTAATTATATATATATATATATATATATATATGTGTGTGTGTATGTATGTATATATATATATATTGCGTGTGTGTGTATTTAGGCTACATTTTTTCATTCATACATGTTTCATTAAATAATATAGACAAGTGTTGTCTATTTTATGAAAATTCTTTTCATAACGTCTGATAAGCTTAATAACATTATCATTAAACGAAGAAAGAAAATTACAACATTGATACATACTTTTTAATGCAATCTAAGCTTTCGGCTTACATAAACCATTATCAAAGATAACAATTACTGTACAATATATTAAGCAATACACGGACAAGACAGTGATGATAGTCTGTTTCTGTTTGCATGGATGATTTCCAAGCAACGATAAAAAAGTGCATATAAGACGGTGGAATTGAAAATCGCACCGCAGCTCATGACGTCACACAGGACCACGGGAGAGTGAATTCGAGAAGTATATATATATATATATATATATATATATACATATACATATATATATGTACACATTTACATAAACATATATATATGTACGCATATACATGTATACATATATATATACATACATACATATATATATACATACATATATATATATATGTATGTATCGAAATAAATAAATATATATAAATATATATGTATATATATATATATATATATATGTATGTATGTATATATATATATATATATATATATATATATATATATATATATATATATATATATATATATATCACATATACGCATCTATTCCTGTTTGTATGCCTAGAGATTTATATAATTATATATTTTGAACGCTCTTTTCAGCATAAAATAATCATAATTCTAGTCTTTTCTCTAACCTCACTTCGAGACCTGACGTGTAAACGAAATCTACGGCGATTGTCACACAGTTTCTAGCGATAAGAGGGTTGGTTACAATGAAAAAATATCAAAAGTTTGATTAAGAAGCTAAATAGAATATTGAAGAGGAGTAAAAAAAAAAAAAAAAAAACAATCGTGAAAAGCTCGGAATCGAAAAGGGAAAGAGAAAAAAAAAAAAAACGCAGAGAGAGAGACGGGAGGAAAGGACGGAAAAGAAAAGCGATGAGGAGCTTATAAAATTATATAATACAACAGGAAGCAAAAACCAAAATAGAATATAAAAGAAAGAAAGAAAGAAAGAAAGAAAAAGAAGGGAAAAAAGAAGGAAAGAAGAAAAAGAAATCGTAAAAGAAAAGAAGCAAAATGAGAAGAAAAAGAAAAAGACGAAAAAGAAGAAAAAAGAAATAGAAAAAGAACAAGAAGAAGCAAAAGAAGAAGAAGAAGAAAAACAAGTGAAAGAGTGGATAAAAAATAATCCTTATTAAGAAAGAAAGCAAAAAAGAAGAATGAAATGGTAAAAGGAAAAAACATCGGGAAGGGCAAAGAGAAGAAAAGAAAGAAGAAAAAGAAGAAGAAAAAGCAAAAAGAAGAAAGAAGAAAAAGAAAAAGAAGGAAAAAGAAGAAAAAAGAAGAAGAAAAAAGAAAAAGAAAAAAAAGACGAAAAATAAGAAGAAAAAGAAGACGAAAATAATAGGAAGAAAATAAAGAAAAAGAGTATATAAAAAAATTGTATAATGGAAAGTAAACAAAAGAGAGGAATGAAATTAAAAAAAAAAGATAAAAGAAACCAAAAACATTAAAAGAATTTACATGAAAAGATAAAATGAAGGAACAATTAAAGCCGCCGAAAAGGATAAATTTTTAAGAAATCTGATGTTGTAAAGAAAAAGCACAAAAAGTCAAATAGAAGAAAGAAGAAAATAAAAAAAAAGAAAACCTACAAGGCGTAAGTAAAAAAGAGAAAAAGAGAAAAATGAATGTAAAAAAAAAAAGAAAAATCTGGAAGGGCGATGAAATAAAATGAAGGAAGAAATAAAATAAAACGTAGATTAGGGAGAGGAATGAAATGGGAAGAAAAAATGAATGAATGAATGAAAAAAGAATGAATCTAATAATGAGGACGAAGTAAAGGAACAAAGAAAGGAAATTGAATGAAATAAAATGAAGGAAGAAATAAAATAAAACGTAGATTAGGGAGAGGAATGAAATGGGAAGAAAAAATGAATGAATGAATGAAAAAAGAATGAATCTAATAATGAGGAAGAAGTAAAGGAACAAAGAAAGGAAATTGAATGAAATAAAATGAAGGAAATTGAAAAGAAAATACGAAGAAAGAAAAGCGAAAAATGGGAGAGAAAAAGCGAAGAAATTACAGAAAAAGAAAGAAGTAACGATAAAAAAAAAAGATGGCGAATCGAAAAGAATTAAGGAGACAAGGATGTGGGTGGGGGTAGATATGTAAAAATATAAAAAAGTATCTGAATGAAGAAAAATACTAAAATCAATAGAATGAAACCGGTTCCAAGAAGGAATTTAAACTGGAGGAAAATAAAGAGAAAGCAAGAGGGAAATAGAAATAAAGAGAGGGAAAGAGAAAACAGAGAGAGAGGAAAAGAGAAGAAAGCGAGGGATGGAGAGAATGAAAAAGGGAAAGAGAAAAAGAGAAACGGAAATAGTAAAGAAGAGAGGGAGCAAGTAAAAAGGAGACAGGAAAACAGAAGAAAGAGAGGCATATTTTTGGCCGAGCCCACGGGCTGGGAGATCCTACGTTAAACCGGCCTTGTGCCACATGATGCCTTCGGGGGTGGGGGTCTGACTAAATACCGTTCAGCCTGAAGTCTGGGGTGAGGTTCGTCAGGAGTCAGTCAGTCAGTCGAGATAGAGGGAG
>OZ010609.1:23446753-23469253 GCA_963932145.1 Acanthosepion lycidas | reverse complement strand
GAACATTTCAACGTGTTTCGATGTCAAAGGATTCGGAAAGTTCTAGAATATTTGGAAAGAGTTGGATGAGTCAAATAGTTATTTAGAAGGTATGGCAGCTCGGAAATCACACTTTGATAAAAAAAAAGAACTCCCGAATTGGTTGGTGAGGGCTTCAAATTCAACACAGAAACCTTGGGGAGACAGTGTTGCCCTTAGTCAAGATGGTGGTTGCTGGAAGGCACTATGTCCACAACAGGCCCCTGTACCACGCCACACAATCAAAAACACAACAAAACAGTGATGGCTGTCAAACAATTTCTGCGACCACATAACCTCTTACATCTGGCCATCCCAAATTCCCTGTCTTTTTACTATTTAGTATTTCATTTTTATTTTTTTTTTATTTTTTTTTTTTGTAATTTTGTTAAATTTTATCTGTTAAAATGAAATTTTATTGTTATTAGTGTTATTTTAATTTTTGCTTAATTTAGACGACTATTTATTCATCGCATCGTCGATATATATATATATATATATATATATATATATATATATATATATATATATATATATATATATATTATAAAGTAACTGATTTAAAATATGGTTTCTTCGATACACAGGAATTACCATGTTTCAAAAACCGAAGCTAAAATCTTCGAAGAGACCATATTTTAAATCAGTTAATTTATAATATTTATACTCTGTAAATTTACATTGAGCACTGTTTTGTAAAAATAAAAATATCAATAAGAACACCGGATTATATCTCTTACTGCTCTTTCTTTTTATTATATATATATATACATATATATATATATATATATATATATATGTATGTGTGTGTGTGTGTGTGTGTATGCCTATATATACATACATATATATATATATATATATATATATATATATATATATATATATATATATATATATATATATATATATATCGCGGTCTGACGCTCAAACTTACCAAGAAGCAGAAGGGAAAGAAATAGTGGGATAAATTAATGTCATGCTAGCCAGTTATATGCTTGTTCAGCTTCTTATATAAAATTTTGTAGTTGAGAAATAAAAGGCCTCTTTATATATAAAAAAAATCGCTTGAAGATGGAACAGAGCTTACTTTAATTCAATTTAATTCAAATAATTATATTGAAGTTTTCGGCTCTTGTTTTGAAACATGAGAACTCTTATGTAGCGTGTCGGAATCATATTTTTAAATAAATAATTATATATATATATATATATATATATATATATATGTGTGTGTGTGTGTGTGTGTGACCAAGTAAAATGAGAACAGTGGAATACAATTCCATTGTACATGACATTTTATTTAAATGTAGAGTAGAGCTAAATATTTATTTTAGGTTATGAAAACAAAAACATGTTAAAATCGCTACACGTTTACAATCATGTGTCAGTACCACAAATGTGTCTCCTCGGGCGATGCCAAAACACTGGCGAGCGAAAGATTAATTTAATTTCAAAAGCAGAATACTTAAAAAAAACAATTTGGCTTGTAAGCTTTGACGTGATTAACCAATCGAACGTGACCTACGCTAAATTCAAATTCACCGGAAAATGTTTTAATATAGGTCATGACAGGAAGTTGTCTGCATATAAATCCTAGACAATTTCCTTATAGACAGATAGAAGTTGTGACATTATTTCGGAAGATATATCTTAGTCAGGCGTTCAACTTTCCGAATAAGTAAAAGCTAAAAGTGGTAGTGAGGTAATTTAACATAATGCTAACCAGTTATATGCTTGATGAGCTTCTTACATAAAATTTTGTAGTTGATAAATAAAAGTTGAATATGGTCCAGGCCTCATTCGATCGGTTAATCAAGGCAGAGCGCAAAAATCTATTTTTAAAACTTTGAATTGGAGGCAAATATGGAGGCGAATAGGTTTGCCTTGTCAGTAGAGGAAGATGTAATGTATATGAGACAATGGATAACACTGTGACATCCAACCGGTTCTTATCCTGGTCGCGGCGCCAATTGTGATGATCTAACCTTTAAGTGATTCGGATGGGAATCTGGTTAGATTCGATATCAGCCACGTCGTTCCCAACTCGCTTCCAACGTCTGGTTACCGAAGTAACTACTTTGATCTCCAGTCTGCCTACCCACGTTGTGAATTGATCCTAGGCAGACGAAATCAATCAGCGTTGGGGCCGTACTGCAAGCTTGAGTTCGAATGAGGGCGGTATCGCACAAGTACGGGCAAAATAAAATAAAATAATGTCGAAAATGGTATCAAAAAAAGGATAACAATACTTTATATCTGGTTGCTGGATACATAGGACTGCGTCTATCTCCCGACCCCCTATATGGATTGTGACACGTGGTTTTTAGGCGAAATTCACAAAGCTTATTTTGGTGGTGTGAGTTTAAGTCGTACTTCAAAAAAAAATAAATTGTTCTTGGATAGAAGGTGAGTTCGGAAGTTGCGCGAATCTTGGTCAGCTCTTCGTGGTGGGTCTTCAGAGCTCTCAACTGGAACTGTCTCTCCAACTCTCCAACTCAAAACTAAAACTAAAACTCCAACTAATTTTTTCTCGCTGCGACTTTGCTTATATGGACACCGATTCAAAACCGGGGGTGGGCTCGTCGGGGTTTGAGGTTCCTTGATAAATCTAAATCCATAAACCCCTTCTTTTGTTTTCGGTCAGGAAAAATTCATTATTTCCATTTTTGGAAGTCTTCTGTTACTCCCACTTTCTCTTATTTTCATATGGACACGTCCCCACTTCCTCGCAGGGACTTCTCATACCTACCTCTCAATGGGCTACCTCCTTGCGTCACATGATCACCTCCGCCTGGCCGGTTAGCATTCAACCAATGGTCGATCAACAGTGTGAGCGTGACTAGACTAGCCTTGTTCTTAAAAATATATGTATTTTGTTCAAAGAAAAAAAATTATCTTTTTCTTTTCCTTTTCTTTCTTTTGTTTATCTCTTCTTCTCTGGCCGCCAAGAGGACAATACGACCCGTAGAGTGATAATCTCAATTCTTATCCTAACGTCACTGCATATGGAATTCTTCAATCAGATTTTCGCCAGCACCAAGAGGCTAGTCAACCAGACACACTCATTCTTCGGCGCCAACGAAATATTGTTTCGCTGTCATATTCAAATTCCAACACAGCCCAGATGTGTTTTCTCTCAATGACACCTCCCATCGACAAAGACCCAACCTAGAGATGGCTCTCTTTGTGTGTGGTCAACAGATGACCTATTAAATTGTTTGCCATCATGACACAAGTAAACCTTTATCTATTTAAAACTCTGTATCAACCTGGTGTTTGTCAATTAGCTTTATGACAATGGCCATAAGAATTTTCACCATTCTTCATTTATCAAAATAACATTTTCAAATGTCTCTTCTCGTAGGTGACTTTACCTTTAAAATTTCCTTGCAGGTAACCCCACCACCCCCGACAATCCGCCTGTCACAAAGACACAGTTAATTTTTTATCTATCTAAACAAAACAATGTATTAACCTGTACCCTGCCAGCCAGCCCCAAGACAATGGCCAACAGAACCCTCACCAGTGTCTTCCATTATCAAAATAACATTTTCAAATGGTATTTCTCGTGGGTGGCCACCCGTTATCACCTAAGTTAAGTTGTCTGTTCCCTGATAAACTGGCTCTTTTTTCTTTCTTTTCTTTCTCTTTTTCCTTTCCTTCATTTTCCCTCTTTTTGCGACCCTAAATGGTGTCACGGCACCTCGGAACTGGAAATCAGACTGCCAAGATTTAATTCGAATTATAATCACCTACGAATAAAAATCTTGTCAAAAGATATGAATATAAGCTATCATGGATATCCACAGCTTCCGTTTTTATATCATCTGTGAATTACCATCATCTATTATTCTGTAGTGTATCATGATTAAATAGATCATCGTTACTAGTCCAGCACGAATCATTTAAAAGGAATTAAAAAAAATCAACGACATCCATAAAGCTGAAAATATCGGTGTAACCATCAGGAACACACTCAGCATGAAGGCCAGGGAGTGAAGAAAAGCTCAAGAGTAGCACTGGCTGCTCGGTCAATGAATGCCGAATGTTTCATTCTAAGCAAACTGCTAATATTACCATTATCATTAGATATGGGGAGAAGAGATACTACACTTTGATCCCAGCCCGATGGCCAGGGAGTGAAGAAAAGCGTAAAGAGTAGCACTGGCTGCTCGGTCAATGGATGCCGAATGTTTCATTATAAGGGAACGACTAATATTACCATTACCATTAGAGATGAGGAGAACAGATACTATACTTTGATCCTAGCCTGATGGCCAGGGAGTGAAGAGAAGCTAAAGAGCGGCCCTGGTTGCTCGGTCAATGAATGCGGAAAGTTTCATTATAAGGAAACGGCTAATATTATCATTAGAGATGAGGGGAAACAGATCCTACAAAGCGTAAAGAGTAGCACTGGCTGCTCGGTCAATGAATGCCGAATGTTTCAATATAAGGAAACGACTAATATTACCATTAGAGATGAGGGGAACAGGTACTACACTTTGATCCCAACCCGATGGCCACAGAGTGAAGAAAAGCTCAAGAGTAGCACTGGCTGCTCGGTCAATGAATGCCGAATGTTTCATTATAAGGGAACGACTAATATTACCATTACCATTATAGATGAAAAGAACAGATACTACACTTTGATCCCAGCATGATGGCCAGGGAGTGAAGAAAAGCGTAAAGAGTAGCTCTGGCTGCTCGGTCAATGAATGCTGAATGTTTCATTCTAAGGAAACGGCTAATATTATCTTTAGAGATGAGGGAAACAGATACTACACTTTGAACCCAGCATGATGGCCAGGGAGTGAAGAAAAGCGTAAAGAGTAGCACTGTCTGCTCGGTCAATGAATGCTGAATGTTTCATTATAAGGAAACGGCTAATATTACCATTATCATTAGAGATGAGGAGAACAGATACTACACTTTGATCTTAGCCTGATTGCCAGGGAGTGAAGAAAAGCATCACGAGTCGCACTGGCTTCTCCTTCAATGGATACCGTATGATTCCTTATGCGGAAGAAACTAATATTACCATTAACTCTAGAACATATTATCGACAGCGCTGGTGGGTAGCTTGCACAATACTGCAATTTGCTACAAAGAATTAACCTAAAAACTGGAATAATTCTATAAATAATTTCACCTATCGTCCGGTTCATACACCTCTCTGGTTTTTAGAACAGTACTCGATATTTATCGCTAGCTTCCCTTTTAGTGTTGGTTTACCGGTTCCTTCTAAAATCTTTTCAATCTTTTACCCTCCCAGTAGCGTTTATTGTCTTAGTGATATTTTTCAACTTGCGAATTTAAAAGAAAAATAATATTAACCTCACCAGATTGAAATTTTCATATGGATGTTAAAAATAGCGACAAACACGTTAGGTCTTCGAGAGGACCGCATCTCTTCGAAACTCTTTTACTGGCGTTACATAATCTCAAACAAAGATATGTATCAAATAACATAAAGTATATTACTTGAAGACTTTCAACACCAGCAACAAATTAAATGGATAGGTCTCGTAAATCGAAAATAAAATAATGTCATAATCAATTCGTTGACATTCCACACTGCTTCGAACAGCAAGTTAGATAGGAAGCCCCCATTTTTACTGGACAGAGCAATAACAGTGGACTTAAGAAAACTATTTTGCTGAAAATCTTGTTTTAATAGAAAAATAAATAAGGAAATGACTATTAATTGCTTTAACAAGATGTGAACAGATACTACACTTTGATTCCGGGCCAATATCGAGATAGTAAATCGAAAGCGTAACTCGATTTGCCAATCTCGCAACGGTGGCAAACATCTGACGTACATTTGGTTTTATAAATTTCATAGCAGTGCTTGTAATTCAATTTCATATAATGAAACGGCTAATAATTCCATTAGAGATTATGAGAATCGATACTACACTTCGACCCCAGCCCAGTGGCGGGATCGTCAAGAAACCGTACCTTGATTTGCCTAATTTGCAGCGGTCGGATTGTAGCACCTGTTATGATCCCATCTAAATAGTGAACACCAACCCCACAAAAAATCAATCAATACGAAAGTATTAATTTTAAGGTGAAGATTCCAGCAATACATTTTTATATACAAAATTACCAATTTTAGTAAAATTACCAACAATACATTTTTAAAATTTTAGATTAAGGCACCAACCTTTGTTTGGGAAATAACATCGAGGGTTAAGTTTAAGAAAGTTAAATTACCTCCCCGTTTATCCACTGGAGCTGATATCCATCGAAAAAAAGAAAAGAAAAGAAGCCAGATCCATTGCCTCCGCCTCTCCATAGACCATTTTAAAGTCAGTTCACACAGTGGATTGTTTTTTACAAACAGCTAATCAGCTGCGAGGAAAGCGTGGTCTATTTCCGTCCAATTTATTAAAAGGGCCAGAGTTTGATTGCGGAGGGGGAATGAAGGATTGATCTGCCCTGATTGGGTCCGCTTGGTGATGGGGTGTATGATGTTGAAAGACCCGAAACTCCCTGATGAACCAATTCAGCTTACATCATTAACGACTCCCTTCCGCGCCTATTTAAGAGCTTATATTTAAAAAAAAAATGACCAGCAATGTATTTTACAGTAGAATTAACAACGATACGTTTTATAGCAAAATGACCAACACTATAAAAATGGATGACCCCCGCAGAGGTATAGTGCCTTGAGAAATTATTGGACCTTAATCTCACGCCTAACCTAAAGTGGAACTCGTATATACCAGCCATTGCTAAAGATGCAGGTAAAATAGTCTGCTCCCTGTACAATTCCAGTAAGTACCTGATGTCTTTTATCCTATGCTCCTATGTCTCAACAAGAGCCAGATAAGGTCAAGAATTGAATACTGCTGTTACATTTGGACTGGAGATGCACAGACTGCACTCTCCAGCCTAAAAAAAAAAACAGTTAAATGTAACCGTCTCTTCTACTTCAACAGCTTCCTCACTCGCATTTCACGACAGGGAAACTCCTTTTCTCTTACTTGCTTCCCTGATAGCTGTAATCTTTAAGAAATTAAATGTGTTTTGTTTCCAAAAGAGTCTTTTATTTATTTATTTTTTTTTTATTTATTTATTTTTTTTTTTTAAGGATTTCACCTCAAGCAAGGCATCAGTTTCACTATTACGCAAGGGTCTGCCAGAGACTGGGTATAGCAAAGGATAGAAAGAAGAACGGTAATGAAGGTAACAGATGTCGATTGACATTACATTTAATTTTTTAAAGATTATATTAGGTCGGTGCAAAAATAATGACGTAATAATGTCGTTTTTTGACGTTAAAAATTACGTCAAAAATCGACATTATTACGTCATTATTTTTGCACCAACCTAATAGTTATCAGGGAAGTAAGTAAGAGAAAGGAAGTTCCACTGGCTGGAAATGCGAGAAAAGAAGCTATTGGAGTAGAAGAGGTGGTTACATTTAACTGTTTCGAAAGTAAAATGGGTGTGGCCGAGATGCCAGCCTAGTAGCACGCTTAAATTCATGCAGTCGGGGCACCCATTGAAAATAGCTCGTCAGAGCAGTTGCCATAAAAATATCAGTTGAAATAACAGAGAGATGCCACGTCAAGTCGGCGAGAAAGTGAGTGATGTCCAGATGCCAGGTCAGGATATATTACATTGCATATGCCCCTTTGGATTTTGCTGAGGACCGCGAGATGAACAACTGGGGCACCAGACCATATATGGCAACAGTATTCAATGCAAGGACGGATGCTAGATTTGTAGATGTGAAGGATAGACTCGGACGAGAAAAATCTTCTGGCGCTAGATTCAGCTACAGATCCAATGTAGTCGTTCCACCTCAGATCAGTTGAAAACGTGAGACAAAGAAAGTGCAGTAAGGCTCTCTTGTGGGGTTCTCTTGTGGGGTTCTCTTGTGGGGTTCTCTTGTGGGGTTCATCATCGACCATGTTGATAAGAGGCAGGAAAGTTTCTCTATGCTGAGTAAATGACATTAGTTTCGTTTTGAATTCATTAAAATTCGCAAGCATTTACTGCCTCAACCAACCACAGATTAAAATGAATAAAAATTGCCTTTTAAAATAACCCTCTACATCGAGTGATCTCTAGGTGTTGTGCAGAGTGAAACTCACTGTAACAAAATAAAAATACATTTTGTATCAAAATGACCAACAATACAATTTTATTTGTAGTTGAAGCCATAAAATTTTATTCAAAATATTTACATTTCGACGTTAAATAACACATAGAGGTTAATATGCAGCTAAACAAAATCAACCAACAACCAACCTAAACTCTTTTACACTTACGGTCATATTACATCAACGTTAAGCAACATAAAGCCTGGTCAGTAACTTGATGGTTGACCGCTTGGTAATAACCGGTGCATGCATATTTCTGTTCCTGCAATGGATTTTGGCTCGAAATTCTTAATCGGAGAGCCAAGTTCCAATTTCTTGACTCTTTGGCTTAGCCACTTGTAACCTTCACGGATAGAACCCGCCATACCACACCCAATGTAGCACACCACCCTCATTCTAAAATTTTTTTCTGGCTTCAAATAACCTGATAAGCTGTAGAAAATGAATCAATTATTCTGTCAATAAACAGTATTATTAAACTATAAAACTGGCCTAAGCTCACATCCTTGTTTTTAATGCAACTTTATTATTGAGCATTAGTAACTTAAATTTTCTAACTTTCATTCAGGCTTCATATTTTAAGGATAAAATTTGGTTCAAATTTGTGAATTTCATAAAACTGCCCAGGCTCAATTAAAATTTAGATGCCAATTGTTTATTTTTAGGCAATAGTCAGTTTAATGCTCTCACCAAATGACCATAGTGTGTGTATGTCACTATTCTCACTCAGATATTATAATATAATCCAAGGCAGGAATGCTGATTCAATAATCTTGTAATTTTTTATGGGTACTCTAAGATAAAATGATATTGATGTGGTTAGATTGTTAACTACTCTTGTATATTGAAATGTACTTGGATATTCTAAATATAAATATTTTTGCATTTGCAACTTTTTCGGTAGTGGCCTTATATAAAATAAGGTGCTCGGTTCGTACGTCACCCACAAGTGTGGACTGCGGTGTATTTTCAAAATGGTAAAATTTTGTGCTCCTTAGAATAAATTCGGCGTACGAAATATTCAGTTATTCAAAATCAAGGTGTTGGGTCCCGTTTCATCCTCAAGCAAAAATTGATTCAACTTAATTTTAATAATTATATTGATGGTTTCGGCTCTCGTTTTTGAAACATGAGAACTCTTATGTAGCGAAGGAATCATATTTTTGTAAAAAAATGTTATATATATATATATATATATATATATAGTATAACCCGGATATAAGAGAGTTGTCGGGACCGGAGAAGAAGTCTCTTATATCCGGGTTTGGTCTATTTTGTTTACATTAACACAGGCTCTAATTTGGGACCAGAGAAAATCTCTCTTATATCCGGGTTACACTGTAATTCATCTAGTC
This sequence comes from Acanthosepion lycidas, assembly GCA_963932145.1. Taxonomy (NCBI): domain Eukaryota; kingdom Metazoa; phylum Mollusca; class Cephalopoda; order Sepiida; family Sepiidae; genus Acanthosepion; species Acanthosepion lycidas. The sequence continues at coordinate 23,459,763 of OZ010609.1, read as the reverse complement.
TACAATAACAAAACTTAACAGAATGCATTGGACGGCCGTACTTCAACAATGGCTATCCACTATCGAGAACTGAAACCCGGACAGTTACGATAGGAGGCAAACGCTATACCAGCTCCTGCAACGGGCCTCGATGACGAAGATGTAGCGAATCAGACTTGATATAGCGCATCTCGATGACATATTCCGTGGTGGAACTTATCCGAGTTTCTCTTTTACCCATAGGAGTGTGCCTCCCCAAGCTACGACTACTATCCCCAAGCCGCTCCGCCCAGAGCATTAGAAGCCGGTTCAAGCAATATATCAGATATACAAGTGATAGAAATTATTAGGAGGATTTGAGATAATTATTATTATGTAATTCACCCAGTCCAGAAGAAACATCAACAGAATGCAGAAAGCACTGGACGGCCGTTTCGTCCTATATTTGGGACTCATCAGCAGTGGGCATCCACTACCGAGAGTTGAATCCCGGACAGTTACATTGACAGGCAAACGTCATACCAACTGTACCAACGGGCCTCGGTGACGAAGAGGTAGCGAATTAGACTCCAAAACCGTTCAGAAATAGCCAAGCCAATAAAGATACCAGCATTACATTTTTATATTTAAAAAATTACCAACAATACATATTTATAGTAAAATGACTATTTTATCTGTAGCTGAAGGCATACAATTCTGTTCAAAATAATATTTAGTTGAAACCATAAAATTGTCTTCAAAATATTTCGATATCGACATTAAATAACGCACAGTTTCATATGCCGCTAAACAAAATCAACCAACGAACAATACCAATTTATAGTAAATGTTTAGTTGAAGCCATAAAGCCGTGTTCAAAGTATTTAGATTTCGGCATTAAATAACCTAAAGAATTTAATATGCCTCTAAATGAAATCAACCAACCAACATGAAATAAATCTTTCTGTTGTGACCAAGTAAATGATTACGTAATAACAAAAAAAAGGTTTGCAGATATATCGTATATTTAACAGTAATTACACCAATAGAGTATTACACGACTAGTGAGAGTGTATCGAATGAACTAGCGCTCAATCTATTCATAGTTCACTGTAAACTGTTCCCAAACCTTCTCTCCTACTAAATTTATAGTAGGCGGAAGAGTCTAACATAGACTCTTTAGAGGGAGAACGCTACAACACTTTCATAACATTAATCCATATAATATCATACAATTTCTTAAATCAAACTGTATTCCAAAATAGAACTTCTACATAACTACAACAGAAAACACACATAACATCACTTATATTTTTTCTTAATTATTTCACTCCAAGCAAGGCGGAAATGCCACTAGTACTCATGGGGTTACAGAGAGTGAAAGTGAGAGAAAAGACTAAGTATAGGGAGAATTGATGAAAGGATAAAAGATGAACGGTATTCAAGAAGACAGAAGATGGCGATTGACGTTGCATTTAAGTTTTTGAAGATTGTAGTTATCAGGGAAGTAAGAAAACGGAAGGGAGTTCCACGGACGAGATGTGCGAGAAAAGAAAATGTTGGAAGAGAAGTGGCGGTTGCATTGAACTATTTCAACAGTAAACGGGTTGAACAGATGCCAACTTAGTAGCACGCTTAAATTCATCTAGTCGGAAAAAAGCTCATCAGACAAATTGCCATGAAAATATTTGTAGAAAGGACAGAGGGAAGCCACGTCACGTCGCTGTGAAAGCGACTGAAGTCGAGATCCTAAGACAAAATCGATTACATTACATATCCTTCTTTGGATTTGGTCATTAATCTCGAGATGTACAGAAGAAGCACCAGACCATATATGGCAACAGTATCCAATACACGGACGTAATGATAGATTTGTAAATGTGAAAGACGTACTTCTGGCACGACACGGTGACCCAACTTTCCTTGCAGTAGATGCAGCTATTGATTCGATGTATATGCAACAAAAGCTTAGAATCATCTACCATGTCTTCAGTTGTGAAAGCAGAATAACTTATATTAAATTTTTATTATATCAAAGCTTAAAATTTCAACAATGAACGGGTTGGACAGATGTCAATCTAGTAGGATGCTTAAATTCATCTAGTCGGGACACCAGGGAAAAAAGCTCGTCAGGCAAATTTCTATGAAAATATTTGTATAAAAGAAAGAGGGAAGCCACGTCCATTCGCTGTGAAAGCGACTGAAGTCGAGATCCTAAGACAAAATCGATTACATTACAGATCCTTCTTTTGATTTTGTCATTAATCTCGACATGTACAGAAGGAGCACCAGACCATATATGGCAGCAGTATCCAATGCACGGACGTAATGGTAGATTTGTAAATATGAAAGACAGACTTCTGGCACGACACAGTGACCCAACTTGCCTTGCAGTAGATACAGCTTTTGATTCGATGTATATGCAACAAAAGCTTAGTATCATCTACCATGTCTTCAATTGTGAAAGCAGAATAACTTATATCAAATTTCTATTAATTCAAAGCTTAAAATTTCGTCATTCAATAGCTTATACAGAGTCGATATGACGTCAAACAAGCGAATCAAATTAAATCAAAACGGTGACAAGAATTTAATACAAGGTCGGTTTTATAAATTTAAACCGGCAATAGAAGTGACTGTTAGGACTATAGATGCCGGGCGTTTTAATATAATGAAACGAGTAATAATACTATTACAATTACTAAAAACTGTTTTATGCTTAATTCGAATATTTTTAAAACAAAGGTAAGGTGTTGCTTAGTGATTACATTGTTCTCGCGAATCTTCGTTACGCATTATTTGGGAATAACTGGCTTCCGGTTATAATTACCTGAATATGGCGAAGCACGTGACCGAAAAAAATGTCAAGATTTAGATCTCGCGTTTAATAACTTTTAAACTTGAAAATCTTGAAGAAAAAAAATTGCGTATTATATAAGAATAATTATGGTATTAATAGACATAGATAGATAGATAGATAGATAGATAGATAGATAGATAGATAGATAGATAGATAGATAGATAGATAGATAGATAAGGACTGATACATACATGCATACAAACATACATACATAGATTTGAACAGAAATCGATAGATAGATAGATAGATAGATAGATAGATAGATAAGGACTAATACATATATAGACTTGAATAGAATGAGATAGATAGATAGATAGATAGATAGATAGATATGGACAGACTGAGATAGATAGATAGATAGATAGATAGATAGATAGATAGATAGATAGATATGGACAGACTGAGCTAGATAGATAGATTGATAGATAGATAGATAGATAGATAGATAGATAGATAGAAAAAATGCCAAGATGTAGGTCTCGCGTATAATAACTTTTACACTTGAAAATCTTGAAGAAAAAAAATGCGTATTATATAAGAATAATTATGGTAGCTCTCAAAATAGTTCAAGAGTGTTTAGATTATATTTAGCGACATAAAAACTTTCTGAAAAAAAAATGAAAAACACTAACTGACAAAAATAAGAGAGCACACACAGACACCAGGAGCATCAATTTCATACGCGGTCATTACATATTTGGCGACTTAATTGCTAACGTTTAAATACCTTTGCATACTCTCGTCAGGAATTCATTAATTAGGAAAGAGATAAATATTTGATTAGTAGAGAGAAGGCGAAGCAGTGTGAAGAGCGCCCTGAAAGTGGTGTGCGGTGCCGGGTAATGACTTCAGGAGTAGAGAAAGGGCTGAGGGGCGAGCGAAGGGGTGTCGTTCCGCTGATGTGGAATCAATAAGCGAATTGTGGAAGGTCAATTAACAAGAGAGCTGGGATGAAAATACAAAGGATTTGACGGGAAATGATTTCGGCGGGAAAGTGATTGGAAAGATAGGAAAACCAACGCGCATGCGCAGAAATAAATTGATGTGTTGCACAGTGGGCGGTTTCTTAGGTAGACAGGTGCATTATTACATATACATATATATATGTGTGTGTGTGTGTGTGTGAGTGTCTAGAGAAGTATTCATTGAAGGAAAATGGAAGGAAAGAAAGAGAAAAGGTAGATAAACACATGAAGATAGATAGATAGATAGATAGATAGATAGATAGATAGATAGATAGATAATGAATAGACTGGATCAGATATATAGAGAGGTAGATAGATAATGAAGAAACTGGGATAGATAGATAGACAGATAGATAGATAGATAGATAGATAGATAGATAGATAGATAGATAGATAGATAGATAATGAATAGACTGAGATCAATAGATAGAACGATAGATAGATAACGAACAGACCGAGATAGATAGATTGATAGATAGATAGATAGATAGATAGATAGATAGATAGATAGATAGATAGATAGATAGATAGATAGATTTATTTTTCATTCAACATGTCTGACAAGGCACAGCTCATCATATTTTTATTAGATTTTTTTGTTTTTGAACATAGAGTGTGGAAAAACTGTCCCAATCTTCTTTGGGCGTGGGGAGGTCAGATCACTTCAGGTTAACTTATTAGCCATCATCATGGATATTTTTGTATGTATTGGACGATTTTTTTTTTTTAGTATATGAAGTATTTAAATTTCTGAAAACAATAAATGCATATGAACAAGTTGACCCGATTGGGAAATGAAAACAGTTCTATTGTTACAAAAAATAAAAATTACGATCACAATTTAGATATTAAGACATACAAAATCATTCTTGATAATAGACAGACAGACAGACAGATAGATAGATAGATAGATAGATAAGAACAGACTGAGAAAGAAAGAAAGAAAGAAAGAGACAGGGATAGATAGATAGATAGATAGATAGATAGATAGATAGATAGATAGATAGATAGATAATGAATAGACTGGATCAGATATATAGAGAGGTAGATAGATAATGAAGAAACTGGGATAGATAGATAGATAGATTGATAGATAGATAGATAGATAGATAGATAGATAATAAATATAGACTGAGATCAATAGATAGAACGATAGATAGATAACGAACAGACTGAGATAGATAGATAGATAGATAGATAGATAGATAGACTGGATCAGATATATAGAGAGGTAGATAGATAATGAATAAACTGGGATAGATAGATAGATAGATAGATAGATAGATAGATAGATAGATAGATAGATAATGAAAAACTGCGATAGAATTTAAAGAACTGCGATAGATATTAAAAATATAAAATAGCGACAATTTGCCCATTTCACCCCCACTCTGTCTTTTTAAAAATACTTTCATGGTAACTGCTCCGATGAACTGCTTTCGCTGGTTCCCAGACTTCATGAATTTATGCGTTCAACTAGGCTGGCATCTCGCTCTCACCCTTTCACTGTTGAAGCTGTTAAATGTAGCCGTTTTTTCTACTCCAATAGCTGCATGTCTCGCACTTCTCGCCTGTGGAACTCCCTCCCCATTTCTTGTTTTCCTGGTGGCTTTAATCGCCAAAATATTCAAATGTAACGTCAATCGACATCTGCAGATGCCCTGATCTGTCCCCTAACCTTCTCTTCATCTTTTCCTTTATCACTCATTCTTTCCGAATCCCCTGCAGTGTCCTCAGATTGACACCCAAACACTCTGAAATGTTCGTATTGGAGCTTCCTGCGCGAATGCCAAGCATAACAGCATGTCTTTTCCAAATTTCTAGCAGGGTGAATTGCGACATGGTGCTCTTTTTCTCATAGATGGTAACCAACTGACCCTACTATTTTGTGCAGTCGACAAAATCAAAAACAAACGACGCGCATGCGCTAATTTAAAAATATAAAATGGCGACAACTTAACCTCAAATCCTGATTATATCTGGACTTTATTCATAAAATGTCTGTAATGTGATCGATCCTGACTTGATATCGTGACTTCAGACACTTTCCTACCGCCGTGACATGGCTTCCCACTGTCTTTTCTAGAAATATTTTCAAGACAATTGCCCTGATGAGATTTGGTGTCTCGACTGCATGATTTCAAGCGTATCTATAGATTGTTAACTAGGAGCTATGGTCCAAGTTAGGACCAAGGAAGAACAACACGAACACAAGAGTACAGATAACGAAGGTATATTACACGAAATAATAATACAAGATGTGGAAGGTGTTAGTATGACTGTCAGTCTGGTTTGGAGTGAACTACTATCGGCTCCACTCGATTCGATATTTACTTGCCCCCCCCACGGGGTAAAGATGTGGCACAAGGCCGAGTTTCACGTGGGTTTTCTGAGCCCTTAGAAACTGTAAAAGCAGAATCGGGTTGGTCAACCTCCCCGAACGAGACTCTGCCCTTCGGCAGAGCCTCGTCCGGATTCCTCTCTGCTCAGAGGCAGAGAGTTCGACCGTCAATCCGAGAAGATCGGCTTGATTCGGTATCTAGCCACCCCCACCCTCGAGAGTTGCATGTGGCGCAAGGCAGAGTTTAACGTAGGTTTCCCGAGCCCGTAGGCTCGGTCAAAATATGCCCGTAGAACCCGTATAAACGGGATCGGGTTGGTCAACATCCCCGAACGAGACTCTGCCCTTCGGCGGAGCCTCGTCCGGGTTTCTCTCTGCTCAGAGGCAGAGAGTTCGACCGTCAAGCGCCGAAACGGTTAGACTCGATTCGACCCTCTCTCTTGAGAGGCGTAGTATACATAGTGTTAGGAAGAGTTCATTCTGTAGTTATAGGCACGGACCCATGACACTAGGTATCGCCGTTTTCCTGTTGTTCGAGCTAATAGTATTATTCTATGCAAATAGTTTCTTTTCTCCCACTTCTCGCACGTGGATCTTTCTTTCGGTTGCTTGCTTCCCTGCCACCTACAATCTTCAAATATTCAAATGCAACACCAATCACCATCTTCTGTCCTCCCTTCTGTTCATTTATTGTCCTTCTTCCTCACTTCTCACTAATTCTTCCCATTCGCTTTTGCACCCCTCGGGGCATCATCGCTTTGTTTGGGTTGAAATGATTAAGAAAAAAGGAACATATTAAACATACTAAGCAGAAGATAGAACTCACTAGCATATTAACCATTACATTACCCAAATTCGCATTTTATCTTGCGATTGGCACAAATTTTAGATCACTTTTCACTAATCCTTTTCAACCAGTCTAGTTAACAATTACCCCACAGGGAGATAATCCTTGTAACGACGTTAAATTACATCCGGCAGCAAAGCCTCTAACACCTTGTGGTAGCACCTGTTAGGGTCACAGCTATGGGCACATAATGAACACCCAAACATAAATCAAGAGTAAAATGACCACCAATGCATTTATAACATGATTACAATAATGCATTTTATAGAATTACCAATAATACATTTTCATAGAAACTGATATGCCGCTAAACAAAATCAACCAAACGAAACTAAACAATATATTTTATAATAAAGTGACCAAAAATACATTTTTATAATAAAATGACCAACAATATATTTTTACATGCCAAAATGCCAATCCGTATGTTTTATAGAAAAACTGAAATCGTAACATTCATTTTCAAAGAAAATGAAAAGAAAAACAATTTTTGCTATGATTAAACTCATATTTCTTGTAAGGAGAAACAAGTTTTCACTTCTTGTTTGATTTTTGTAAGTTTATTCGGTAAAAAAAATGAAGCTAAGTAATTACAATTAAATCATGAAAATAATATCATTCTCTTGAAATACCGTATTTTCCGGCCTACAAGACGCTGTAGCTTGGAAGACGCACCCGAATATTGGAAAGAAATTTCTAAGAAAAAAAAATTATTCTCATGCAACAACACATGCGGCCCTCACATACCTGGGGCGACGTATTGTTTACATTAATCACTCGTCCGATTTTGTTTGTATGGAAATGACATACTAGTCAAGAGCTGAAAGGCTCCCGCCTCTGCTAGTAAACAGAGCATGTTTAAGCTTGTGGCTCGGCTCCAGGAAGGTTTATAGTTTTCGAAATGTTTGTAACAATTAAGTAATGAGATTACATGGTATAGAAAAGCTGAATTAGATAGATACCTAACATTATAGTGTAATGATTCAACATACAAATCTATGTCTCTATCAGTCAAGCAAATTAAGTTACCGTCCAAGTTTACCTGAGGCTGGGCGTTGCCTTACATTCGTCTTGAAACACACACGCATTTTTCAGGATATTTTTAGGAAAAAATGTCCGTCTTGTAAGCCGAAAAACATAGTAATTATAAAGTTAGAATTTTTATATTTAGATTTTGGCATTCAAATTATTAGCGCTACATTTTTATAGTAAAATGACTAAAAATAGATTTTTATCGTAAAATTACTAAGAACATATTTACAGTAACATTAAAAGCAATATTTTTTTATAGTATAATTACCAACAATACATTTTTATAGCATTATGACCAACAATACATTTTATAGTAAAATGACCAACAATACATTTTAATAGTAAAATGACCAACAATACATTTTTATAGTAAAATGACCAACAATGCATTTTTATGGTAAAATGACCAACAATACATTTTTATAGGAAAATGACCAACAATACATTTTTATAGCATTATGACCAACAATACATTTTCTAGTAAAATGACCAACAATACATTTTAATAGTAAAATGACCAACAATACATTTTATAGTAAAATGACCAACAATACATTTTACTGTAAAATGACCAACAATACATTTTTATAGTAAAATGACCAACAATACATTTTATAGTAAAATGACCAACAATACATTTTTATGGTAAAATGACCAACAATACATTTCAATAGTAAAATGACCAACAATACATTTTTATAGTAAAATGACCAACAATGCATTTTTATGGTAAAATGACCAACAATACATTTTTATAGAAAAATGACCAACAATACATTTTTATAGTAAAATGACCAACAATACATTTTATAGTAAAATGACCAACAATGCATTTTTATGGTAAAATGACCAACAATACATTTTAATAGTAAAATGACCAACAATACATTTTTATGGTAAAATGACCAACAATACATTTTTATGGTAAAATGACCGACAATACATTTTTATAGTAAAATGACCAACAATACATTTTTATGGTAAAATGACCAACAATACATTTTTATAGTAAAATGACCAACAATACATTTTATAGCAAAATGACAACAATTCATTTTTATAGTAAAATGACCAACAATGCACATTTATAGTACAATGACTAGCAGTACATTTTATAGTAAAATGACCAACAATATAAATCTAAAATGACCGGATTCTTATGTTTAGCTTTTGATACAACTCTAATCGTCAAATTTTGAATACAATAAGCAGTAAGGTAGTAAAAATAATAGCGACGTCAATGAAAAAAAAAAGCGTTCTTTCGACAATTCCGTTATTTTGCAGGCACAAATGTTAAGTTTGCCGGCAAATTTCCCGAGGAAAAGAAAATGTGATATAAATCCCTCAACATAGAAAAGAATAATTAGAATCTCCTCACAGATAAAAAGCAAACTTGAGTCGGCGATGATGAGGCTCTACAGGAGAATGGAGGGAATACCATGAAGGGAGAATGTGAGTAAAGGGGAGAAAAAAATGGGGAACAGAACCAAAATGTACACCGAGAAGGGTGACACCGAAATTGGTAGGAGCATTGGGATAACTAAAGATGCCTTCAAAAAAATAAGCAAAGAATTAAAAAATAGGAAAATTTTATTAGAAACCGGGAACTGAACAATAAAAGTTCTCCTATATAAGATTTAAACTTGGACAATCTGCTCACAGATGAAGAAGAGACTTGAAGCAACATAAACAAAGAAAAGAGAGCTGAACTGTTATGTAATATCAGTCCTCCTATATGACAGTGAATGCTGGACAATCTCCTCGCAGATGAAGAAAGAGACTTGAAGCAACAGAAACAAAGAAAAGAAATCTGAACTGTTATGTAATATCAGTCCTCCTATATGTCAGTGAATACTGGACAATCTCTTCACAGATGAAGATGAGACTTGAGCAACAGAAAGAAAGAAAAGAGAGCTGAATTGTTATGTAATATCAGTCCTCCTATATGGCAGTGAATGCTGGATAATCTCCTCACAGATGAAGAGACTTGAAGCAACAGAAAGAAAGAAAAGAGAGCTGAACTGTTATGTAATATCAGTCCTCCTATATGGCAGTGAATGCTGGACAATCTCTTCGCAGGTGAAGAAGAGACTTGAAGTAACAGAAACAAAGAAAAGAGAGCTGAACTGATATGTAATATCAATCTTCCGATGTGGCAGAAAATGCTGGACCATCTCCTCATAGATGAAGGAGAGATTTGAAACAAAAAATATGGTTCTACAGAATGACGATGAGAATACTAAGGAGTGAACATGTGAGTAGTGACGAAGTTTTAGAATAAACTGAAACAAAAACGACATAATTATAATAAAAAAAAAACACAGTTGATTTTTTTTTAATTCACATAATGAGGAATGAGTGTTTGGATAATTCGACACTCACAGAGCATATCGAAGAAAGACAGGTTGAAAGCAGCGGACCTGACGAATTTATGTAAAAGGATAGCAGGACGTGTGTGGGAGGTTTGAAAGGAGACAGACGTTGTGAAGAGCCATAATCTTTTACGTTTTTCAATGAAGTTGTACAAAGAAGAACAACAACGATAATGTTACGAATGGGCTTAAACCATTTCCTCGCCATTATAGTCGACGCCATCACTGTAAACATTAACCTATCCGGTATCTCAACTTCGCTTATATGATTCAGGAGATTTTTTTTTTTTGGTGGAGGGGGGGACTTTACAACTAAAAAACAAAGTGTCAGGGTTGATGTACCATCAAATACAGTAATTTTTTCTTTTTGACATTTTTTCTTTCGATGGTGGATTCTTTCTTTTTTAATACCTTTTTCAATTTTTTTTTTCTCCTTCGATTGAATTATGTTTATTCATTTCTAGCGCATTGCTTCTCTGGAAACATTCAACCTGTATCCTTCCTCTTCCTATCTGTCAGTCTTGGACTGTTTAATATTCGACGCCAGCTATTATATCTTTTTTTTTTTTTTTTTTTTTTTTTAACCTCTCGTTACAATAAAATCTACAAATATTTAATCCGCCATTTTTATCGCCACCGCTCATTTCTTCCTTGTTCATTCAACCTTATTGGCTTTTATCGCATTTTACCGCTAAATTCTTTCGACTTCGGCACGTGACAATTCCTTTCGATGCAACCTTTATATTTTTTGCTGAAACGGAATCCATATTTTTTTTTTTTTTTTTTTTTTTTGTAATTTCTACCATCTTGGCCGTAAAATTTTTCCAGAGTTCTCATCAATCATTTCGTTTTGTTTTTTTTTTTTCTTTTTTTTCGGTGAGAGGTGGTTGTGTCAGTATTTTTCATTTATTTTATTTATTCAAATTCTAATTATCTCATTCTGTCTGTTTCTCTTTTATCTGTCTTTAAATCTATTTTATCTGTCTTTAAATCTATTTTATTTATCGATTAATAATGAACATTTCTTTATAAGCTACACCCAATGACAATCGTATTCCTGCTTATCTATCTCACTCTGTTCATATATAATATATGAAACAGTATATATATATATATATATATATATATATATATATATGACTGAATTTTAGATATTTAATATCAGCGATAGAACGAACATATTTTGTTGCGTTGATGTGACAGACATTTGTATGACGATCGCAAAGGGCGTGAAACACAGGTTCACAAACTGACATCAACGCAACTAAATATATATATATATATATATATATATATATATATATATATATATATATGTAAACAAATATATGGATATAGATCCGACAGTATGAGGAAAAATATACAGAGAAAACAAACAAAAATCTTAACATGCAATTATGCTGTATTAATGTTGACATTATATTAACATTAATACAGCATAATTGCATATTAAGATTTTTGTTTGTTTCTTCTGTATATTCTTCTTTATATATATATATATATATATATATATATATATATATATATATATATATATATATATATATATATATAATAGCTTTCCAAACCATATAGTTGATGAACAAATAAAATACTTTCTTTGAAGTCTTAATATTAAGCAAATAGAGCATAATACTCCTTCAACTAATCCCGAAAATATTAATCTCTTTTATCGAAGTCAAATGCATAGTAATTATAAACAAGATGAAAATATACTAAAAAATTAGTAGATACTAATATATCCACAACACACACTAGCAAAAAAATAGGGTAATCATATACTACACTAAATCTAGTATATCCAACTTAACTATTCACAATGATTCATCCCCCTTCCCCATTAGTGATTTGCAGAAAACCAACATAGTTTACAAATTCAAGTACCCTTTGGGAGATTGTATCTCCAACAAATTAAATAATATTTATGTTAGTCACACCACAAACTCGCTTTCACGGCGCTTGATTCTACATTTGAATGATAACTCTAACATTTTTAGGCATTTAAAACAACATGCCTGGCCGCACACACAATTCCGTAAAATCCTTGTCGAAGACACAATTATGCTTAAACATGAAAACAATAAACAAAAATTAAAAATTCTTGAAGCTATATACATAAAACAGTTGAAACCTAACCTGAACAAAATAAACTATGAAATCTCCACAAATATCATTAAATGCCTATAATCTATAACATCCCCGTCAATCAAACTATCGACATAATCTTTAACTCCGTGTATACAAATAATTCCATTCCACCTCCATCCATCAAACTAAATATCCCCCAAAAAGGACTGCATACCTGCACAAGTAAAGTCCCTTTCTACGACAATAATAGCAATATCTACACTCAAACCAATGGTGTTACTATGTGAAATCATCTGGGTCCGTCCTTCTCCAACTACATGTCCAACATAGAAAGCACGATATTTAAACAAGTCACTAAACACAAAATATACATCCACTATTTATATTTTAATTTACTTATTTTAGAGAAAAAAAAACAAGAAATTTATAATATCAAGAACATATTCGAAAAAAAATCGTCCTTAACTTTACATATGAACTGAGTCAAAAAAATAAATTATAGCAGTTGTAAAAACATTCCTAAAGAGAGCACACGAGAATTCATCCT
>OZ010609.1:23424253-23441753 GCA_963932145.1 Acanthosepion lycidas | reverse complement strand
ACTGTCCAAATGTTTTATATTTCCGAGCACTTTCGGCTATACCTTTAGCCATTATCAAGGATGATTCAATTTTTCAGCTTAATTGAATGTGTGCATTATGTGTATGTCTTAGTGTGTTGTAGAGGTGTTTTTAATTTCCGAATACGGTTAGCACATTGTGGCCTTGTTCGTAGTTAATATTGTTAAGAGTTGGCTTTTTCTTTTTTATTATTAAAGCTTCCATTATTTTTAGTCTTTTTTTGCAGGTGGATGCAGTTAATATATTTGTGTTTTCTACTAGTATGTTTCTAATGGAGTCTGGTAAATTTGTGTGTGTGTGTTTAAATGGGTTCTAATGGAGCTGTGATCAGATAGGTGTAACGTAAGACGTCTGGATAAGCATTTACTCACTCTTTGTCCAGCTCGAATACAAGAAAAATTAAATAAAAAACTTGTCTGTTGTTTTTAATGAAACATGCATAAACAAAGGATTGCTGTCTAAATATACACCTATATATATATATATATATATATATATATATATATATATATATATACTCATGTTCAAAATCTTAACACCAGTAGCAAAAGGGTTAAAAAATATAAAATATCGTTACTTTGTGAAACATTTACATCTAATTAGAAAATGTAGTTTATCAACGACGACATTTACTTCTAATAAATTTAATCTTTGACTCTTCTAATATTTCGAGGTAAGATCACGGACTTAAATATTCCTTCGACTTCGCTTCTCTCCCTTTGTGAAACGGAGGTGATTTTCCCAGAGAAGTGTTGACAGATAAAGACTTGAATGGCGAGTTTTCGAATGAAAAGGACAAAATTGGATAATTGCATGCGGTACAAACGAAAAAAATGGTGGGGAAATGAGCCGGGCAAAGAAAAAAATTATGATCTATACCAAAAAAAACAAAAAGTAAATAAAAAATAAATAAAAACACGATTCTTGCAAATTGCACCTGCCAAATATGTCGAGAAGCGATGATTAGCTGAGATAAGATGGTCTGATTAACTTTTGGCCAATCAAATTACGTCGAGGGATATTTTAAAATGACACGTGATCACCTGAGTTCAAAATAGCATTCGCGAGAAGTTATGAAAACGTGAAAACTGACACACGTACACAGACTCGAACACCCATAGGTACACGATACAGAAAGGAAAAAAAAGAACGTGGTGTGGGGAGAAGCGATATTTGAAGAAAAAAAAAAAGGCGAAACTGGCATAAGGCAAAAGTAAAATCTTTTGAGCACTGTTTATGAATGCCGGAGTATTCAGAAATTCGGCAAATTGAATTCAAATTTGTCTGGTAAACAAAGAAAATTACCCTAAATATAGAAAAATAAATGAAAATTTCTAGACAAAGAAAAAAAAGATAGAATAAAAAGGGATAACAGAGAAAACAGAGAAGGAAAGGGTATGATAGATAGATAGATAGATAGATAGATAGATAGATAGATAGATAGATAGGAAAGAGACCGAGATAGATAGATAGGAAAGAGACTGAAATAGATAGATAGATAGATAGATATGAATAGACTGAGAAAGATTATTGATACATAAATTCATAGAATGATAGATATCATTAGACTTAGGTAGATACATATGAAGAGACTAATATATATATATATATATATATATATATATATATATATATATATATATATATATCTGATGAGGTGAGAACCAAAGTAATAAATAAATTCAAACATTCACAGCATTAATCCAAAAGAGGGCTCGATACCGATAGTAGAACGATAATTATTCCTTTAAATTATAATAAAGGAATATATATATATATATATATATATATATATATATATATATATGCAGAGAGAGAGAGAGAGAGAGAGAGATTGGAAGAATATGAGATAGAGCGATAAGAGGGATAAGAGAAAAAAGAGAGAGAAGAAAGGTAGAGAGATAAGATAGATATGAATAGACTTATGTAGATACATATGAAGCGACTAAGATAGATAGATAGATAGATAGATAGATAGATAGATAGATAGATAGATAGATCTATCTGAACAGATTGCCATAGGTATAAAGGTCTCAGGCTCCTATTTATTTCCAAGAGATCTACAAACGAATGACGATGTACATAGTTTTCTTTGATGTCAGAGAATATTTTGCCACAGGGCCATCTGTAACTCTGCCAGAATCTATGTTTTATTGACAGGAAGGTATATTCTCAAGTCCAATTATAACATGAAGTTTCATTCTCATCTGAAAATCAGCCTACGATTTCGGAGATCAACATATGAAAACATGATACCATTATTTTCTAAGTTCAATCTTTTCTCTTCTCTTCTCTTCTCTTCTCTCTCTCTCTCTCTCTTCATATATATATATATATATATATATATAGTGAGGTAAAAAATCCGTTGCTATGTAATCCAAGTGGATTCTAGTAATATAAAAGCATTAGAACTGATCCACAAGAAAGTGCCCGATGTATTTTTTATTTATATAGTGCAATATAATTTAATAATCAAAGAAATCGTTTTACCTCAACTGTAGAATAGGTTACTTCGGCAGGCGAAAAAACCCCAGTGTGGAATGAATTTCACGTCTGTAAGTTTAGAAGAACCATGAAACTAAGGTTTTCAATAGGAAAACTATTACGATTATCTACTCTTGTACCAACAACATTTATAGAATTATCTCCCCCAACAACAAAATTTTAAGGAATTTTTTTGCGATCGACAACAAACCTGGTATCAAACCCTCCTGTAGTTGTAGAGCTAAAAACAATTGTCCAATAGAGGGCAAATGCGAAGGTACTGCGGTTATATATCAATGGAAAATAAAAAAAAAAGGTTATATTGTAATTACCACGGGAGAGTGTAAACAAAGATTTTATCCCCATAAGCATTCATTCTCTAATCTTAAACTTAAATACCAAACAGCTCTTTCAAAAAAAAAAATGGGAATTGAACGACGAAAATTTAAATCCACAGATAGTTGGGAGAATGATAGGTTCTGCAAAAACTCCCAATAGTTTCAGATGAGATGAGATTTATGCTTAGAAAAAAAATTAAAAAGATAAAATACAATAATGAAAGGCAACTATTGGATCAGAGAAACGAATTAGTGTCGAAATGCTGACATGAAAACAAATTCAAATTTCTATAATATTGTTTTGCTTTAATGAGCTACTGAAATTCACTCTTCGACTCCCATATTCACTAACTCTTCAAATGTCGACGTAAAAAACCCAAAACTAATTCTAATTTCCATAGTAGAATTTTGCCTTTGTAAATAATACCCGGAGTCACTCCTCTTCCCCCTTTATACTATAGTAATTATAATTTATAAACTTTCCTCTACTTAGAATGTTTCCCTAAATCTATTTCCGTTAATCCCCTAAGTCTTTATATATTTTTTAAACTTATTTTTGGTTTTATTTTTAATTTCTTCTTTAATTTTAAATTTAAGTTAAACATTTGTGTTTTCTTCTAATACCCCCAATTTGTCGTCATAAGGCTAATATTCTGTTTTACACACACACACACACACACACACATATATATATATATATATATATATATATATATATATATATATATATATATAATCTCTCCGTCTTTATTCTGTTTATATATATATATATATATATATATATATATATATATATATATATATATATATATATAAAATCTCTCCGCATTCAGAGAGATACTTACCACCCTCCTTGACCACTGTCTCGTGCCTAGTGTCTGACTGAAACTGAAAAGTGAAATCTGTATAGGTGTTTTCGGCAAGGTTGGGTTTAAAGTTCGGTTGCTGGTCTCCGTTGGTAGTTGCATAATTAAAAGAAAGAAAAACTTGTAATTCCAACGAATGATTAATTTTTTGTGGAAATATTTCGGCTAGCAGTTGCCAGTGTAGGTCACTCCTTAATTTGTGTAAAACAGTACTGCTAGAATTCGTTGGAAATACATTTTTTTTTAATTAAGGTTAGTTTTGGGTTTACATTTTTACTTTCCAATGTCAGTTCCCCATAGTTAACTGCTACTCCCTCTAAACTTACAGACGTGTAATTCATTCCATACCGGGATACTGTTTTCGTCACCTGGTGAAGTAGCCTATTCCCCATATGAGCTAAAAGTATCTGTTTGATTAATATATATATATATATATATATATATATACTCATGTTCAAAATCTTAATACCAGTTCCAAAAGGGTTAAAAAATATAAAATATCGTTACTTTGTGAAACATTTACATCTAATTAGAAAATGTAGTTTATCAACGACGACATTTACTTCTAATAAATTTAATCTTTGACTCTTCTAATATTTCGAGGTAAGATCACGGACTTAAATATTCCTTCGACTTCGCTTCTCTCCTTTTGTGAAACGGAGGTAATTTTCCCAGAGAAGTGTTGACAGATAAAGACTTGAATGGCGAGTTTTCGAATGAAAAGGACAAAATTGGATAATTGCATGCGGTACAAACGAAAAAAATGGTGGGGAAATGAGCCGGGCAAAGTCACCAGATGTGTTGAAACAAAATGGCCATTTTTGTAGTGATTTTATAATATATTTATGTTTTAATTTTCGAATAAATAATTATATATATATATATATATATATATATATATATATATATATATATATATATATATATTACTTACTGTTTTTAAACTACAAATTTTCCATAATTTCTGTTGGACGCTCATATCTATGAATTTTCTCGGACTTTCAGGCCGGTAAGTGTTGTTAATACTGTTTATTATAAATAGAACATTTACTTAATTATTTGTATCCATGAAAATAACGCATAAACAGAAAATATATTAAAATAATTGTCAGACATAGTCCATTTCATAATATCTCTATTTGTACAAATCCATATATCTATCTATCTATGTAAGTTTGTATAAATCTATCTGTCAATTTGTACAAATCTATCTATCTATCTATCTATCTATGTCAATTTGCATAAATCTATGTCAGTTTGTATAAATCTATGTCAATTTGAACAAATCTATGTCAATTTGTATAAATCTATGTCTGTTTGTACAAATCTATCTATAGATATATATTATCTCACCATCTCTCGTCCTCTCTCTTGCTCTCTCTCTCTGTCTCTCTCTCTCTCTCTCTCTCTCTCTATATATATATATATATATATATATCATTTTGCCCACATTTATCTATCCTTATACATGTTCATTTTCCTATCATATATATATATATATATATATATATATATATATATATATATATATATATATATATATATATAGATATATATATAGATATATATATATGTCTGTATATATATATATATATATATATATATATATATATATATATACATATATATATATATATATATATATATATATATATATATATATATATATATATATGTTGCCAGATCGTGTCTGAGTCCGGCCATTACTACATTGCTGCATACCTTTTTGGAGAAAAAACTTCTGATGTGCTGAACGAATGTGGCTCTTAAGCCCAACAAGGGCCCTATATATTCTGGTACAAACAGGGCGCTTAAGAGGTCCGACGGCCAGTGGTACATTATCATACAGTTTAAAATGTCGCATGTCTTAACACAAATATCACATTTCAGTTGCTGGACGTCTACGGCTTTATAATCAATTGCCACCTTCTGCTGGTTCGCTCTCAAGTGACTTCTTAGACCATATACACACCCTACCACAATTTGTTCTTGTTAGATCGAGCTGCCTGCGGGTGTCATCGAGATGCTCCCGTCTTTACGCACATCTCTTTTAAGCTTTGCGTGCCTCCTCTTCTCATCTTCAAAGTGACACAGACAAGCTTCATCTTGTCCAGGAAACGATTGTATTTTTTTAAGTGAAAAAAAAACAGCCTGGGGAAACCTACGCTCGTTGATGGATTTTGCGGTAGCGTTAAAGGTTAGTATTTGTGTTTGTAATTTTATATATATCCGATGAGGTGAGAACGAAAGTAATATAAATTCAAATATTCACAGCATTAATCCAAAAGAGGGCTCAATGCCGATAGTAGAGCGATAATTATTCCTTTAAATCATAATAAAGGAATATATATATATATATATATATATATATATATATATATATATATATATATATAGAGAGAGAGAGAGAGAGAGAGAGAGAATAAGATAGATGGATAGATTGGAAGAATATGAAATAGATAAAAGGGATAAGAGAAGAGAGAGAGATGAAACGTAGAGAAAGAGAAGATAGATATGAATAGACTTATGTAGATACATATGAAGAGACTAAGATAGATATTATCAGATAGATAGATAGATAGATAGACTGAGAAAGATTATTGATACATAAATTCATGGAATGATAGATGTCAATAGACTTAGGTAGACACATATGAAGAGACTAATATATATATATATATATATATATATATATATATATATATATATATATATATAATTACATGAATCATTCATACAAAAAAACAAATATAGAGGTTAAAGATTTAAATAGCGAGAACACATCTTCGCAGACAATTTCAATAAGATACACTAACCCCGAACCTGTATATGAATGATATGATCCCCGTTTATAAATTCCAGTTGCATAAGGTCTTTTTAATTTTTTACAAGCTTACGTCTGTTCCTACAGACATCATCGGGTATAGAAGTAGATTTTTTTCTTGTTTTTACTTCTCGGTAATCAGAAGACAACGAAAATATAGATGTAATCCGAAAAAATGCTATGAGAAATGTGTTATTGTTTTCGAACGTGAGGATGTCAGAGCGAAATAAAAGAAGCGTCATGTTGAACAATAAAATATTTATTTATCACAATTCAAACATGATATTCAAAGGGATGTAGATTTTATAATATTTCTATACACAAAGCCTGTGACACAAGACACGTCAAGTCAATAGTCCAGCTCCTGCCGAACGCGTTGTAGCATGTATCGTGTAACATTATCCAGTACATTTGTGTGTGTGCATGTCCAAATTTTCTCTCTGGTTGGTGCATTTATATATATATATATATATATATATATATATATATATATATATATATTATTTACATTATTCGGACTATTGTCTGCATCTTTGTCGCCATATTTATCACAACTTTTCAGCCGTTGTACGCTCCGGCCTTCTTCAGGTGGTTGGAATTTCGAACTGAACCCTTTATTTCGCTCACTGGGGTAGACTGTTCTAGTTCCACGTACCATGTTTGATGGATGTCAGTTATCAGTTATCACCTGTTAATTTCCCATTGAAAGTTCTACACTGCCTTAAACGGGTATTGAACTCACACTCTTTTGGGTCTTGTCACTGGATCTAACCAACGCCTTTATCCACTGTGCCATGTGTCCTTGAGGGTATGAATTTCTGGGTATTATAAACCTAATGTCTTCAGCAACCATTTTTAACAGTGCTCATATTGCAATTTTTCTGTTATCATTTCATGTTTTTACCAGAGCTCATATTGCAACTTTGTTGTTATCATTTGGCGACATGTACATAATACCTCATCGCAGAAATATAGACAGACATATATATATATATATATATATATATATATATATATATATATATATATATTATAAATCGATTTATTTAAAATATGTTTTTTCGCTACACATTTCTAACCATGTTTCAAAAATGGAAGCTAAAAGCTACGAATTTAATTTTGTAATTAAATTAAAGACATTAGTTCCATTTCATCATCAGGCGAATTTTGGAGTAACTTTTAAAATTACTGGGTTTTAAAGACACAGCTAAAATCATAATTCACGTTTCCAAGGTTACAGATAAATCTACTTCAACTGGACAAGGGGTGTCTGGGTGTTCATTATGTCTGTATTATTGTATCCGTTATTTGTTACGTAAAAAATATCTATAAGAACACCGGATTATATATCTTACTGTCCTTTCTTTTTATTTATATCTACATACATACATACATACATACATACATACATATATATATATATATATATATATATATATATATATATATATATATATATATATTATATATATATATATATATATATATATATATATATATGTGTGTGTGTGTGTGTGTGTGTGTTTGAAATATAAATATAAATATAAATATATATATATATAGGGGGTCACAAATATTTACATCATTTAAAATGTGAATATCTGAGTAACTACATGTGCTAGGCAGACGAAATTAAATACTCTTCCTGTTGAACAATAAAAGATATATCAAAATGAAACATGATATACAAAGGGATGTCGATTTTATAACCGATTACACAAAGCTTCACAAATGTTCAATATGCATACCACTTGTGACACGATGCACTTCAAGTCGGTAGTCCAGCTCTTGCCAAACACGCTGTAGCATGTCTTGCGTAACATTCTCAAGCTCCTTAGTGATTCCCCGCATAACTACCTCTAGGCTTGTAGGAAAAGGTAGTATATAGAGCTGTCATTTCCCATAGGCCCATGGAAAAGAAAACACACAAGGTAATTTTGTGGCCATTTCAATTGCACATTGTCATTATCACTGGTACGGTCGATTCATTTTTATGGTAGATTCTCATTCAGATTCTCAAATATCACAACGTTTCGGCCTTTGTACTCAACGACCTTCTGAATCCGAGAATTCTAAATTCTTATTTGATCAGCAGAGGTAGACTGTTTTCTTTCCACTGTCTAGGATTATATCGTCTAGTTCTTATTTTTACTACTACTCATGGCAAATATTTAAACCATACAATACTTCAGAAAAAGGTTTAAACTAAGTAACATCAAGATTACCTCCTCGGTTATCAACTGAAACTGCAATCCACCGAAATAAGAAAAGAAGCCAGACCCCACCACGGGCCATTTAAAAGATAGTTCGCCCAGCGGATTGGTTGATATAAACATCCAATCAGATGGGCGGAATATGTGGTCAGTCTTCGTCCAATTCTTTAAAAAGGCCAGAGTAGCTGTTAGCGTTTGATTGAGAGGGGGAATCAGAGATTGATCTCCCCTGATTGGGTCGATTTGTGATGTTGAAAGACCCGAAACTTCCAGATGAACCAAGTCAAAACATCACTGACGAACTCCTGGGGCGCCTACTTAAAAGCGTATTTTTGAATTATGCATACACATAAATGAACAACCTACTTTGATCACAAAGTGAGTGATCAGTTTATATATTGATTGTAATGTAGAATTGATTCCCCTACTTCATATCCCCGTTATAATTTGTTTATCAAATTCTGATTAAGTGTGAAACCACCCCCCCTTCTTCCCTTCAGCTATGGGTTAATTAGTAAGACTTGTGTCACTGAACCATTATTAACTAAAAGAAAACAACTTCTTACAATCCAAAAATGTTTACTGGCTTTTCAATAACCAGCAAAGTGTTGATAAGCCATAGAAAACGAATAAACCAAAACAAATGAATTATTATTATTATTAATTAACTACACAGGCATCTGTAATATAAATATATAGAAACTAGCGTGGTCACAAAGTGATGGATCAGTTTATATACTGATTATAAAATAGAATTGATCCTCCACTTTATATCCACTTTATAATTTCTTTTTTGCCAATTTTGTCCATCTCTTCTCCTCCATCTATGGGTTAATTATTATTAACTCACAAAAGTGATTACAATCTAACAATATCTCCTGGCTTTAAATAATCTACAAAGTGTTGATAAGCTATGTCATATATGTATTAGTTGAAGAATAGTAAATGAAAAATGGTTTTGAATCCAGAGTTTTCGTTCTCCAAGACTTGTGACCAACCAAAGCTGAAGAATATAGTCTATTCTGTTTGTTTTAAAAAAAAAAAAAAACACGTTAGTAGGGATCAATTCATATGTTTGACATGAGGATTTTTGTGATGGCGAAAGTGACGACTCCACCGGATTTCGAAACCTTCTTGCAAATTTTGCGTAACGAACTTCTCACCGTTGAACCAACTGCACGTTGATGGTCACGTCGCTGACACGCATAAGATTTCAAGCGCCGATCCCTCACCAAAAATATATATATATATATATATATATATATATATATAGCGTTTCAACCCAAGCAAGGCGGGAAGCCACTAGCACGCAAGGGGTTACAGAGAGTTGGAGCGAGGGCAAATAGGAGTGATAAAGGAAAGGATGAAGAGGATGATAGGGGATAGATCAAGGCATCTGGAGACGTTTGACATTATATTTGAGATTATAACTATCAGGGAGACAGGAAAATGGGAGGGAGTTCCACAGACGAGAGGTACGAGACATGAAGCTATTGAAGTAGAAGAGACGGCTACATTTAACAGCTTCAACAGTTAAATAGTGAGAGCGATATGCCAACCTAGTTGAACGCTTAAATTCATGAAGTCTGGGAAGCAGGCCATCGGAGCAGTTACCGTGAAAGTATTTGTAAAAGAGACAGAGGTAGGCGACGGTACGTCTGCGTGTATATATATATATATATATATATATATATATATATATATATATATATATATATAATCTACTATTTCAAATCTTACATATATCGTAGGTCTGCCATAGGTATATATATACATATAAGTCTATATATATATATATATATATATATATATATATATATATATGTCGACTTATATATATAAATATATATATATATATGTATTAGGTTGGTGCAAAAATAATGTCGTTTTCTCACATATTAACATATGTGAAAAACGACATTATTTTTGCACCAACCTAATATATATATATATATATATATATATATATATATATATATATATATATATATATATATATATATAATCTACTATTTCAAATCTTACATATATCGTAGGTCTGCCATAGGTATATATATATATATATATATATATATATATATATATATATATATATATATTAGGTTGGTTCAACTATAATGTCGTTTTCTCACATATGTTACCATGTGAGAAAACGACATTATTTTTGCCCCAACCTAATATATATATATATATATATATATATATATCGACTTTCACATAGGTAATAGGCTAAATAATCACTTGTGATCAATAAGGCGTAATAGAATATGTGTAAAATGGTCAAACGTAATTGCCACAAAATCGAGAGAAAGTCTGGCTTTGAGCAGGAAAAAAAGTTTGAATCCTAATGAAGAAAGATGATTGCTGAGTCTTCAAGAATATTAGAGAGTTAATCAGTAGACCACAAAGAAACGGAATTAATCCTCATTCCTGAAAGTTAATCGACTCATTGATTCCGACTATTACTGTTCAAACGCCATTTTTGCATTATTTTACCAACTTCCTTGAAGAGGTTTTTATCTGTTTTTTGGGGGTTTTTTTTCAGCGATGACTTTCCTCCTCTGTTAGCGACAAGTCCTGCCATTTATTAGTCTCAGCATCTTCCTGAATTGTTTAGGAAACTAACTTTCTCTTTTCATGTATGTCTTTCCTGTCAGTTGGCATAATCTATTCTAATAT
Source organism: Acanthosepion lycidas (assembly GCA_963932145.1). NCBI lineage: Eukaryota > Metazoa > Mollusca > Cephalopoda > Sepiida > Sepiidae > Acanthosepion > Acanthosepion lycidas. Next base: position 23,430,330 of record OZ010609.1, on the reverse strand, counting down.
ATTGATCTCAATCTGTTCATATCGATCTATTTCTTGCCCTAGATATTAAAAACAGGCTCTTTCTGGTTTGATTTGGTTTGGTTTGCTAACAGCATATCAATCTCAATGGATTATCTAATGCTGACAAGGTTTTTATTGCTGGTAATATTTTTTTATCTATCTATCTATCTATCTATCTATCTATCTATCTCAGTATATATTGGTTTGTTTTGTTCTACGGCATATCAGCCTCAATGTGTTATTTAATGTCGACAAGATTTTTATAGCTGGCAATATTTTTTTATCTATCTATCTAACTATCTATTTATTTATTTATCTATCTCAGTATATATTGGTTTGTTTTGTTTTACAGCATATCAGCCTCAATGGATTATTTAATGCCGACAAGGTTTTTATTGCTGGTAATATTTTTTTTTATCTATCTATCTATCTATCTATCTATCTATCTATCTATCTACCTATCTATCTATCTATCTCAGTATATATTGGTTTGTTTCGTTTTGTTTTACGGCATATCAACTCAATGGATCATGTAATGCCGACAAGATTTTTATGTATTGCTGGTAATATTTTTTTACTTTTCAAAAGTGTATTGCTCGTAATATATTTCAAAATTGTATTGCTGGTGTTTTTTGTTTTTTTTTCATTTTCATGTATTGCCGCTAATAATTTTCTTCAAAAATGTATTACCGGTAATAATTTTTTTCAAAAAGGTATTTCTGGCAAAAAATTTTTCCAAAAAATTACTGCTGGTATTAATACTTATTTTTATACTTTCATAGTGTAGTTATCCATTTCCCCAAAGTTGGGACCCTGACAGGTTGTATCACTCCGGATCATGGTGGACTTGTGAACACCAGCAATTAAGAGGTGGTTCCACGCTCCTCAAAACCTTCTGATCAAAGGCCTTGCTGTTAGGTGTAGTTTATCGTCTTACCCAGGACGCGGATGTAGTTTATCGTCTTACCCAGGACACGGATGTAGTTTATCGTCTTACCCAGGACGCGGATGTAGTTTATCGTCTTACCCAGGACGCGGATGTAGTTTATCGTCTTACCCAGGACGCGGATGTAGTTTATCGTCATACCCAGGACACGGATGTAGTTTATCGTCTTACCCAGGACACGGATGTAGTTTATCGTCTTACCCAGGACGCGGATGTAGTTTATCGTCTTAGCCAGGACGCGGATGTAGTTTATCGTCTTAGCCAGGACGCGGATGTAGTTTATCGTCATACCCAGGACACGGATGTAGTTTATCGTCTTACCCAGGACGCGGATGTAGTTTATCGTCATACCCAGGACACGGATGTAGTTTATCGTCTTACCCAGGACACGGATGTAGTTTATCGTCATACCCAGGACACGGATGTAGTTTATCGTCTTACTCAGCAGGGGACTTTTTCTGATCGTACATGTGTATTTCATATATTCAATCTGTTTATATATTCGGATCAAAAATTTTCGGTTTTGTTTGGTTTGTTTTGTTTTGTGGCATATCAAAACCACAATGGGTTATTTAATGCCTACAGTCTTTATACCTGATAATATTTTTCTTCAGAAATGTATTACTGGTAATTATTCCCTTCAAAAATGGATTGATGTTAATATTTTTTTCTTTCAAAAATCTATTTTTGGCAATATTTTTTCGTCAAATATGTTTCGCAGGTAATATTTTTTTAAAAGTACAGGTGGTAATTTTTTTTCCAGAATATATAGAATATATATATATATATATAGAATATATATATATAGAATATATATATATAGTTTGGTTCGTTTTACGGTGTTTCAACCTCAATGGGTAATGCCGACAAGATTTTTTATTGATAGGATATATTTTTTTTTTTAAATGTATTGTTGGTAATAATGTATTAATGGTAATATTTTTTTACAAATTATTTCTTATATTAAAACCTATTTTTACACTTTCATCGTATTTTGCCCCCAGTTTGGGTGTTAAATATTTATCCATAGTTGGGACTCTAACAGGTGCTACCACTCTTTCTTTCAGTACGTGCTGAGTGCGTCACATTTTCCAGGTCCTCTTTCCTCATTATTTGTCCTAGATATTTAAACTGGCTCTTTCTGATGTTAAGTATAAGTGTCTTTTTTGTTTCTATTTTCTCCCAAACTTCGTTGTTGGTCACATGTTCAATCCATGGTATTCTTAGAATCCTACTGAAAGACTATATATTTGCTGTTCAAGTGTCTTCTTCATCTGCGAGCATTCACTGACATATAGGAGGACTGATATTACATAACAATTCAGCTTACTTTTCTTTCGATGGGCTCCTTTTTATATCAACCTGTTGATATCTCTTGATCTCAATCCATATCTATCAATCTATTTATCTATCTCAATATGTTCATATCTACTTAAACATTTCAACCTGTTCGCATCCATTGATCGCATTCCATATCTATCTTAAGACATTTTTTATGTTTATACATTCTTTTTATAGACACAAATATTTAAGTAAATGGTCTGTTTATAATAAACAGTATTAATAACATTTACCGGCCTGAATGTCCGAGAAATTTTCACAGAAAATATTCGTCCTCCGACAGGATATTTGTATCTATGAAAAAAATGTATAAACATAAAAATATCTTAAAATAATTGTCGGACTTTGTCCATTTCATAATGTGTGACTATCTATCTAGCTATCTCAATATGGTCATATCTACTTAACCATTTCAACCTGTCGTATCCATTGATCTCATTCCATATCTATCTATCTATCTATCTATCTATCTATCTATCTATCGATCTATCGATCTATCTATCTTCAATTCATATCTATCTTCAATTCATATCTATCTATCTATCTATCTATCTATCCCAGTATCTTCATATCTATCTATCTATCTATCCCAGTTTCTTCATATCTATCTATCTATCTATCTATCTATCTATCTATCTATCCCAGTTTCTTCATATCTATCTATCTATCTATCTATCTATCTATCCCAGTTTCTTCATATCTATCTATCTATCTATCTATCTATCTATCTATCCCAGTTTCTTCATATCTATCTATCTATCTATCTATCTATCTATCTATCCCAGTTTCTTCATATCTATCTATCTATCTATCTATCTATCTATCTATCTATCTATCCCAGTTTCTTCATATCTATCTATCTATCTATCTATCTATCTTTCTATCTATATATCCCAGTTTCTTCATATCGATCTATCTATCTTCAATTCATATCTATCTTCAAATCATATCTATCTATCTATCTATCTATCTATCTATCTTCAATTCATATCAATATATCTATCTATCTATCTATCTATCTATCTATCTATCTATCCCAGTTTCTTCATATCTATCTATCTATCTATCTATCTATCTATCTATCTATCTATCTATCCCAGTTTCTTCATATCTATCTATCTATATATCTATCTATCTATCTATCTATCTATCTATCCCAGTTTCTTCATATCTATCTATCTATCTATCTATCTATCTATCTATCTATCCCAGTTTCTTCATATCTATCTATCTATCTATCTATCTATCTATCTATCCAAGTTTCTTCATATCGATCTATCTTCATTTCATATCTATCTTCAATTCATATCTATCTATCTATCTATCTATCTATCTTCAATTCATATCTATCTATCTATCTATCCCAGTTTCTTCATATCTATCTATCTATCTATCTATCTATCTATCTTCAATTCATATCCATCTTCAATTCATATCTATCTATCTATCTATCTATCTATCTATCCCAGTTTCTTCATATCTATCTATCTATCTATCTATCTATCTATCTATCTATCTATCTATCTATCTATCCCAGTTTCTTCATATCTATCTATCTATCTATCCCCGTTTCTTCATATCGATCTATCTATCTTCAATTGATATCTATCTTCAATTCATATCTATCTATCTATCTATCTATTTTCAATTCATATCTATCTATCTATCTATCTATTTATCCCAGTTTCTTCATATCTATCTATCTATCTATCTATCTATCTATCTTCAATTCATATCTATCTTCAATTCATATCTATCTATCTATCTATCTATCCCAGTTTCTTCATATCTATCTATCTATCTATCTATCTATTTTCAATTCATCTCTATCTTCAATTCATATCTATCTATCTATCTATCCCAGTTTCTTCATATCTATCTATCTATCTATCTATCTATCTATCTATCTATCTATCTATCTTTAGTTCATATCTATCTTCAATTCATATCTATCTATCTATCTATCTCAGTCTGTTAATTACCTACTTACTTATCTATCTATCTATCTATCTATCTATCTATCTCAGTCTGTTCATTACCTACTTACTTATCTATCTATCTATCTATCTATCTATCTATCCCAGTTTCTTCATATCTATCTATCTATCTATCTATCTATCTATCTATCTTCAATTCATATCCATCTTCAATTCATATCTATCTATCTATCTATCTATCTATCTATCTATCTATCCCAGTTTCTTCATATCTATCTATCTATCTATCTATCTATCTATCTATCTATCCCAGTTTCTTCATATCTATCTATCTATCTATCCCAGTTTCTTCATATCGATCTATCTATGTTCAATTCATATCTATCTTCAATTCATATCTATCTATCTATCTATCTATCTATTTTCAATTCATATCTATCTATCTATCTATCTATTTATCCCAGTTTCTTCATATCTATCTATCTATCTATCTATCTTCAATTCATATCTATCTTCAATTCATATCTATCTATCTATCTATCTATCTATCCCAGTTTCTTCATATCTATCTATCTATCTATCTATCTATCTATTTTCAATTCATCTCTATCTTCAATTCATATCTATCTATCTATCTATCCCAGTTTCTTCATATCTATCTATCTATCTATCTATCTATCTATCTATCTATCTATCTTTAGTTCATATCTATCTTCAATTCATATCTATCTATCTATCTATCTCAGTTTCTTCATATCTATCTATCTATCTATCTATCTCAGTCTGTTAATTACCTACTTACTTATCTATCTATCTATCTATCTATCTATCTATCTATCTATCTATCTCAGTCTGTTAATTACCTACTTACTTATCTATCTATCTATCTATATATCTATCTATCTATCTATCTATCCCAGTTTCTTCATATCTATCTATCTATCTATCTATCTATCTATCTATCTTCAATTCATATCCATCTTCAATTCATATCTATCTATCTATCTATCTATCTATCTATCTATCTATCCCAGTTTCTTCATATCTATCTATCTATCTATCTATCTATCTATCCCAGTTTCTTCATATCTATCTATCTATCTATCCCAGTTTCTTCATATCGATCTATCTATCTTCAATTCATATCTATCTTCAATTCATATCTATCTATCTATCTATCTATCTATTTTCAATTCATATATATCTATCTATCTATCTATTTATCCCAGTTTCTTCATATCTATCTATCTATCTATCTATCTATCTATCTATCTATCTATCTATCTATCTATCTATCTTCAATTCATATCTATCTTCAATTCATATCTATCTATCTATCTATCTATCTATCCCAGTTTCTTCATATCTATCTATCTATCTATCTATCTATCTATTTTCAATTCATCTCTATCTTCAATTCATATCTATCTATCTATCTATCCCAGTTTCTTCATATCTATCTATCTATCTATCTATCTATCTATCTTTAGTTCATATCTATCTTCAATTCATATCTATCTATCTATCTATCTCAGTTTCTTCATATCTATCTATCTATCTATCTATCTCAGTCTGTTAATTACCTACTTACTTATCTATCTATCTATCTATCTATCTATCTATCTCAGTCAGTTCATTACCTACTTACTTATCTATCTATCTATCTATCTATCTATCTATCTATCTATCTATCTATCTATCTATCCCAGTTTCTTCATATCTATCTATCTATCTATCTATCTATCTATCTATCTATCTATCTATCTATCCCAGTTTCTTCATATCTATCTATCTATCTATCTATCTATCTATCTATCCCAGTTTCTTCATATCTATCTATCTATCTATCTATC
>OZ010609.1:23406753-23419253 GCA_963932145.1 Acanthosepion lycidas | reverse complement strand
GACAATTTATCCATCGCCCCCCCCCTCTCTCTCTCTCTCTCTCTCTCTCTCTCTATATATATATATATATATATATATATATATATATATATATATATATATATATACATACATTCTAAAAGATATAATTACCAAACATTTATATAGATATATTTACCATATATATATATATATATAATATATATATATATATATATATATATATATATATATATACATATGTATATATATATATATATATATATATATATACATACATTCTAACTGATATATTTACCAAACATTTATATAGATATATTTACTATATATATATATATATATATATATATATATATATATATATATATTTCAATTTGGATGATTGGCAATACCTGACGGATGTTGTAATAGATAATGGACGTAATTTTTAATCCGTGAGCCGAGTTCGAATTTCAGTTGGGTTCTTTATATTCACTAATGCGTAAAATACACATGGAAAAGGTTTGAATCTCAGTCTGTTCTTATCTATTTATCTATCTATCTATATAGGACGCTCATGGCTAAGAAACGTAGACAAGCTGAAAAAGCAACTTGTCAGCAGTCAATATACCGCATAACACCCTTGAGCGCTTAGCCTTGGAGCGGGTAGAATAGAGATCAACGTGTGTTAGTGGACTCAGCAATTTTCAATCTGCTTGCATAAATCTTCAAGAAGCGAGAGCAAGATCTAAAAGGTCAGTCAATCTAACAGTGATCTTATTCCTCACTCTTGCTCCCTATGTGGCCTCGTTTGTAAATCACTAACGGGTCTTAAATGCCACATAAGATTATCGCACAAAATTTCATACCTGAATCAATTAAGTTGTCAGATCCTCATACGTGGAAACCGGCGGGAGAGTTCATTATATATATATATATATATATATATATATATATATATATATATATATATATATATAGTCTGTCTGTAGATGACGATATACGCCCAATCTCGTCGGAAGAAAAGGACTTTGTCGGCTGCTGCTAATTAAAGCTTATATCTCTGCTAGGAATTGAGCATTCTGGTCGCCTGGAAGTCTTATATTTCGTAAATAATGCTTTTAAAATTCACTTTCTTCGCTGTGTGCGCTGATAGCCTAGGGCTGAGAGACTCCGACTGATGTCAAATCGGTCGGATTTTATATCGGCTTGAAGGCACACTGACGAGCTGTGATACAGCGAAACAGTGAAGAAAAGACAGAGCTAAAGTTCTAAATTATTTTTAAAAAATGAGGAATCTGTCTTGAAGCTTTTATTTCAGCTCTAATTTCCAGTACGCGAAACACATTTCAAAACTAATGAAACTGAATGCCTAAAAATTGCTGATTTTAGCCGTACTTGCCATTACGTCACCAAGTAATTCTCTTTACTAAAAAAAAAAGAAGATTTTAAAAATAAAATTTACATTTCTGAAACTTTGTTTGAAGATGATTAGCTGATTCATAATTTAATCAACCTGATTTGAAACAAATATTATTTACTCTGTTTAAAAAATATCACCGAAAATCATTTTAACACGTATTTATGAGGTGCTGACAACTCTATTGAGATGCTGATGTTTGGGAAATTTAAATATTTTTTTCTACGGGGGCTTTATCTGTAAAAAAAAATATACTTGATCGCCTTTTTTATGTAGTTTTTAACTACCCAGTAATTTATATTTTTATTGAATTGTAGGTACTTTAAATTTACTATAATTTTTTTGTAATCGCTATCACCCCAATGTAATGCCACTAAAACACAAGTGGGTTATATCGTGTGGAAGAATTATGAACAGGAACAATAATGATAAGCTGAAAGAGAAAAGTGTAAACATGAGGACAATAGATAGCAATTGGCATTGTATTTAAATTTTTGCAGATTAAAGTTGGCTGGAAAGCACGGAGCCGAAAGCGAGTTCCAGGACCGAGAAATGCAAAAGAAAAAACACTTAGCACAGAATTTACTGCTACATCAAGCTAGCTTAACTGTAAATTGATGAGATGACGACGCCAGTCTAACTTTCCAATTTGCGATTAGCAAATATAGTTTTTTCTTGATAACAATATCACCAAACCGGTACAAATTAAAATAGAATTTTGAAATATTTAAAACTTTATAAATTATTTTAATTATTTTTTTTTCAAAACATGATAACTGTTCTTGGATAAATTCATTATTCATCGATTTTGTTTTTCTTCTTGAGACAATATTGTCCATAATATATTTTATTCGTAAAAAGAATTACATTATTATATTATATACTCTATTTTTATTTTCCGTTTCAAAGCAGATTTTCAGTAACTGGAGGTGTTGTTTTACAAAAAAAAAAAAAAAAAAAAAAAACTAAAATAATGATTTTATTTCTCCAATAATTTCTGTCTATAACTAAGATAAACATTAAACCGTACGGCGTAAGAAAAAAGTTTAATCAATATTTTGAAGGTTCCAAAGAGGAATAAAATATATAATTTAATAATCAAAGATTTTTTTCTAACTAAGGCTGGGGCACTTATTCATCATATATGATTATTTTTAGCAAATCTTTTGACACACACACGCACACACACACACGTATATATATATATATATATATATATATATATATATATATATATATATATATATACACACACACATATATATATATTATATATTTATATATATATAATTGTATGTATTTAGGCAGCAAATTATCTTTTAGGCATGTTTGATTAAATAAAATACAGTCGTTATGTTTGCTGATTTTTAACAAAATCCGTTCATAGTCACGAGTAGCCTTACGTGTATTGATATTAAACGATGTGAGAAATGTGCTATAACTGTTTAAATCACTTTATTTCCCATTTCCCAAGTACTTTTGTCCTTCTTCCAGGATCATCTTGGTGGGGGGGGGGCAAGTAGTACAGAACTGTGTATTGTTCAGGGGTACAAGTAGTTATATAAAGCTGTGTGTTGTTATAAATTACTGTAAGTTTTAATTAGGCTTTCAAATGCAATGGTTGATATGTATTATTATAAAACTTATATTTACTTGACTCACATGTATTAAACAGTACCCACTAAATGAAAAAAGCAAGTGTTAAAAAATATGGAAAACGGAAGCAAAATGTATCTAAATATTGTAAATATTTGTATATATATATATATATAGAGAGAGAGAGGGTGAGAGAGATAGATAGATAGATAGATATATAGATAGATAGATAGATAGATAGATAGATAGATAGATAGATAGATAGATATGTGAAAGACACATTGAGATAGATAGATAGATAGATAGATAGATAGATATGAGAACAGCCTGAGATAGATAGATAGATAGATAGATAGATAGATATGTGAACAGCATGAGATAGATAGATAGATAGATATGAACAGTATGAGATAGATAGATAGATAGATAGATAGATATGGAAATACGTAATTCATAGGAAGATATGAAGAGAGAGAGATAGATAGTATCAAATAGAAAAACTCCTATCAATATTAGACAAAGCTATAACAGTGGATCTGTGAAAGCTATTAAAAATGTTTTTTTTTATAAATATCAATCTGACAGATAGATAGATAGATAGATAGATAGATAGATAGATAGATAGATATGAACAGGCTGAGATAGATATGAACAGACTGAGATAGATAGATAGATAGATAGATAGATAGATAGATAGATAGATAGATAGATAGATAGAGTGGTAATAAAGACCAAATGATGTAACTGAATCCATGTCAATTCAAACAAAGATTTTAAAAGAAATGGTTACAAACTCTCAAGAACAATAATAATTGTGAAAAAAATAACGAGAGTTCAAATTAGTTATCGAAGACCGACTCAGAAATTCGCAATGCTTCGCACTTCGAGAGCCAGATAAGTTTTCTTATTTCAATATTAAAACGTGCGTATATTTATTAATATATATATATATATATATATATATATATATATATATATATATATATATATATATATATATATGCGCGTGTTGTTATGAAATGAGAGAATGAGTTCGAATTCAAATCTAGTTCGTTATATTCAAATAACATTGGGAAATGTATGGATGCATGCCTTCGTCTGTCCCTAGTTACGTGTTAAAAGGTAGACCATACTATACTATTTAGCCTTAGTTAAACCGAAGAAGGGGCGTGTAGAGATGTAGCAGTGCATTATGTGCCCCAGTTCTCTGCATTCTTTCAAAAACTGTGGCCAATGCATTTTCATAATAAAAATCATTGGCCAATGCATTTTCATAATGAAAATCATTGGCCAATGCATTTGCATAATAAAAATCATTAGCCAATGTATTTTCATAATAAAAAGCATTGGCCAATGCATTTTCATAATAAAAATCATAGGCCAATGCATTTTCATAATAAAAATCATTGGCCAATGCATTTTCATAATAAAAATCATTGGCCAATGTATTTTCATAATAAAAAGCATTGGCCAATGCATTTTTGTAGTAAAAACCATTTCAAATGCATTTTCATAATAAAAATCATTGGCAATGCATTTTTGTAGTAAAAATCATTGGCAATGCATTTTCATAATAAAAATCATTGTCCAAAACAATTTCCTTGTAAAATCATTGGCAATGTATTTTCATAATAAAAATTATTGGCAATGCACTTCCATACTAAATATCATTATCAATTCATTTTCATATTAAAAAAAAACATTAGGTTACACAATCCTGGGTTACACAATCTTCCCCAGGTTTTGGAATAAGAGTAGAAGTTTGCCCCATTTTTCCTGTTTAGAATTGGGAACGCTGAGAATGTCACAGTCAAATTAATTTTTCTTTAAATAAGTGTTTTGAGTACATCCCATAGCCTATTTCACCTGTATTTTCTTTCCTTTTTTCTTCATCTTTCCATCAGTTTTGATCCGCCAAGGTGTAATGATAGAGCCGAACTCGCTATATATCGGGTGTAACAGCAAAATTGTCAGATTAAGATTTGAACTGTTGTATCTTAGAAATGATTAAAGATATCTTACTGGAATTCTCCGAGATTTTTATGAAACTATTCTACTCAACTTCGAGCCAAAAGAATGTATAATTGCTCTTCAAGCCTAACAGAAGTGATTAAATCGATCACAAACGAAAATGGCATGTTATCATTAATTAATCGTAGCTAAGAATCGGAAGCTCATGAAGGATTGATATAAATTTCTAATATATATATATATATATATATATATATATATATATATATATATATATATATACATTAAGCATTTCACCCCAAGCAAGGCAGGAAGCCACTAGCATGCAAGGGGTTACAGAGAGTTGGAGCGAGAGCAAAGAGTAGTGATAGAGGAAAGGATGAAGAATAGGTTAGGGGAGAGATCAGGACATCTGGAGACGTCGATTGACATTACATTTGAATAGTTAGAGATTATAGCTCTCAGGAAAACAAGAAATAGGGAGGCAGTTCCACGGGCGAGAAGTGCGAGACATGAAGCTATTGGAGTAGAAGAGACGGCTACATTTAACAGTTTCGACAGTGAAAGGGTGAGAGCGAGATGCAAACCTATTTGAAACAGCGAAAGCAGCTCATCGGAGCAGTTACTGTGAAAGTATTTGTAAAAAAGACAGAGGGAGGCAACGGCACGTCTGTGATAGAGCGGCTGCAGGCGAGATGCCAGATCATGGCCAATTATATTGCATATATATATATATATATATTATTTCAGGATAATTTTCCAATTTATTCAAGATAATCTTAGCCTTCTTTAAACTTCTAACTTTCTGTCCTAGTACACCCAGTTGCTTGAAAGGTCTCACGTATGATTTCATTTTCAAGTCTTTTTTCATTTCTCTTTGGACTGCCATAGGTGAAACCACTCTTTTACGCGCAAAAGGTCTTATGGATTGAGTTGAATCTTTTCTTTTTCGCTTTAGCTCTAAGTTGAAAGAGTGATCCCACTTCCTGTTGTCATTTCTCTCTACTGTTCCCTCTTTTTTAAAACTTATTTACCGTTCTCTTGATGGTTTCTTAATAGACATTGAAGATGGTAGCCAGAGTATGAATACTGGTGCAATTACTGAAGGCCTAAATGAACTTTTTTTCCTCTAAACATTGCTCATTTGGGGAGACGCAGTGCGGACTGACACAAATCTTTTTTCAATTGTCCCCCTTTTCTTACTGAATAGTTCAAAGGGTTTTTCAATGATTCAAATAGTGTCAAGATGACTAATCGTCTGAAAAGCTGGAAAATGAAACTGAATAAATTTCGTGTTTTTTTTTTTTATTAGATATTAAACATTTTGTGGAATGGACAATTATCTTACGCTGTTACACGATATCGACATGCCGGGTCATGTAACTTAATAATCATGTATAACGAAACTTGTATAGAAGAGGAATGACTCCATATATATATATATATATATATATATATATATATATATATATATATATCAGGCAGGATGTGTGTGTGTGTGTGTGTGTGTAAAGAATGCACGGCCGCAATTTTCGACGGATTTGCACCAAAATTTACATGCACATGCTCCAAGTTAGCGGGAACCCAAGACCGAATAATCGAATTTTTCATGCTTCTACGGCAGCTTTCATGTAGTTTGCGACCATTTTCTACTGGCCAAAGGGATAGCTGGCTGCCACGAATAGGCAGGAATATTCTATTGGCAAGCGTGAGAGCCAACAGCTGACTGACACGAATGTTAACTAGTATGCTAGCATGCAAAAAAAAAGTCGATAGCTGCATTCGTCACAAGTGGGAAAAATTTAAAACTGCATGACATTTTACTCCAATTGGCTCAACGTTGATTCGGATTCCGCAGAACTGGGTTGGGTGTGAAAAAGTATTTGTTGTTAACATTCTGTTTTCATTTGGTTTTTCCAGTTACGAATCCTTTTTTAAAGCTGATCGTTTTGTGTTCATTTTGTTTAGTTCTTTTTTCGTAACAGATTTAATGTTTAGCATAGAGCTTAGAAAAAATTCTCAGTGTAAGATAGGCAAGAAGTAAGGCATGTAGTAACATCAGCACGGCAAGGGCACTCCTTTATAGGCAAAGAAGGGCAAAAATATTTTAAGTCAAGTGATAGCGATTGCTGCATGAGTCGTACGATTTTTGAATCAAGCACGGGCAACGCCGACCCATGCTGCTAGTATATATATATATATATATATATATATATATATATATATATATATATATATATTACAATGAATCATTCATACAAACAGTAAATTAGTAAAGTTAATGATATAAAATGTCGAAATACCTTCGCTAACAAAAGATGCATTAACCTACCAATCACTTGATGAATGTTTTGACCATTTTTTTAAAAATTATAATCTGTATTAGGTCTTTCTTAAATTCGCAAGTACTTTCGACTGTACATTCAGTCATCTTCAGGCATGGAAATTATTTCGTTTTTGTTAAAATTCAGGTGGCATCCGAGGATAACATATAGTGCGAATCGATATATGTTTTTTTTCGGGTGGGGAATTATTTTGTTATTGATAACAGATACAAACTTGTGGATGCTACCTGCATTTAACCAAAGTTCAATAGTGTTCAATAGTGTTATAAAAAAAAAACCTCGAAGAATACCAGTAAGATACCTTTAATCATTTCTAAGATACAACGGTTCCAAGCTTAATCTAACAAGTGGACAACTTTTCTGTAACATCCGGTATACGCACAGGCCCGCGCACACACACACACACACACACACACATATATATATATATATATAGAGAGAGAGAGAGAGAAACAGACATAGATAGATAGATAGATAGATAGATAGATAGATAGATAGATAGATATGAACAGGGTATTGTCGTTACAAAAAGAAAAGTCAGGAATAGATAGATAGATAGATAGATAGATAGATAGATAGATAGATAGATAGATATTTGTAACATGGCTCGAAATCTCATGATGTCAGCCGTAATTGATTCGCTCGATTTGTCAGGCGGGTCGGGTTGGCTGGATGCTTCGCCCCTGCCGTCACTGACATTAGGATGTTAATATCTTAGTCCTGTTTTGTATCAAACGATTTTCTCGCCTTTTCCCGCCCCCTGGCAAGTGCCCAAATCTCGTCATTTCAATGTTATTTATTCTATTGACGTCAAAACGATTTGCTAAACGAGTCTGTACTGTCTGTAATCATCTAAAGTTGCACTGACCCCCGGGATCCCGAGGATTGTGTTGCAGGGCGGCAGGAATACTCAGTGGTGTCCCGGATTAGTCAAGTCACAAGTAGAATGGCTTTTGGACTTTAGTGTTTTTCATCAGTTCATCCACTGTTTTGCAGACAAGAAATAATGGGACAAGAGTAGAGTAGAAAGAGAGAAAGAAAGAAAGAAAGAAAGAAGGAAACAAACAAACAATCAATCAAAGAAAGAAAAAAAAGTAAGAAAGAAGGAAACAAAGAAACAAAAAATCAGACAAACAAACAATCAAAGAAAGAAAGAAAGAAAGAAAGAAAGAAAGAAAGAAAGAAAGAAAGAAAAAAAGAAGGAAACAAACAAAGAAGCAAAGAAATACATAAAGAAAGAAAGAAAGAAACAAACAAACAATCAAAGAAAGAAAAAAAGAAAGTAAGAAAGAAGGAAACAAAGAAACAAAAAATCAGACAAACAAACAATCAAAGAAAGAAAGAAAGAAAGAAAGAAAGAAAGAAAGAAAGAAAAAAAGAAGGAAACAAACAAAGAAGCAAAGAAATACATAAAGAAAGAAAGAAACAAACAAACAAACAATCAAAGAAAGAAAAAAGAAAGTAAGAAAGAAGGAAACAAAGAAACAAAAAATCAGACAAACAAACAATCAAAGAAAGAAAGAAAGAAAGAAAGAAAGAAAGAAAGAAAGAAAGAAAGAAAAAAAGAAGGAAACAAACAAAGAAGCAAAGAAATACATAAAGAAAGAAAGAAACAAACAAACAAACAATCAAAGAAAGAAAAAAAGAAAGTAAGAAAGAAGGAAACAAACAAAGAAACAAACAATCAGACAAACAAAGAAACAAACAATCAAAGAAAGAAAGAAAGAAAGAAAGAAAGAAAGAAAGAAAGAAAGAAAGAAAGAAAGAAAGTGGGAATGGAAGAAAGAAAGAAAGAAAGAAAGAAAGAGAGAATGGAAGAAAGAAAAAAGTAAGAAAAGCAAGGGAGAAAAAAGAGTGTAAGTAATAACGAATATGTGATTAAAAGAAAGAAAGAAACAAAGACAAAGTGAGAGACAAAGTGACTGAAAAACAACGAAAGTATGATTAACAGAAAGAAACAAACAAACAAAGAGAGAAAGAAAGAAAGATAGAAACAAACAAAGAGAGAAAGAAACAAACAAACAAACAAAGAGAGAAAGAAAGAAAGATAGAAACAAACAAAAGAAAGGGGAGAAAAAGAGCGTAAGAAACAATGAATGTGTGATTAAAAGAAAGAAAGAAACATAGTCAAAGTTAGAGAGAATGAGAAAGAGAAATAACGAATGTATGATTGAAAGAAAGAAAGAAAGAAACGGGAGTAGAAATAATAAATATGTGGCTAAAAAAACAAAGGAAAGTGTAGAGAGAAAGAGAATAAGAAATAACGAATGAGTGATTAGCAGAAGAAAGAAAGAAAGAAAGAAAGAAAGAAAGAATCATGTTAAGAAAAGAAAGAAAGAAAGAAAGAAAGAAAGAAAGAAAGCAAAGGAAGAGGCAAGGAAAAGAAAGAAAGAAAGAAAGAAAGAAAGAAAGAAAGAAAGAACCATGTTAAGAAAAGAAAGAAAGAAAGAAAGAAAGCAATGGAAGCGGCAAAGAAAAGAAAGAAAGAAAGAAAGAAAGAAAAGGAAGAGACAAAGAAGAGAAGGAAAAAAGAAAAGAAAGAACAAAACAAAAGAAAGAAAGAAAGAAAGAAAGAAAGAAAGAAAGAAAAGGAAGAGGCAAATAAAAGAAGGGAACAAAGAAAAGAAAGTGCCAAATAAAAGAAAGAAAGAAAGAAACGGTAGCAGGAATAATAAACACGTGACTAAAAGAAACAAACACAAAGTGTTGAGAGGAAGAGAATAAGAAATAACGAATGTGTGATTAGCAGAAGAAAGAAAGAAAGAAAGAAAGAAAGAAAATAAAGAAACAATGTAGTAAATAATAGACGTGTGATTAAAAGACAGAAAAGAAAAGTGACAGTGAAATAAGAGATGTTTGATTAAAAAACGAATGAAAGAAAAACGAATGAAACAAAGGAGAAGACAAGGAAAGAAATAACGAATTTGTAATAAAGAGAAAGAAAGAAACAAACGAATAATCAAAGAAACAACCAAAGAAAGGATAAATGATAATCAAGAGGAACGAAAGAAAGGGAGAACAAACGTATGCTTAATAGAAAGAATGAGAAAAAAAAGCAATAACAAAGAGCGAACGAAAGAAAGAACGGAAGAAATAAGGAAAGAAAGAAAAAAAAATCACGCAGCCAAACGGCTTAGACATAAAAATGTTGAATAAAAAAACTAAATCATACTCCATAAAACAAAAAAAAATGATGAAAACCATTCGTAATATCTTACACGGCTAACGTTGAAAGCGAAAGTGAAAGTAGACAAGAATAAAAACGCATAAATAAAATTGGAATTAAATACACAAGCGTGATGAAGAAAAAGGAAGTGTCTGCGGCTATGGGTCAAAATGGAGAATATACTGTCAAGAAAGGCCTGTTGAGATTCTCTCAGAAGCGTGAGGTCGAATGAAGAGAGCGAGAACTTGAACGATAACTTGAATGATTGAGCCGTTCAAAATTGGATACTCTTTCTGAAAAAAATCAGTTTCATAGTTTTGATTGTACGTTTCCATATATATATATATATATATATATATATATATATATATATATATATATATATATATATATATATATGCATGTATGTACGAATGTACGTATATAAATATACACATACATGCACATATAGCCACGAACAGACATATACGTGTGTGTTTGGGTTTAATATGGGTGTTAATCTATCTCTGTGATATCGCGTACTATATTTACCAAGACTTCTTTTTACTTCCATGTCCGTGACCGTTCTGGACGTTAGCCATCATTGATCTCCACACATTTAAAACGTTATCGTCCAGAATTAGGCTTGTCGGTAGTTTTTCCCAAATGCAATCTTTATCATATATATATATATATATATATATATATATATATATATATATATATATATATATATATATATATATAAACAGGTTTTCTTAAATAATTTTGACATGTTCTCTCTACTTATTCTCCATAGGATCCTTTCATATTCGCGGATAACTTTTTTGTGCGGTTAAAACGACGAGACGAGAGGAAAACATCATGTTGGCGCACATTGTATTTATTTCTGATTACTTTCGACATAGCATAATGTCATCATCAGGGTATGGTTAATTATAGAGTAAGTATTTACTACTCAATTCCGGAATTTTTCCACGTAATACCTAGTTATCTTCCCCTTAAACAGTGTCCGTCACCCAAACCTGACTCCATATATAAAATGGTACTTTTCGTATGACCAGAAAAATGTTTGTCTTTCACAACCATGAATACTAAATACTTACTCATGTACGCATTTCATATATATATATATATATATATATATATATTAATGTATGTTTTATTGAAAAATATAGACAAGTTCTGTCTATTTATTTTAAGTAAGTTCCTTTCATATTGTCTGATAAGCTTAATAACATTATCATTGAAAGACGAAAGGAAATCACCATATTAATACATGTTTTAATCCTATCTAAGCTTTCGGCTTACATAAGCCATTATCAAAGAAATTTTTCATTCAACAAAAAAAGACTATCATTATTGTTTCGTCCGTGTGTTGTTTGATATATTGAAATTGTCATCTTTGATAATTGTTTATATATATATATATATATATATATATATATATATATATATATATATATATATTCATGGTTCATGAAAAACGACAGACAAGGTACGACGATTAAGATTTTTATTTAATTTGTCTTGTGTTCGAGTAAGTGCTTGCTTTTTTGGTGACAGAGTGTGTAGAAAATATTCTATAATTCCGAAGGGTTTTGGCTATACTTTCAGGCATTATCAAGGATGATTTCATTGTTTTTAGTTTGTCCATTCTCTGTATGTTTTTAGTGTTATAGAGATGTTTTATTTTCCGAACACTTAGCAAATTGTGGCCATGTTTGTAGTTATATATAATTTTAAAATTAAAATTCGTAGCTGAAAAGGGTCATTTACTAGAGCGATCTTAATTCTATTGTAAAGAAAATTTGCTCTGTTTAATGAAAATTAGCATTTAAGTATTTTGTCTATAAATAACGTATAACAATAATATACATATATATATATATATGTATATATATATATATATATATATATATATATATATATATATATACATACATATATATATATATACATACATACATATATATATATAGATGTATATATATGTATGTATATACATATATATATATCTACATATATATATATGTATATATATATATATGTATATGTAATATAT